>CM053622.1:149301614-149328845 GCA_028646595.1 Phalanger gymnotis | reverse complement strand
TTTGCTGCGGTGGGGCCTAAATAAATTTCTTGTTGTTTTCTCCTTAGAGAATCTCTCATACCTTGCGATTTCGGACCATTCAAACATATACATGATTATATTTGAGATCACAAATTCGGCCTTCCTACTACTGTCAGTCAGTCAATTAGTATTTACTAAGCACCTACTATGTGCCAGTCACTGTGCAAAGCAATGGAGATACAAAAAGAAGCAGAAGACAGTCCCTGCTTATAGTCTAATGGGGAGGCAGCATTGAAACAATTATATGTAAAAAAGAGATATACAGTCATCCCTGGATGTTCACAGGTTTCACATTCATGATTTTGTTTTTTCCCAGGTTGGCCATTGATAATTAAGTGGAAATTTTTGGAGATTTACCACAAACTGCAGAAAAATCACATGTAAAGAAAACCAAAAAAATTAGGAAGTCATAAATGCATAATTATTGCATAATTACTAATCTATTTGATCACTTACTACCATGAGTATACATGCATAAATTTATTATAAACAGTTACGTGTTGTTAAGTTTCAGCGCACTAAAGAACTACAGGTTATGTATTCCCTTTGGGAACATCTCCTCTTTGTGTCTCTACCACCCAGACTCAGTCAGTGATTTTTCTCCTATGTTTCTCTTCATATCATATGCTTTTCATAGGAGAAGGAAATCCATGAAGTAGAATACATGAGGAGCTGGGAAGACTTTGCATAATGTACAAGACACTGATCTCTTTTGCCTAGAAGCTGCAGTTGTTGTATGGGTGCAGTGAGTTGTTTTACCTGTTTTGCCTGTTAAACAAATAGGAAGAATTATTAAAAATAAAGGTTTGGGGTGGGGCCTAGAGTTATTTCTGGTTTTTCACATCCATGGAGGTCCTGTGCCCCTAACCTCTACCAATGTCAAAGGACAATTGTACCAGATAAAGGGGATAATCAACAAAGGGAAAGCATACTTAGCTTTTATATACCATTTTAAGGTTTCCAAAGTGTTTTTCAGATGTCATCTCATTTGATTCTCACAAAAAACCTGTAAGGTAGGTGCTATTATTATCCTTATTTTACAGATTAGGAAAGTGGGGGCTGAATGACTTGCCCAGAATCATACAGTTAAGAAGAATCAGAATCCAGATTTGAACTCAAACTAGCCCTCTATAGTCTGTGCTACCTTGCTTCCTCAATAAAGTACTCAGTCAGGGCAGCTAAGTGGCACAGTGAGTAGAGCAGCTGCCCTGGAGTCAGGAGGACTTGAGTTCAAATCTGACCTCAAACACTTGACACACTTACTTAGCGGTGTGACCTTGGGTAAGTCACTTAACCCCAATTGCCCTGCCTTTCCCCCAAGAAAAGAAAAGAAAAGAACTTAGTCTTTCATCAGGATCATTCTCAGAGCCTTTCCAACTTGATAAAAACTTCCAGTGTTTACCTTCTTCTAGCTTAGCGCTCAGGAACCCAAGGTCACCTCCATTTCTCCATGAGTCATCAGAGGAGGGTTCTTTGTTAAGAAAGAGAGTCTCTTAGTAAAGTGTAAGTCACAGTGGGAGGGACCACAACATCTAGAGCCTTTATGGTCTAACCACCATTCTCAGATTACTCAACAGTCAACTAAGAGAAAACTCCTGTAGAAATGGCATATTGGACAGGCATTGTTTCCAGAAGAAAGACATCAAAAGGAAAGGGAAGACAAGAGGTATCAAACAGGCAGCCTATATAGTGCCCACAACACTCCCAAGTACCTGAACCAGATAAAAATGTTGTAAATAAATAAAATAAATCATAGTTAACGTTATATTTTTTAAACTGTCAATATGAAGCCAGCAGGGATCGTTATTTATGAATTAGTGGCCCTATTTCCCTTTAAATTTGACACCACCCAGGGAAGACACCAAAGACACCAAACTCTTCCTGAGGCCACCTTGTTTCCAGGGGGGTGTTGAGTGGGTATATTATGCTTTCTTACCTAAAGGTGTGTCTGCATTACCCGGGTATAGGTAAGGATAATGTGCTTAATGAGAAAGAGAGGAAGTCAAAACAGGAAGGGAAAATCAAAAAGGCTATAGGTAGAAAAAATGGGGAGGGAGAAACATTTCTATGGTCTAGGTTAGGGGTCCTTAACTTGGGGGTCTGTGAACTTGTTTTTTTTATATTTTTTAATGACTACATTTCAATATAATTGGTTTCCTTTGTAATCCTGTGCATTCTGTTTTATGTATTTTAAAAGATTTTCCTGAGAAGACATTCATCGTCTTTACCAGGTTTCCAAAGGAATCCATGATGCAAAAAACATTAATAACTGCTGGTCTCTGATGAGTTCTGTTCAAATTGTTGTTGTCCAGTCATTTCTCAATCATGTTCAAATCTTCCTGACCCCATATGGGGTTTTCTTGGCAAAGATACTGTAGTGGTTTGCCCTTTCCTTCTCATTTTACAGAAGAGGAAAATGAGGCAAACAGGGTTAAGTGACTTGCCCAGGGTCACCCAACTAGTAAGTGTCTGAGGCCAGATTTGAACTCAAGAAGATGAGTCTTCCTGACTCCAGTCTCAGCACTCTATCCACTATGGTGCCACCTAGCTGCCCTAGCTGTTCATATTACACACCTGGAAGATGCCCAGAGCACAGCTTTGGGGAATTCCTATATATTGACATCTCCAATCACTAGAGTTGATCTTCTCGTTACAAGCCAAAGAGCTAGGGAACTAGTTTAATACATTGGTGTCCCATAGGACCAAAATTAGGGTGGCCACCAAAGACAGCTGGTATTACAGTGGATAGTGTTGGGTCTGGAGTCACGAAGACCTGAGTTCAAGTCTGGTCTCAGAGAATTACTAGCTGTGTGACCTTGGCAAGTCCCTTCACTTCTATTTTGGCTCAGTCTTCTCTACTGTAACATGGGGATAATAATAGCACTTACCCCAAAGGTTATTGTAAGGATCAAATAAGATAAAAACGGTAAATCACTTGGCACAATGTCTGCCCACTTATTCCCTTCTGCTTAAGGTACACGTGCTCATCCAAATTTGCTGATCCCAATGATCTAAACACAACACTAAACACAACTGAGGAGCTTTCGGAGAATACTGGAAATGTCAGGACTTAAAAGATTACAGCAGTAGGTGGTAGAGGTAAAGCAGTCATCTTCTAGCAATATTTTTTTTCACATGGCTCATAAAGGAACGAACTAAGATGAACTTGTCCAAGTCAGAAGGAAACACATGATAGAGTGACTGCCAAACTGGAAGTCCCCCTGAAATTTTAATTAGTCATGAAGGTGGCGATGGGTCATATTGACAGTTGTTGCCTCACTCCTCAGTCTGTGATGTTGAAGAGCTGAAAGGTGGGGGAGAACAGGGGGTCTTTTGTATTCTGCTTGCAATTATGAGGGGATGGGGCGGAGAACTCCAGGAGAATCAAGCCTGAGAGAAAATGGATCAATAAGGAAATTTTAAGTACCTATTAAAATATAATACTTAATAAATTATTATATATTATTGATAAATATTAATTATTAATATTACTGATGTATTGTTGTATAATAATATAATTATTATTAGATTGCACAAATTATTATATAATACTTATAATACTTATAAACTTATAATAGTTAACTCTTGTGTGCTATTTTATTTTCAATGTACTTGTACTAAAGAAATCAGCAATTACTTACAAATCAGGGTTTAATGTATTGTTTAATTGATCATTTGGACTTAAGAAAGTGAAGGAAAAATGTTAATGCCAGTTAAACTTAAAAGTATGTCTTGCATTTTTAGGGAGCAGGTTGTTAAAATTTTGCCAGAACACTCCTGCTTGGGAAAGTCACTACTTTGCAGGGCAGCCCATTTGATTCTGAGATAGCTCTGAGTGTTAGGAAATGTATTACCATGGTCATCGTGAAACTATATATACAACTTCTTCCCACTGTTCCTAGTTCTGGAGAGAAAATGGAGGATTTTTAGTCTTAAGGTCTGGGTTTGAATGTGACTCAACTACTTGCTATCTCTGTGTCCTAAACAAACTACTTCCCTTCTCGATGTGTGTCAGTTTCGGAATCGCAGATTCTTAGACTTTCAGAGTTGAAAGGGGTCTCAGTGTCTCTTCCTAACCAGGATTCTCTTCTATATCCTATAATATCATAGGTATAAAGCTGGAAAAGACCTTAGAAAACATCTTGTCCAATCTTTTCATCTTACAAATAAGACAACAGAGGCCTAGCTAAGTGTCTTGCTTGAACTTATGTGGGTAATATTAGAGGCAGAATTTGAACCTGGGACTTCTGGCTTCAGAAGCAGTTGCCATTCTACTCTACCTTGCAAGAGAATCTGGGTTCAAATTTCATCTCGCTTCTCAGTTTCCTTTTCTGAGTCTCATATTTCATAATGCAATCAAAAAGGTATTCTTCTTGTCTAATAAAGGTATCAGGACATACAAAGCATCTCGTTAATAATATTACTTGGAACCCTTTTGCATGTAGATAAGGAGGGTGAGGCACAGAGAGGGTAAATAATGTGTCTAGGGTCACACAAGTAATATGTGGCAGATACAGAATTTGAACTCAGTTCCTCTACCTCTAAATCCAATATTCTTTTCACAACCATGCTGTTTGCATGTGCCTTGAGAACTTATTGTCATCTCTATGCCATGATAAACCACTGGAGTAGGTCCCCTGTATATTTTCTAGGCTTTAGTCTTAAAAGATATCTTAAAAAAAAAAACAACAACAGGGAAGATAATCTTATCCTGGCTAATTGCACAACTTTTGAATGATATCACAGACGTCAACTGGAGCTCTGAGAAATTATCAGTGTGTGCGTGTGTGTGTGTGTGTGTGCGCACGCCCGCGCGCGTGTGGGTGCGGGTGTGGGTGTATACCTTTTTTTTTTTACTTCCTGTTACTTATTACATTGACTCCCCTTTGTTTTCGATTAGATTATTGCCTGGCACTGCCAAGGGAACATTCAAACAAGGCATGGCTCATTGTGATGTCCAAGACAATGAGTCCTTTCCCCCTCCCCCACCCCATGCAATAAGTGGACCTGCAATAACAATGTTCAGTTGACACTGGCAATGAGACAGCAAGATCAAGCCCTAAATCGAATGACCCAAATCCTGAAAATGCAGGCAGATATTTCTCTTGTTCCTTCTCCAAACTGTATGTTCTGTACAACACTCTGGGTTTGACACTCGATGTTCTTTGCTCCTATTTCCAAAACCTACTCAGCTCCCCAAAGTTATATTCTAGTCTTCCTGAGTGGTGCTAGAGAGATTTAGTTATTGTTGAATTGTGAACAACTCTTCATGACCCCATTTAAAGTTTTCTTGGCAAAGATACTGGAGTGGTTTGCCATTTCTTTCTCCAGCTCATTTGACAGATGAAGAAATTGAGGCAAACAGGGTTAAGTGACTTGTCCAGGGTCACACAGCTAGTAAGTCTCTGAAGCCAGATTTGAACTCAGAAAGATGAGTCTTCTTGACTCCAGGCCCAACAGTCTGTCTACTATGCTACCAAGCTGCCCAAGAGAGCAAAAAGGTTTCTAAATGGAGAGAGAGGAGAAAGGTAGTGGTTCAAATGGAATCTAGAGCTTTAAAACCAGACCAGAGGATACCACAGTATTGCCTCATGCATTTTTTTTGGTACTCAGAGCTAAGCTCATAAAAAGACTTGGTAAATTAGGTCTATTTACACAAGTACCTGGATGTTGTGGATGGTGTCTGAAAGAACAAACCGAAAGATAAGCCTCTGTGAATGAATGATCTTTGAGGATTTCAAGTCAGAGAACTCTGGACAGTTAAATCTCTTCATCTCACTGAGCCTCAGTCTCTTCCTCTGACTCCTAAAATCTTTCCACTTTACAATCTAGTAACCCTATGCTTGAGGCTGCCCTCGATAATTCCCAGGTCCTTGCATATATCCTTCACCTTTATTCTCCCATTTTTAGTAAGCAAGAAATTCTTTGTAATCTTTGTAATTCACTGTAACCTCATGGGTTCAGTACGAGGGCAGCCCTGCCATCATCAATAATGACATTATTATTCATTATGATTTATTAATCACAAATCTTCTGAGCACAAAGCACTTTAACAAAAGTCTCTCATTACAATCCTCACCAGTCCTCTGTTCTATAAGCATAGGATAGCCAGCCTCTTTTCCAGGGCACAGGTAGGGAAAAAATTGAGGTACAGAAATGATCAGTTGTTTCCTAAGTTCCCCTTTAGTCAACAGCAAAAGCAGAAATCAGGTTAAGGTTTCCAGAATCTTCAGGCTACATTATTCTCCACAATAAAACGATACCGCATTCCTCTAAGGGTGGAGTTTGTCTAGTCAAGAAACCTGAGGCAGTAGCTTGGAATGTTTACTCTCATATCTCAGGTTTTTGGGTTATATAACACATGCTTGTAGACAACCACACCAGCTCTCACATGCACTGACTAGTCAGGTCCCCACAGTGAGTCTGGGCCCCATTACATTTGAATTGCAAACTAGCTTGGTTTTCTGGTTTTCTTTTGTTTTGTTTTTAAAGATTTCTGTTATACCCTTTTCGTCAACATAGTCCAACTCCTGGAAAACAATTCCAGGCATCACTGAAAATACCATCTTTTCCATGAAGTCTTGTTGGGTCTGATCCCAACATCCTGTTTATGACTTTCATGCTATTTGTATTTAGAAGTGAAACGGGGTTTCCAACTCTCCTCACTTCACCCACCTTTCCTCTACCTTCACCCTGGCACAGCAAGTAAGGCTGGACAACCTTTTACTCCTCAGACCTCACATCCTATTTTGTTTTTGCACATTTCTTAGATTTATCATGTATTAGAGTTATCTATGTATCTGTAAACTACTAGACCAGTGGTGGGGAACTTGTGTCCTCTAGGCCACATATGTCCTGAAGGCCACAGGTTCCCCACCTGGACCAGACCATAAACTCCAAGAGTGAAAAGATCGCATCTTTATTTCTGTCCCAGCACTTAGCATAAGTGAGCTACACAGAGTATATTCTTAACATATGCATGTCGAATTGAAAACGGCATCGAATTATGGGGGCAGTTAAGTGGCGCAGTGGATAATGCTGGGCATGGAGTTCGGAAGACATCTTCCTGAGTTCAAATATGGCCTCACAGACTTACTAGCTATATGACCCTGGGTAAAGCACTTAACCCTGTTTGCCTCAGTTTCCTCATCTGTCCAATGAGCTGGAGAAGGAAATAGCAAACCACTCTAGTATCTTTGCCAAGAACACCCCAAAAGGGGTCGTGAAGAGGAGGACATGATTGAAATGACTGAACAAGAACAACTGAATTATAGTTATCTGTATATACTTCCCATCTCCCCTACTAGATAAGCTACTTGAGGGTGGAACCCAGAACCTAGCACAGTGGCTATTCAGTGAAGTAGGTCATAGATTTGAACTGGAAAGGCCCTTAAATGCCATCTGTTTGTGTCCTTCTTTTACACATGAGAAAACCGTTTCCCAATCAGTAAATGGAGCCAAGATACAAACCCAGGTCTTCTGATTCCAAATCCATCCCTCTTTCTACTATACTATACTTACTCTAATATGGAGCCCCTAGCT
This sequence comes from Phalanger gymnotis, assembly GCA_028646595.1. Lineage (NCBI taxonomy): Eukaryota > Metazoa > Chordata > Mammalia > Diprotodontia > Phalangeridae > Phalanger > Phalanger gymnotis. The sequence goes on along the minus strand of CM053622.1, from coordinate 149,321,282 downwards.
GATAATGAATCCTTTCCTTTCATTGACCTAGGAAGGAGCTACCCTGTGGTTAGGATTCAACTGGTACCATTGCTACCATTTTGAATTCTATGTAATATAGTCCTTAGGCAACTGAATTTGCTGGCAAATACTCCAGGGAATGCCATTTAAATGGCTACAAGTCAGTACCTTCTTCTGACAGCTGATGATTGTGACTCTGCAAATGAGCAAAAGCAACTGACGAAAGACCCTTAACGGAGCACTAGGTAACATCAGTGTGGCATTATCAGGCCTCCTCTTCACCATTCTTCCCCCCCCCCCCCGCCCCGTTCCCCACCCCCACCCCCACCCCCCCTCCACTCTCCCCTTCCCTCCTCTTCAAGGCCAGCTGAACTTTGTCCTACTTGGAAAGCATTTAGAATGACTCAGGGCTTAACACAAAAATGAAAGCATGGACCTCAGCCTAAAAGATTATTAAGAGGCCGTTGTGAAGGAAGACCAGCATTAATTAATGTCTCCTTCTCCGAGCCTGGCTCGCTCATGTTCACACAAGCTTCATGTCTTTCTCGTTTATGCCCCTGTGTGAGGAATGCTGCTTAATCACCAAAGGAAAACCTGCCAGCCTTGCTTGACACGCCTGGACTGACTCAGCCGTTGATCCCTTCACCCACAGGCCAGAAGCTCTTCCATTCTTTGCTAACCCCACTAGCCTTTCTCTTTATTCCTCCCTTCCAGTGGAATCTTCCATGAGCCCTTTCCTACTCCACTTGTGCTCTCACTGCCACCCTCAGGTCATGAATCTGTACGATCATGACTTAGAGGCTTGGAAGGACACATCCAGCCCTAAAGTCCAACATGGGCAGGGGACATGAGACCAATCAGATAGCATCAGTTTGGATGACTCCCTACCATGTCAGCACTGGAAAACATCCACACTAAGTAGTCTTGTGGCTTGTCTGACCAGAGTGGAAACTTGTGGGTGTGCTATAATAAGACAATTATACCATAATACATAACAAGACTTCCTCTAAAGACCAGCTCCAGTGTCTTATTATGGCTCAAAAATGACCCTGAGTTCTAAGTGGAGCACATGTTCTAGTTAAGTCCCGTCAAGATACAATTACTTCTGACAAAGGCCAGGAACCTATCATGGGCCAACCTAGTTATGCACAGAGAAACCCATTCCCAAGACATCAGCCATATGGTGAGGAACTTTTTTTTTGGTCATAGCTGTTTACAAAGACTATCTACTAAGGCGTGGAGGGAAGTACACGCTCGTGCCAATGAAAACATAGATCCTCTGAAACAGACATATTCTTTTTTATTTTGTTTTTGATTTATGGAATAAAACAAGCATTTATATAACATACACAATAAAAAGATGATTGTACATGAAACTGCAAATCTACTAGGCACAACTTGCTGTTCCTTTCAAATATACAATAAAATTATCACGTATATTTCTTTTTTTTTCTTCCCTCCCCTCCTCATAGACGGCTACCAATAGACACAAATATGTATGTGTATATATATGCATACATACACACACACACACATATATATATACATGTATATCTAAAATTATTCTATATGTACTTCTGTTTGTCAGTTCTTTCTCTGGATGCAGATAGCATCTTTTTTCATATGTCCTTTATAATTAATTTGAGTATTTATATTAGTCAAAATAACTTACTCAAAGTCATTCTTTTTTTTTTTAATAGTTGCAATCAATTTATTAAAAGAGATGATTGGTTAGGCATCTGCAATGGTGACTTCAACTTCTACACCTGGTTCAATGCTGATAGAAGTGATCTGTTTAACAATTTCAGAAGGACTAGGCAAATCAATAAGGCGTTTGTAGATTCTCATCTGGAACCGATCCCAAGTCTTTGAACCTTCACCGCAAGGAGTTTTTCTAGTTGTCATCCGGAGTGTCTTAGTGGGCATTTGAACAGGTCCCTTCACTTTCAAGTTCTTTTCTTTGGCTTCTCTAATTAGGTCAGCACACACTTTCTGGAGTGATTTCACATTGCGGCTGGTAAGGGTGATGCGGGACCGGTGAATGGCCACTTCGGGCTCCGCAAGGGTCATCTTTAAATGCTATGACAATGGAGCGGCTTCCTGACCGACTTATTCCTCGGTGAGAGCGAACAGCGGTGAGTCAGAACGAGGGGGGGGCAGGGACTGCAGACTCCATGGGGCTGCAGCGGCGATACTTTCACCAAAAAGCCAGTCATTCTTAAAACAATATTGCTGTTACTGTGTACAATGTTCTTTTGGTTCTTCTCATTTTGCTCTTCATTATTTCATGCAAGTCTTTCCATGTTTTTCTAAAATCATTGAGCTCCAAAAACTTGTGGAACTGAGCATTGTAAACTAAAAATAAAAAATAAATTAAAAAATATTAAAATCATTGAGCTCATCATTTCTCATAGTACAGTAGTATTCTAATATGTTCTAAAATGTTTATAGTGACATAGATATTCAAGAAGCTGCTGCCTCAGGCACAGGCCACAAAGAAGAGGGTATAGATTTGGCACCAAAGGCACAGATTGGTAACCAAAAAAAAAAAAAACCAAACCCTGAAAATAATAATAATTGCAAACCCTGGAATAGGCTGACTTTTTATTTCTCTTTTCAAGGTGCTGTTGGCTTTTCTAATTTCTTAAATTAAAAAAAAACTTAGGGGCTCAGGATGGAGACAAAGAATACTCATTTGGAGCATATTCCAGGCTGTAGAATCAAAGAATTTTAAAACAAGAAGGAACCTCAGAGACTATTTATCCAGGCTCTTCATTTCACAGTTGGGAAAGCTGAGGCCCAAAGGGGTTAAGTAAGTTATTCAAGGCCACACAGGTGGCAGGTAGCAGAACCACAACTGAAACGTAGGCTCCTCCCTCCCAGTCCAGGGATGTAGCCATGCTCGCTTGCAGCAAAACCTTTATGTGAGCAGGCATTGTCCTTAGAACAAACTTCATTGTTTAAGCATTGCATTCTCACCTACCTACTAATTAACTTATCTGTCCAGGACTACCATCTCTGATTGGGACATGGGGTAAAAATGTATGTTGGGAATGGATTAAGGAATGTACAGAAACCTAAGGGCTGTAGTCTAAGCCCAAGGAAGTTCAAAATAAGACTTGGATAATACAAAAGGATAGACTAGGATAGAATATAGTAATAGGAGGATTCCCTGGGAATTATGTGGGATTAGACGCTTAACAATCTTCACTGTTATTATTCAGTGGCAGAAGGCAGATAAAAGGCTCCTCACCCAAAAGGCGAGTTTTGAACAGCAATGATTAGTTTATTCTAGCATTTTGCGTTTTAGGACTGTTATGAAATAGTGGAATTTGACAAACTTATTTTCAGAATTTGTAGCAATTTTTTCCAGGATTATTCACACTTAACCTATGCTTTGAAAATTTCTAGATGTATTTTCTTTTGTCCTGTAGCATCTCAACATATAAAATGGGGAGATTGCTTTCCCTTTTTGTCTGATTTGGTTTTGTCTTCCATTCTTCAGGGATGCTTCAGCCTTTCAGAAAGATCTGTCTTGATAGAGATGTAGTTTAGGCTATCTATCCAAAGAATGACAATCCCTCCCAAGAGGAGAGAGGAAAAAGTCAGGTATATGATTAGGGTAAGTAATTAGGAAAGGCTTTAGATAAACAAGATTCAGTCATCAAAAAGCTTACAATAAAAATTTCAGGAGACTCTGATATGGAGAGATGATGATCCTGAATAGTCACTTGATGAAAACAATGGGTAGAAGCTACGAATTTGAAGGGAAAGGAAGAGGATGCCTAAGGTAAAGACATTAACAAATCATCATCCATGACCATAGAAAGGTGTTTTATTCCCCCTTATCCTCACCTACTACCCAGGACAGATGCCCATTTCTATAGACAGAAATACAGTCATACTTTATTTTTTTGCACGTCACGTTGTATTTTTCACAAATTGCAGGTTTGTGGCAACCCTCCATCAGGCAAATCTATTGTCATTTTTCCAACAGCATGTGTTCATGTCATCTCGGTATCACATTTTGATAATTCTCACAATATTTCAAAGTTTTTCATTATTATTACATCTGTTATATTGACCTGTGATCAGTGATCTTTGATGTTACTATTTTAATTGTTTTGGGGTGTCACAAACTGTACCCTTATAAGACAGCAAACTTAATAAATGTTGTCTATGTTCTGAGTACTCCACCAACTGGCTATTCACTCTCACATCTCTCCCTCTCCTTGGACCTCCCTCTCCTCGGAGACAGAACAATATTGAAAAATATTACATAAACTTAGTTGATAAAGCAGAGGCAGGGATTGAGAAGATTGACTTCAGTTTTGAAATAAGTTCAAGTGTGGGTAAAATGCTATGAAACAGCATCACATGCTACAGAAAAATCTTTCATGAAGTCAATCAATGCAGCAAATTTCATTGTTTTATTTTCAGAAATTGCCACAGCCACCCCAGCCTTCAGCAACCACCACCCTGATCAGTGAGCAGCTATCAACATCAAGGCAAGACCGTCCACCAGCAAAAAGATTACGACTCACTGAAAGTTCAGGTGATGGTTAGCATTTTTTAGCAATAAAGTATTTTTTAATTGAAGTCATACATCTTTTTTAGACATAATACTATTGTATGTATATGCATTTAATAGACTACAGCATAATATAAACATAACTTTTATATGCACTGGGAAACCAAAACATTTGTATGACTCTCTTTATTCCAATATTCATTTTATTATGGTGGTCTGGAACTGAACCAGTAATACTCCCAAGGCATGTCTGTAGTAAATTCATTCATTATCCATTGCTTTTATCTCAAAGAAGGAGGCTAGTTGTTTATCTGGTCAACAGGATGTATACTAGCTAAAAGCTATGAGAGAATCATAGAATATTTGTTCTGAAAGGAATCTCCAATACTAACCCCAACCCCTCTTCAATTTTTAAAAGAGGAAGTAACTGTAGTCTTCTTTAAGTGGCTTGCCTAAGATCACATGGACAGTGACAAAGCAGGATCAGAACAAGGTCTCCTGTCTCCTGGTCCCATAGACCTCCTATGATACATTCTTGTTTCAGTCACCAATAGTAAATCAAATTGTGTTTATTCTTTACAATCTCAACTTTTCACATATCAGAACCAAGTTTAGCCAACACTTTCATATTTGAACTCTTTAGATCACAATGTTAGACCTGTTTCGTATACCTAACTCCAGGCTTTTAGAATATTTATCAAGAGCAAAAGTCATTGAATGTAGGCCCAGAGTCTGTCAATTTAGAACTCAGTGCAGAAAGATTCATCCCAGGAGATTGGCAATGAGGTGATGAACCCTTTTGGCCCCAACAAGATACGAACCCATCCACTAAAGCATAGAGGAGTTGCAAAAAAAAAAAAAAAAAAAGAGAGATTTTTTTTTTAAATACTGAAATATACAGCTGAAACTTAGCTATGGAAATTCAAGAATAAATGTCTCTGCTATCTTCATTAGCCTTAGCTCACTCCTTCCTATTTTCTCTTTAGGCTAATTAATTGGAGGTCATCTGCGCAGCTACTGGAGCTGGGAACTAGAAATCTGAGCACCCATGGTAAGCAGTACTAAAAGGGTCCTCAAGTCCACTTTGTAACCCATAGTGTGAAAAGAAAGCAAGAAGCCATTAGACAAATTCAGCTGAGTGGAAAGGAGTATCAATCATTTAGGAAAAGGCCCCTGTGGGGAGAGATCCTAAGATATCTCAGGGCCACTGCAAAGGAGGCCACTGTCCAAAGGGTGAGAGTATTGGGTTCAGAGAAACACCAGCCTAGGAACAAGCTCACCCACAGGTGAAGCAGCAGAAAGGGAAGAATGAGATTTGGTAGCTTCCTAGCACATAATTATTCTGGCTAAGTAGGTGCTAAGTTCCTTGTTTTGGTCCTGCTGAATGAGTGGGAGTGCTGCTAAAATACAAATGTAATCCATTTTAAAATTGTATACTTTAAAAATCATTATTTTAATACTCTACACCCTCTAAATCTCAGTGCCTTTGGGTAAAACCCACATTTACCCGACACTAGTTATGCTTCTGCTGATTCCTTTGCATGTAAAAAATCCCATCAAGAAGTAGACCCCAATAAAAAGGTTGGAAGGTTATTAGTAGAAGAAAGATTGTTCCTTTTCTCCTCACCTTAACAAAGAGCACCATATACTACACAGTGACGCAGGCTAAAGAACATTGCCTGCCAGAACTAGCAAGAATACCCCATGCCAAATTACCTGTCCCTCTAGCCAAGCTATATACATTCATTGCAGGCTCTAGGGAGAAGCCTTGAATTCCCAGGACTAAGGCAGACTTTGAACAAAGGGCAAAAAAATCCATTGTACTTAATATTGGTTTTTTGTGTTGCTCTTGTTTCCTTATCTCAGGACTCAAGGAAAAAATGTGCTTCCATTTCTCCTAAAGGAAATACATATTGGTAAAAATAGTAGAAAAAAAAAACAGTCATGGTACAGACTTTCTCAATTCCAAAGGTAAACATTCAAAAGTCACTGTGCACACAGCAGACAGAATTTGACTTTCATTAGAATTGAATCCATAGTACAAGGCAAACTTTATTACATGCCTTTGATTTGGAGTCAAAGGACCTGAATGTGAATACCGGTTCACCTATTTACTACTATTACTTTCGGTATCTTCAATTGTAAAACGAAGCGTGTCAAGCTAGGTGACAGCTAAGATCTCTTCTAGTGGATCCTATGACTCTGAGAGAGGATTTTTTTTTTTGAGAATGATAGATGGCCAATGGACATTTACCATGCTTTATCTGTACTCTTTATGTGTCAAAAATAGTGAGAAAATCTCTTAGTTTTATTTGGTAGATCCCTCTTTTTTAAATTTATTTTTAGTTTTCAACATTCAGTTCCACAAGCTTTTGAGTTTTAAATTTTCTCCCCCTCCCTCCAAACCCCCCTCCCCAAGACAACATGCAATCTGATACAGATTCTACATAAACATTCATATTAAACCTATTTTCACATTAGTCATATTGTTAAGAGGAATTATAACCAATGGAATGAACCACAAGAAAAAAGAAACAGAACAAAACAAAAAAGAGAGACAGCAAATAGTATGCTTCGATCTGCATTCAGGCTCCATAATTCTTTCTCTGGATATGGATGGCTTTTTCCATCATGAGCCTCTTGGAGTTGTCTTAGAATCTTTCATTGCTGAAAAGAGTTAAGTCTATCAAAATCAGTCATCGCACACTGTGGCTGTTACTGTGTACAATGTTCTCCTTGTTCTGCTCCCCTCACTCAGCATCAGTTCATATAAGTCTTTCCAGGTTTTTCTGAAGTCTGCCTGCTCATTATTTCTTATAGCACAGTTGTATTCCATTACATTTATATACCGACAACTTGTTCAGCCATTCCTCAACTGGTGGGCATCCAAGAGGGGATTTTATTAAAGGCCTTCTAAAGGGTGATGCAACAGACAGAGCGGTAGACCTAGAGTTGGAGAGACCTGAGTCCAAATTCCTTCTTTTACACTCACTAGCTATGTGATTGTGGGTAAGTCACTTTGTCACTCTCTGCCTCAGTTTTCTCATCTATGAAATGGGAATAATAATAACAGCACCTACCTCCCCAGGTGGTTGTGAGGATGAGATAAGTATTTGTGTAGCTCTTTGCATTCTGTAAATGCCCTGTCAATGCTAGCCATTATTATCATATTCTTGCAACTTATTTCCCAGGTACTTGGAGACATTTAGAAGCTTTGATTTTGTCTCAGTAATTCTGTCCTGTTCTTCCTCCCTGCTCCAGCTTCTTAGTGGTTCCAAGTTTATTTGGAAAAGATCATCTGTTTACTAAACCAATCTTGTCTTTGTTACTGATACTTTCCCTTCCTTCAGATATATGGGGTTTATTTGTCTCCACTTTGAAATGGATTCTTTCCTGGAACGTGCAATGAGGTCTGTGTGTAAACTCTTCTCCACAGGCTCCTGATGGCTGTATTCCCCTGCCAGCAAATGTATTATTCTTAGTGCTCCAGAGCATCGATACAGCACTTCATATTGGCAGAGCAATCTATGATTACAGCAACTATCAATCATTTCTCATACACCAATCTCTAGGTAGATGGTTGCAGGTAGAAGGATGGGAATCCACGGTCCTTGATTCAGAGGCTCCAATGCTACATGAGTCATTGAAGATAATCATAACAAATAGCAGCCTATGTTTATAGAACAGGTTACGAAGCACTTTACGTGCAATGCCTTTTTCAATTCTCACAACAGCCCTATGAGCAAATGGCATTAAACCCAACTCACAGAGGGGAAAACATGAGTTAAATTACTTACCCAAGGTCGCACAGCTGGCAAGTATCAGAGCCAAGACCTGAATCCAAATTTTCTGGTTCCAAGTCCACTGCTCCTCTTACCATATGAGGATGCCTCCCTAGACACAAAGAGGAATTTCTTGAATTACTTTTTGGTTGTATAATCCAAAACCAATAATTATATCCTATAGTTGTTTTGCCCTGTATAGGATGTTTTCATAAACATTGTTTCCTTTTATCTTCACTACCACACTATGAAGAAGTTAGGTCAAATTTTTTTTTTTAGTATTTTACTTCTCCCCAGTTACATGTAAAAACGATTTTTAACGTTCATTTTAAAACTTTGAGTTCCAATTTTCTCGCTTCCTCCCTCTCTACCCCACCCCCATAGAAAAGGCAAGCAGTTCAATATAGGTTATACGTGAGTAGTCATGCAAAATAAATCCATAATTGTCATGTTAGGAAAGAAAATATAGACAAAAACCTGAAGAAAAATAAATGAAGTTAAAAAAAGTATGCTTCAATCTTTTTTCAGATACCATCAATTCTTTCTCTGTGGATGGATAACATTTTTCATCATTAAGTCCTTCAGAGCTGTCTTGGATCGTTGTATTGCTGAGAATAGCTAAGTCATTCACAGCTGATCATCTTACAATATTGCTGTTACTTTGTACCCATTACATTTCACTTTGCCTCAGCCCATGCAAGTCTTTCCTGGTTTTTCTGAAAGAATCCTGCTCATCATTTCTAATAGTATAATAATATTCCATTATAATCACATACCACAATTTGTTCAGCCATTCCCCAATTGATTGGCATCCACTCAATTTCTAATTCTTTGCCCCCAGCAACTGAGCTGCTGTAAATATTTTTGTATATGTAGGTCCTTTTCCTTTTTGTTCTTTTCTTTCTTTTGGGATATAGACCTAGTAGTAGTATTGCTAGGTCAAAGGGTATGCACGGTTTTATAGCCTTTTGGGCATCATTCTAAATTGCTCTACAGAGTGGTTGAATCGGTTCACAACTCCACCAGCAATGCATTAATATCTCACTTTTGCCACATCCCCTCCAACATTGGTCATTTACTTTTTCTGTCCTGTTAGCCAATCTAATAGGTATGAGGTAGCACCTCAGAACTGTTTTAATCTGCATTTCTCCAATCAACAGTGAGAGTATTTTTTCATATTGATATATATAGCTTTGATTACTTTATCCAAAAACTAATCATGTCTTTTGATCATTTATCAATTGAGATATGGCTCTTGTTTTTACAAATTTGACTAAGTTCTCTAGCTGTTTGAGAAATGAGGCCTTTATGAGGGAAACTTGCTTCAAAATTTTTTTCACAATTACTATTGCTAACTGTATTTCTCTCCATCCTATTTCTTCCCCTCCCCCCATTTATTCTATTCTCTCTCTCTCCTTTCACTCTGTCCCTCCTCAAAAGTGTCTTGCTTCTGTAGGTCAAATATTATTTTTTTTAGGTCAAATATTATTAATCCTATTTATATATAAAGCAACTGAGGCTCAAAGCTCCTTTCAAGTAGGGATTGGTTTTTGTTCCTTGTACTTGTGTCCCCAGCATGGTACCTGGCACAGAATAGGCACTTACTAAATCCTTGTTGATTGATTGACTTCAGTAAAATCTATCTTCTACATTCTAGATCAGTGGTTTTAATTTCCACTATACCACGTGACCCTTCATAAAGTTCTGATTGTCTAAATGGGAGAAGATGTGGGAGATAAAACCAAATTCCAGGTGGTAAGCAATGTTTTGAAAGCTTTCCTGCTCAACAGGGATAGGGGTTGTGCAGAAGTAGTCTTGTACTCCCAGAATACTGATAATAGGTGCTAAATAAAGCTGATGGATTAATTCCTTTCCCCATGTCTTCAGGATAATATGTCGGGAGGTAAGTTCAAGTTGATAGTGAGTTAAATTGGGCAGGAGCTAAAACGATATAACTTCTACTGTTTCTTCTCAAAAAAAAAAATAAGCTACATCCTGTGAATGCTTATGAGACTCAATGAGCTCTCCTATCCACAGAATGGCTGTAGTTGTGTCCTCTTGGGATTTTAGTCTCCTAGGCAGCCATGATGAAAGATGTAAATTCAGTTGCTCCATGTCAAACCTGTAAATTTTTACTGCAAAAAAGTCCTTGGAAAATGACATTATTGTCTTCCAAATAAATACCAAGACCTTTTTTAAAGAGCCACTGTGGAATGTTCTTTTTTTAGCTGTGGCTCCATAATTCAACAAGCCCCATTAAGAATACAGTTTGTTAAGGAGGGTGCAACTTTCTAAAGAAATGTGTGGCTTTCATTTCTCTCTTCCTTTTCCCCTCTCCTTCTTGTAAAAGGTGCTTTAACTCCTGTTGTTTCCCTCCCTCCTTCTCTATAGAAGTTAGACAAGCCAAGGCAGTGTGGGGGAATGTTTTTTCTTCAAACATTTTACTTTTATTGTCCCTCTTATCTAAAAATGTGTATATTAATACTAATGGTAATTAATGCTGAATTTAGTTGGTTGTTGTGTGCACAGCTTGTAAAAGAGAGGGAAAGAATTCTCTCTTTAAAAGTAGAAGATATTTCTTTGCTAGGCAGAAGAAAGAACTGGAGGCTAGAGCCACAGAGGCAAGAAGAGGTCCAGAGATAATTTCTCATAAACCCTGCAAACTGTACACATATATAGAATATATGTCCCAAATATAGAAGGATAGAAGCTTAGACCTACTATTCTTCTCTTTTAAAGAAGAACAGCAAGCCAGAAAGAGATGAGCTGTAGCAAAAAGGGGGAAGGGGGAGCAGTAAGAGGTATGGGATATTCTGACTTGTATATTTCAAAAGCATAAAGGGAACTGGGAAGAGCAAAGATGTCTAAGGGACTCAAATGGATTGACAATATTTTTCATATATTTTAGTGATGGTAATGTCTATCATAGACTATTTGGATGGAAAGGTATCACAAGAAGTTTTCTACTTCAGTTTCTTGCTCCCAGGCTAAAATAGTTTATGTATTTGGAGGATCCATCTAAGTGCCTTCCACCCTTATGATTAATAAAAACAAACAATCTACCATCAAAATACTTTCGTTCAAAATAGACATCTCAATCCAGCTTGTCTCTCTACCTTTGTAACCCAATGGGGAAAGGACTGTGGTTTTAATATAGTTTGCAATCCTGCACAGATAGAGATAAGAGAGAAAAAGAATAGCAAAATGAAGAAGCAATAATCCACGAGTGCAGCTGACCCCACATCAGGTACTTACTACCTTTCTGACCTTGAACCAGGGAATAGCACAGTACAGTGGAATGAGCATTTATTTATTTATTCACTTATTTATTTGTTTAATTAATTAATTAATTTAATACCAGCTTTGCTTACTGTGTGGATGAATTACCTTATCTTTCTGGGCCTCATTTTTCTTATCATTAAAATAAAAGAGTTGAACTACATGACCTCTAAGGTTCCTTCCAGTTCTAAATCCTAGATTTCTATAGATGAAAATTTCCTGACTCACAGGTTTCTCATGTTTCCCATTTATCTGGCTTGCACAGCTCCTCCTAGGTAGCCCCAACAGGGTTCACAAGCTTCCTCAAACTCAAGAGTTCTAAGAAAGGCCCAATTCTTTTTTTTTTTTCAGTTCCCAATACCATTAGTCTTATAAAAAGGTTAAGGGGGTTAGGAAACACAATATAGTCCTTAACTCACATTTGACTCATGCTTCTAGAAGGTATAGAATTTAGATGAAGACTCAGGAACTCTGGATCTATCTACATCTAAACTTCTCATGGCCAAGGGCACGGACTTGGGATCTCTCACCATCTAAGACTCTTGTAGCTGATGTGTTTCTGTTCAATGTCTGGTTGTCATCAGGGACCTCTGACTGCTTTTCACCTCAGCTAGCTGTGATAAACAGCTTACCGAACAGAGAGAGTGAACCCATTAGCCATTGTAAGGAGAAACCTGCGGCTACCATGTCGGCGTGGAATCTCCCTGACTTCAGCTCCAATTTCTGGTGGCCAAGGGGTATGCCACATACCCTCTCCCTAAGTCATACACTTTATCTGAAGCACCTCCGTTGGCCCCCATATTTCATAACCCACTTGAATATTCCTCCATTGCTCCCTGCCTGCTAACTGAAATCTAGTCCCCTTTTTGCAGAGAAGGAGAGAAGCAGGAAGAGGGAAAGGGATAACACATCCTTTCCTTTAAACAAGCAAAACAAACAGAAAGTCCAATTTGGGAAGAGGATGATTCTCCCATTTGAGACATGAGGGCCAAAGCCTTTGTCTTGTATTTCTTTATACTCTGAACATAGTATGGACTCACCAAACACTTGAAGAATAGAAGAAATGACTCCATGATTCTCTTCCATCATTGTAGGTGGTTACAAGGGTCCTTTTAGGCTTTTTTTTTTTTAGCAAAAATGGTTTGTTCTCTATAATGCTAATCTAGTTTAAAAAAAATGATAATCTATACGAGACTACTCCAGACCTAAAAGGTGCCAGGTATTTCTTTCTAGGGTTGAGTAGAGTAGGTTATTAATTACTCCCTGGATATGTTACACATTTCTGTTCAATATGTCAGCTTCCAGCTCAGTGATACCGAAGGAATGAAAGGTTTTGATTTCTCCCTTGAGGAAAAGGTCTCCAGTAGGTATGACTGCTCATAGGCAGAGTCAGACTCAGGAAAAAGGCAAGGCAAATAGCTCCCATGTAAATAAAATCTTCAATTAGATGCTCTTTTACAATTAAATTTGTGAGCTTAGTGCTCTGGTTACAGAACATGGTGATTAATACATTGAGCCAATTACACTTTAAGTCATTCCTTGAGTTTGTTTGCATTTTCTCTTTTCTTTGTGGTAGTACACATACAGAATTAGTCTGAACCAAAGGTGTAATTTATCTGTCTACAGCCTGAGTCACTTATTTCCCAGAGGGTATTCACCAACTAATTCTCTTTCTAATCCCCGTGGAATATACTACAGATCTTCTCATTTATTTACTCAGCAACACTTCTTAGCATCAGCCAATCTTGCCCCCCCCCCCTTCTCTTCCCCTTCTACACCACCAAACAGCTACTCAGCACAGAGGAGTTCTATCTGATGTCTAATATTCTAGAATTTTCTCCGGTGATCTTTAAAAAAAGAAAAGAAAAGAAAATATTTTCCTGTGGTCCCAAACCAGTATACATTATGGAATACTCTTCCTGTAGTTGCATGACCCCCAAAACTTAAAAGGACGACATTACAGAAATGGACCCAACAATATTGAAGAGATGCAGAGAAGGAAGACACAGGTGGAGAGCCTTGTTTACTGCCTTGGAAATCCAAAAAACTTGAGTTAAGTTTCTCAGATGACAGGATCAGGAAGATATTTGACTCAAAACCCTAGGGGAATTTTTCTTCCACCTAAACGTTTATTTTGCTTTCACTATAGCATCAAATGAGAAGTAGACTCATCAAAGGTCACATGATAACTCAAACTAAAACTGCAACACACCCCCCAAAAAAAGAACAACTTTTTCAAACCTACAATGATTGAGGGAATTCAAGAAGAAGCATAGCATATTACAGAGAACTGGAGATGTGGAGTCTAGTCACTAACTTACTTGGACTTAACTTACCCTCTGTCACTAACTTAGTTGGACATATCATTGAATATCTCCGGGTCTTGGTTTCTTCATCTGAAAATGGGAGTTAACAATACCAACCCTTCTTAACTCACAGAGCTGTTATGAAGATTAATTGAGATCATGTATTTGGCAAAAACTGTGAAATGTATTAGGCTACACAAATGTAAAATATTATTTTTATTATTATAAGTATTATTAGTCTGATTCCTTAGCTTCCTTCAAATTCCAGCTAAAATTTCACCATCTATAACAAGCCTTTCCCAATCTCCCTTAATTCTAAGGCCTTCCCTCTGTTGATTGTCTCCAATTAATCCTGTATATAAATTGTTTGTACATTCGTTGTTAATATGTGATTTCCTCCATTAAGTTGTGAGTCCCCTGGGAGCAGGGACTGCCTTTTACCTTTCTTTGTATCTATCCCCCCACTTAGTAGAGTGCCTGGCACATATAGTAGGAGTTCAATAAATGTTTATTGACTGACTGATGTAGTAAGAAGGGCACTGGGCTGGACCTGATGTCAGAAGATCTTGGTTTAAGACCTGGTCCAACACTAACTAGCTGCATGACCTCATAGAATCTAAGAGTTGGAAGGAATCTCAGAGTCCATCAAGTTCCAAAAATATCTAAACAGGAATCCCTTCTACAACCTACAGGTCAAGGGAGCATCCAGACTTTGCTTGAAGACCTGTGGTCAAGGGGAACCCACTACGTCACAAGGCAGCCCATTCCATTGTACCTCTAATAGTTAGGATGTTTTCCCTTATGTCAAGTGTAAATCTGTCTTTCCAATATCCAACTATTGCTCTTCTGCCTTGTAAGGTCAAGCAAAATCAATTTAATCTATCTTCTATGATACAACCTTTCAAATACCTGAAGACATCTCTCATACCCTGACCCCTCACCAAGTCTTCCCTTTGCCAGGTTAAACATACCCAGATCTTTCAACCGATTGTCATACAGCACGATCTTCCTACAGCATAGCCCTTCCCTAGGTAGACTGTACAACTCCAGATGTTCTCCAATTTATCCATGTCTTCTTTAAAATACATCACCTAGAATTGAACATGATACCCCAGTGCTCTGACCAGAGAAGAGTACAGCAGGACCATCACCTCCCTAGTACCAGACACCAAATCGAAAGGTCTAAATGCCACCTCAAAGCTCACTTGCTTTCTCAACTGCCATATTACACTGCTATTTCACATCAAGCTTGTAGTCCACCCAAAGTTCCAAATCTTTGTCAGACAAACTGCTGTCTAGCCACATCTCTCCCATAATTTGCTTGTGAAGCAAATTTTGAGTCCCCAAATAGAACCTTACATTTATCCCTATTAAATTCCATCTTCTTAGATTCAGTCCAGTGTTCTTCAGGGGTCAGCTGACTGCAGGCCAAGGGTCAAATCTGGCCAGCCTCCTGTTTTTGTACCTCCTATCAGTTAAGAACAGGTTTTAATATTTTTAAATGCCATAAATCTTTATTTTAAAAATATAAAAGCCATTCCTAGTTCCATAGTTTGCCAATTCCTGCTAGCTTGTCATGTTCTTTTTGTGTCCTCATCTGTTATGCAATGTGTTAGATATTCCTCTTACCTTTGCATCATCTGTAAGTCTTATAAGCAAAGTCACTGACAAAAACATTAAAAAACACAGGGCCAAGCACAGATCCCTGGGCCACTCTCCTAAAGACATCCTTCCAAGCTCACATTGAAAGACTTATAACTGTTCTTGGAATCTAACCATTCAACAAATTCAAGATCTACCTAACTGCTATTTTCTAGCCCACACCTCTGCATCTTTTCCACAATAATAACATGAAAGATATTTATCAAATGCTTAGCTAATCCGTAGGTAAACTCTAGTGACTCCATCACAAAAGATAATGAGTTCTTGACAGTACAACCTGTTCTCGACAGACCTTCCTTTCTAACCACCCTCTTAATAAGATCTTCTATAATTTTATCAGGAATCAAAGTCAAGTTCATTACCCTATAGTTTGCAGCTTCCTTTCTCTTCTGTTTAAAAAAAAAACCAAGACATTGGTCCTTCTCCAATCACAATGTATTTAATCTCTCTGATCTTTGCTTTCCTCATGCACAAAATGGGATTAATAGTACCTGCACTTACTAATTCTCGGAGTCATCGTGAAGGAAGTGCTTTGCAAATCATAAAGAAATATACAAATGTGAACTATTAATATTGTCATTAGGACTACAGTGTACTCAGGGGTATCTTAGTAGCCTAAAAAGTTTTGAAGTGACTCCTTAAACACTCTACTGAATACTAGAGTCACCTAATTATTGGTAAGAAAATTCAGTGGCCATTTCTATATAGTATCTCTTGTTTATGTCTCCTTCGCTCTTCCTATGACTCCACATAGTCACCACTCTTGTCATCTCTCACCTGGACTATTGCAAAAACCTTTTAATTGCTCTTGCTGCTTCAAGCCTCTCCCTGTTCCAATCCATCTATTCAGATCCCAAAGTGATTTTCCTAAAGCTTAGGCCTGACTCTGATAACTCCCTATTACCTCAAGGAAAAAATAAAAAATTCTATATTAGTTACTTAAAGCCTCTCACAACCGATTTCCTTCTTACCTTTCCAGCATGCTCCTGCTTCATGGTCTACTATCCAACCATGCTGGCCCACTTGCCGGGCCTCACACACCACAATGAACGTCCCGACTGTGTCTTTGCACTGGTCTCCAACTCCCTTCTCACCCCTTCCTTCTAGTTTCCCTGGATTCTACCAAGGAAGCTCAAGCCTTCTGTGATAGATTTTTCACAACCCACTCATCTCTACCTCTTTTATGCCTTTGTTCCAATATTACCTTCAATTTATGTGCATCGTTTATGTCTTGTGTGTACATATTTATCTGCTTGTTTTCTCCCTCATTATAATGTGAGATCCTTAGGCCTTTTTTATCCCCAGTGCTTAGTACAATGCAGAGTATATAGTAAATGCTTAATAATTGCTTGTTGACTGACTTACTGACCAATTAACTAATGAAATATTGTAACATGATCTTTAGTCACCATTTAGGCCATGTATGATCCATCGTAAAAGACCTTAATTCCCTTCATATTTCAAATAACTTTCATATCTGACTCTTTGCAGCATCCCTTACAAGTTATCAGGCCTCTGTACAACCACTACCAAGAGGAAAATTCTTAGACAAACAAAAGATAGACATAATGACAAGAGACAAAATAGATCATTTTGATTACATGAAATTTAAGAACTTTTGCATAAACAAAAGCAATACAGTTAGGAGAAGCAGAGAGAATATCAAATGGAAAAAAATCTTTGCATCAAATATCTCTGATAAAGGTCTGATATACAAGATATGTAGGGATTAACACAACTATATAAGATCAAGTCATTTGCTGATGGATAAGTGCTTAAAAGATTCTCAAAAGAATTACAAACCATTAACAGCTATATGAAAATTTGTCCAAGTCACCAAAAACAAGATAAATGCAAATCCAAACAATCCTAAGGTTTCACTTCAAACCTAGCAAACTGACAAAGATGATAAAAATCTAAATAGTGTAGGAGGGGCTACAGACAAACAGGCACAATAATACACATTGGCGGAGCTATGTTGGTTCGACCATTCTAGAAATTGATTTGGACTTATGCTTTTAAAAAAGTGTCTTTAAAATAGTCATATTTTTTAATCTAGAGATCCCACTATTAGATATATATCCCAAGGAGGTCAATGACAGAAAGAAAGTTCTCATGCACACCAAAACATTCATGGCAGCACTTTTTTGTGGAAGCAAAGAACTAGAGACAAAGTAGATGCCCATGAACCAGGCAATCACTAAACAAGTTACCGTATATAAACAAAATGAAGTAGGATCATCGGATCCTCTCTTGGATTGGCCATCTAGTTCAATAGAGGTGGAGGCTAGTTCAAAGTTGCATAACTAATAAACATCAGAGGTAGTATTTGCACATAGGCCTTCTTGATTCCAGGACCCATATTGTATCCCCTACCCTATGCTACAAGAATTGTTGCAAATGAAGAATTCAGAGAACTATAGGAAGTCATATAAACTAATGCAGAATGAACTAAGCATAACCAGGAAAGCAATGCACACAATGACTATGGTTTGTGGGGAAGAGAAGAGAGAGGGATGTATTTGGAAATGATGGTCATATAAAACAAAAATATCAATTTAAACATTTAAAAGACAAGCAGGCTCACATTTTAATATCTACTCTTTACTACTCGAAAAACTTAGACACAAAGGACTTAAGAAACTTGTCAGATGTCACATTGGAAATCAGCACCTGTAATATCAATTAAGTTGGGACTTTTTTACTGTCTTAGAATGATAAATTAATTAAGTGTCTTTGATTGAGCCTTACAAGGTGCAAAGCCCCAGGCCCAAACCCCTACCTACAAGGTGCTAAGCTTATGTGGGTGTGAAGCCCTCAGGGTCCTAAGGGGAGTTGCTAAAACCAGAGCCAATAGTAGTAGGAGCCTGAGTTCTGGTTGCTCAGATGACGGTTGATGATGGCTAAAGAGTGTATAAAAAGAGAGAACAGAGCTATTTGCTTGGGGCTCTCACTCCTGGAGAAATGTGACTCTGGGCCAGCTGTTGTTATGAGCTCCCCGGCTCCTGAACTCAATGTTGATGGTTTTTTGGTAACTATGAATTGTATTTGGTCTGTTTATAATATATGTTTGTAATTTGTTTGTATTTGCTCTGAAGTTCAGGGTGCTGGTTTTTTCTCCTGAACTAAGTGAATGATATTTGTATGTTGGATTGAAATAAGATTTTTAACCCCTTAACATTACTTTCCTTAGTAAAGCAAATCAAAAGAACTTGTGCTGGCAGTATCCTTGTTGTTGGGCTTGTGTTGGTCTTTCACCCCCGCAGCAGCTGCTAGCCGAATTGTTGCAACAGCACCTGAGTCAGGAGATAAATTTATCACATTCAATAATTTATATGCACTCCTCAATGGGACTTCGGACCCCTAGAAAGGTGTGGGTGGAGTTGCTGCCTAAGGTAAACGATCTGCAAATACAAACTCAAATCCAACAATGAGAAAAAATACTACCAGTAGAATGTGCACATCTGAACTGTTGTGGTTTTTTTTTTGTCTGTTCTCAATGGTCAGTATTGTGTTTGGCATATGGTAAGCATTTAAGAAATACCTGTTGATTGATTTACTATACATTGATTGATCAATTACATATATTTATACTCCTATTTCTCAGATTATATAGCTACCGTTGGGATTAATGAAACACAAATTCATTTAAGAGCCATACACCTATCATTGGAGGGGGGGAGGGAGCTAGAAATCTTTGGGCATTGAAAAAGGATCCTCATGCACTAAAAACGTCAGGAACCATTGCACTCAACTGTCTTGCCTCCCTCGTTAGAAAGAGATGTGGAACCTGGAAGAACCTACACGACATAATGCTGAGTGAGTGGAACAGAGCCAGAAGAACATTATACACAACCACAGATATATTGATTCTGTGATGACTAACCCTGACAGACTTTGCTCTTCTCAGCAACACAATATGCACAGACAGCTCCAAAGGACTCATGATGGAGAGGGCTATCTACATCCAGAGAAAGAACTATGAAGTATGAAGGCAAATCGAGGCACACTTCATTCTCGCCTTTTTTCCCCTCCACTTTTTTTTTCCTTCTCTCTTTTATATTTGTTGTTGGGTTCTGTTTTTTTTTTTATTCTGTTTCATCTTTCT
>CM053622.1:149281775-149301114 GCA_028646595.1 Phalanger gymnotis | reverse complement strand
TAGGATTAAAACCAAGAATCACCTACCCAGCAAAACTGAATATCCTGCTCCAAGGCAAAATATTGACTTTCAATAAAATAGAGGACTTTCAAGCTTTCTCAGTGAAAAGACCAGAGCTGAATAGAAAATTTGACTTTTAAATTGATTTTCCTTAAGAAATGGGGTAGAGTATGACTTGAAAGTAACAAAACTGGATTTTTTTAGCCATAAATGCTAGGGCTTTTTTAAAACAATAAGTTATTTTGATTTCTATCTATGCGTAGACTTTTAAAAAATGCTTTAGGTGGCTGTATATATATAATTATATTCTACTGTTATTTAATGATTATTTAAATGTAAAAAACTGAGTGTATTAGCTTTAACAAGATAGTTACAAAGTTGTCTATATATTAAATGTGAATTTTGTTGCTCTTAGTATTGTCTTTTTATAGTAATAGTCAACATGCATATTGGTTTTTGTGGTTCTACTGCCTTCGTTTTGTATTACTTCATATGTCTTCCCATAGTTTTTTGAATTCTTCATATTCATAATTTTCTATCATGCAAAAATATTTTATTACATCGACATGTCATAATTTATCCAACTATTCCCTAATCATTTGGATGAAAGTTCATTTCCAATTTGTGTTAATACAAATATTCTTGTACATCTTTTTTTTCCCCTGACAATAAATTCCTTAGTGTATAAACCTAGTTGTGCGATAATTGGATTAAAGTTTATGAACAGTTTTCAAACTTTTAGTGTATTATTTAATATTATTTTATAAAAGGACTGAAACAATTCAGTTTTTCCAGTTTCAGATTTGATTGTCAGTTTTTCCAGAACCACACTAGCTTTGAATTTATATTCTTGGCAAATTTAAAGGGTATGAGATGGTATTTAAGAGTTGCCTTAATCTACATGTCTTTGATTATTAATGTATTTGAACACATTTCCAATGGACATTGATATTTTTTATTTCTTCAGCTGAGAAGACCCGTTGACCTCTTACTACAAAATGGCTCTTATACTTGTAATTTGGTTTATAGGATTTTACATGTCAGATTTCTATTGGTTATCGCTAATATAAAAGTTCAGGGATGCACATTTCTCTTGGTTCTGTCTCATTAATGTTGGTATGCTTTTGTCATCATCTTTAATACGTCTTATTATTTCTATAATTTGGTTTTGACCCAAGTATTACTTAGTAAATTCTCTACTTGGCTCTGAATCTTTTCGTAAGATTTGATTACAATTTATAGTGTTATGGTATATAAAACATGTTTAAAATTTCTGTCTTTTTGCATTTTTATGTCGTTTATGCTGTAAAGTACAATTAATGTTTACAGATGATACACAAATCTTTGAATAAATACTAATTCTTCAATATTTCCATTTAGTTCTTTTCATATAGGTGAACAAATCCAATTTTCAGTATTTTGTTCAAGCCTATAACTTCTTCAATGTTTCTCTTTTTCTTTTGTCACATTTGTAAATAGGAGTATCACTTTGCCTTCTCCCTCCTTTCTCTTCTCTTCTACATCTGTGATGGCCCAAGTCAAATCATTTCTCCTCTTTCTCCTTCTTTGCTCACCCCCAAAACCTTTGTTTCCCCTCTATGACACTCTGAGACATTTGTTATCTTCAAAGTGAAGGGAATACTCATAGAAGCCTTTCTCTTATTGTGATGTCTTGAGAGAACCTCTTCCTCCACCATAACTTGGTGACAATATCATCCTGTCCTATCCTGTTTGAGCAGTTTTGGGTCTTGGAGGAAACTTTCACAGAAGAGTCAGATAAGCCAGGAATGAGCTAAGTTTTAAGCTTCTACTATTGGGTGTTTTAATTCATATGAGGGAAAAGTCAAGGCTTAGAGTGAGACATGAAGAGGCAGAGACTTTGAGGAAGGGAAGAAGGCTTCAGAACAGAGGATCTTAGTAGGTCTCAGTGACCAGGAGAAGTTGGATAGAATGGGTCTCAATCACTGAAAGAGGAGAGGAAAAGATGCGGGAAAGAAGGTATGTGTGTGTGTGTGTGTGTGTGTGTGTGTGTGTGTGTGTGTGTGTTACTGGGACTTGGATGAAATGTTCTTTGGGCCACATCAGAAAGAGGGACAAGTTCAGCAAAGGTCATTAGGAGGGGTTGCCCTAGGATTTTCCGCATCAGGTTTTCATCTGCTGTCTACTTCTCTTCCTAGTTAATTTGTGTGATACCTTAATCCTTTATCTGCTCCATACCAGGCAAAATTGATGATATAGCCAAAGGTCATGGATTTTATAAGAAGGAGGAAGTGTTCTCATTAGGATGTGTCTGGTTAGTTTCCCATCTCTAATGTTATAGGTAGGGAAATGCTAGGGATTGATCTGTGAGGCCCTGGCTATACAAACATGAGACATGCTAGTTTCCAGTACAGAATGGGGTGAGATTTTTGAAGCAGAAGAAAGGATTGGGTCCAGAGCCAAAGCAGCCTACTACAGAGTAAGCTCTGTGAGTCTGAGGGGTACCTCAAATCAGAGAGATTCTTTTGGGCTATGATATTAGAGGAGTAATGAAAAGAGCTCTGGATTTGAAGTCAAAGGACCCATGCTCAAATTCTGTTTCTGTTTCTTACTACCACCTATTTGCTATTGTCCAAATCATTTAGCCGTTCTGGGTCTCAGTTTCCTAAATTTCCTAAGCTAAACTAAAGGTCTTAGATTAGATGATCTTTTTGATCCCACTTGCCTCCAAATGTAAGATCCTATACACCCACACACACGTATGTGTGTATATATGTATATACGTATATATGTATGTGTATATATATATATGCATATTTGCTATCTCTATACATAGAGGTAATATGCTATAGTAGATAGAGGACAGGCTTTGAAGTCATGAAGACTTGAATTCAAATCTTAACTCTGACACATACTTGCTTTGTGACAATGGGCAAGCCACTTACCTTTCCAATCTTCCTGATAACTAGGACTATAAATTAAAGACCAACTACTAATCTGTGTTGATGGATGGAATTTCTATATTGGAAATTCCTCAAATGAGTGTCAAGATGACAAGATAGAGTTGGACAAGGCAGTTTCTAAGGTTCTTTCCAATTCTAACCTTCTTTATTTTCCTTTTGTCCAGACTTAGGATTTTGTGGGTGTAAAGAATAGGAGATCCTCTACTGTTCCACAAGCAGTAGGTAACTTAGAGTTTTGGAGTTGCCTAAATCATGGAAAATTACTTGCCTAGTGTCACTAACTTAATACTTGCCCAGAAATGGGACTTAAACTCAGGTCTTCATGACTCTGAGGTTGGTCCTCTATGAACTACACCATCCTGCCTCTCTATAATATTCTAGCACTAGTCTGGGTCTACTATATGGCTTCCCCCCATTTTCTTCTTGAAAATGTCATTTAATTTTAAATGTTTTTGATATTTGTCTATTACTTAAAAATGAAAGTGATAACTATTTCAAAATTCATAAATGTAGGTAAAACTCATAGGTAAAACCTAAATTTTCTATAAAATAAAGGATTAGAATAGTTGACTAATAATAAACCATTCAGGTCTAAAGGTATATATTTCTATTTATTGATCAGTCAGTCAATTGTAATATAAGAAGTTAGCTAATATACATACAGTTAGAAGACATATAGCATTCAAACATTAATAGATGTATGATCTGGTGTACCCAGTCTCCAAGGGAGATGGTGATCCTTGACTTTTGAAGGAGCAGGAAGAGGGCACTCCCTTATTCACTCTTCCACCTCTAACAAATATTGAATTAGAATGATATATATCAACTATACTTCAAATATTTGCAGTGTAGTAGAATAATGGTCTCTTTTGGGTTTAGAGTAAAAGTCACTTTCTCTGGTCACTCAAAGGGAATGTAATGCTTATTCTTGCCAGCTTAGCTCCCTCCCACCAAATGCTTGATTACTCACACACAAAAAAATCAGATGGTAAGGAAATTCATTTTCCTAGGCAAATAACAAATATTTGAAATTGGTAAAATTATATAGGTTAGAGTAGATGAAAGAATACAGAACAGTTCTTTGAGAGTAAGATAAAATCTCAGTTCAACCAAAGATGGAACAATCTCACCAGAAGAGTACATTCTTATCATCTCTGGTGAGGAGGGGTGGATACAGGTGCTGGGAATCAAGGGACACATCAGGTAGGCTGGCTTTCCCATATATCTGTGGCTCTGAGGAGATCTTCCATCCACCATTCAAATATTCGTTCCTGCCCTGCCTCCTCTCTTTAACTGTCTTCTAAAGTCTCTTTATTTACTTACACAATATTGAGGGCTCAAAGATCTCTCAACCAATCAGTAGTTGAGTCTCCCTCTAAAGCTCACATCATCACAGGACTGTGCTCCAGAGAATGCCCACCATGCCTGTTGTTACACAACAAGTATTTATTAAGCATTTAATATGTTCTAGATACTTTCCTAAGCCCTGGAGATGCAAATGAAAAGTGAAAACAATTCTTGTCCTCAAGGAGCTTACTTGCTATGAGGGAGAAAACTTGCATGTAAAGAGGCATATAAAAATACACATAGAGTTAATGGATGATAACCTTAGAAAGAAAAGCCTTGGGAGCTGGTGGGACAGGGTGAGGCCTCTTGGAGAGGGTAGCATCTGAGTTGAGCCTTGAAGTAGGTTAGGGATTCTAAGAGGCAGAAGTGAGGAAGAAGAACATTCTAGGCACAGGAGACTTGGTGGAATTATGCTTCTTTGTAAAAAAACAAGTCATTATTTTGCCTTATATGCTCTAAACTAAGATCATAGTTTTTTTTTTTTTTACAAATTTTCTTTGATAGTATTAGCATGAAAATATGATCTAGAAATAAATTAAGCAGAGGAATTGGACCATGATTTCACTGGTACAGAGAACTAATGGATGAGGAAATTCTCTCTATCAAGTCAGAACTTTCTTTACAACTTACAGTCTTAGTGAGGACTTGAGAGATTAAGTAACTTACTCAGGTTCACACAACCATTATGGAGGAGGCAGGTTTTGAATCCAGGTCTTGGCTTTGAGGCTGGCTCTCTCTCATTAGGCCTCTCATGGAGATAAAATAGTGTAAAATACAATTAGTGTAAAATAAAATTGTTATGACTAAAGATCCTGTTCCTTGTTTCCCTATACTTTCTCTTGTTTTCTTTGTTTTTTTTTTCTTTTGCGTTATCTATCTATCTATCTATTTATCCATCTATGTCCATCTGTATATCTACCTATCTATTTCTCTATTTATATACCTTTCTGCCTACTTATTTAAGCACCATCTTGTTCATTATCACACCTAACAGGACTTGAGAATATGAAACCTATTGTGACTCAAGATTTTATAAAGTTTCCAATAAAAATAGTCCTTGATCACAACATCAACTCTTAAGAACTAGTTGCTTGAGGCAAACAATTCAGGTGGTTCCTGACCCACTTCCTGTCTCAGCCCTTCGTGCCTCTGCCACCACATATTTCTGACCTTTTCTCCAAGCTCTAATTTTGACCCCAATCCTTGGTTTCTCCGTTAAGTTTTTGAGACACTGGTACCTCTCTAAGACATGCCATTTGAATTTAAAAGTGACTGCGATCACAACTATTTAATTACTTTAAGTGGCTTTAAGTAGATGGCCACCTACCCTTCAGTCTGGATAAGAAGAAAACTCTTTTCATTTATTATTCTACCTTTCTCTGGTGTGAGAAAGTTGTGAAATACAAGTACAAGGAAGAGAAAACAGCTTGTAACTAGTGAGCTTTCCTTGTGCGTATTACTTAACCTTCTTTAATGGTTTTTTTTTTTCCAGGATAGGAGATGCTCTCTCTATCTGAAGATTCTTTTGGTGATATTGTTATCTGATGTTTGGACTTTACTGGGAACTAAACTCTCTAAGGTAATAATAATAGCTTATATTTCTAAAGATATTTGAGGTTTGCAAAGCACTTTACAATAATCTTGTAAGGCAGGTGCTATCATCATCCCCATTTTACAGATGAGGAAACTGAGGCTCAGAGAGATTAAATGACTTGCCCAGGATCTCACAGGTAGTAACTGTCTGAGGAAGGATTTTAACCCTTGTCATCCTAATGCCCAATCCAATGTGCTCTCCACATGCCACCACTCATTTTCAAGTGAGTATAAAAAAATGTCAATTTAATATAATAATAATAATATTTGTGACCCACCATTAGTAGGTTGAACTGGTTATTTTCCCCCTTCCATCTTGGATGATGGATTTGTATTCATTCATTCACACTCTCTTATTCCATCCCACTTGTAAGAAATAGCATAAAGGAGTGAGACTATGGAGGCTTTGGCCAGTGAATATAGAACAACACTAGGGACCTTGTGTAGGACTCAATCCAGGGCATGACCTTGGATTCATTAGCTTTGTCCATCTGTGTTAACCAGATGTTGGGAATAAAATTATAGGGGTAGCAAATTCTAATCACTGTATGTTCTAAATGCATGTTATATATTCTAACTAATACAATATGTTCTACCATTGGGGACCTACTTTTGATTCCTATGGTTTCAGTGGAAATGCCCATTCCTTCTTCACTTATGGGATGCTAAGACAGACTAAAGTATTATGGTCTTATGATGTTGCTAACTCCTGAATTCCAATTTGCTAGACCTTTGAATTAAAATGAAAATGATTCATTAGCCAAAGATCGTAGGTTGAGCCCTGGATTCTTTTTTGCCACCATCCTTGAACACAAACTCATTTCTCTTGTGGCAAAATATGCCAGAAAAGCTAGGCTGGATCCAGGGCTGACACTGTATCTCATAACACTGCTTAACGTTTCTAAATCTGTTTCAATCATCCCTGAGCACTCTAAATCTAGGAAAAGTCTCCTTATATCCTGTAGGGAATAATTTGGCAGACATTTATTCATGTGGCTATTGGATGCAAACAATGCAATAATCCTCTATGACTCAGCACTAACTTAGAAACTTTCAAGCTGGTCTCAGTGATTCTTCCTAGAGTGTGCTAGCATGAGGTTCAATCAAAGGATGTTCAGCCCTATTCTTCTCCTTCAGCAACAGAATTAAAATGCCAAAATGAGATAAAGTAAAAGTACTCAGCCAGGTGAAAAGTGTAACATAAATATAAGTTCAAAAATAATTTTTTTAAAAAAGAAAAGTGACTCTCTGCTCATGTTCTCTTTTCCATTGGCTGATGGGAGAATGAGGAAAAAAGGAAGGGATATTATAGGAAGTAAAAATAGTATTAATCTAGTGTTTTTTAGGAAAGTGATTCTGATTTGGGTTAGGGGCATAGAATTCTTGGGGAAGTGAGCCCCAGCTTGAGTGAACTTGGTATCATCCTCCCATCATCTCTATTTTACCTTGTAATTCTACTAAAGCAATGGGGTAAATGAAAAAATACATACATATACATATATACACACACAATTTTTGTATATACATACATATACACACTTATATACACATATTCATATACATATATACATATATGTAAATATATACATATATATACATATATAACATAGATTGATAAATGAAATGACGAGGTTGAGACTTTTAAATAGCTATCCTCTAGAAGACAGTGCATTAACTAGCCATGCTATTAAACCTTCACTTAAAAGTTCAAGGCATTTCATAAAATAGCAGTGCACCAAGATAACTAAGAATGGTTTAGCCCAATGTGTCTTATAAAATCACAGATTTGGAACATAATCTTATCAGGTCATTTCCTGGCCTTCCATCAAGAAAGCCTAAACCCAAGTTTTCTATCTTTTTCATCCAGTGGCTTGTTTTTAGGGTTTTATCTATCATTTGTTCCTTTTTTCTTCCTACCCCATTGCCCAAGGCTGTGGAAATTAACTCTATAACAAATAAGTCTACAAAAACAAATCCTTTTTATCAGCTCTGTTATGATTACTTCTGCAAGAATTGAAAGAAATCTCAAGGTTATTATGATTGTGACTGAATTTTCGCAATTATTTTTCGTAATGATAGGAATCACAGTCATGAATGATGGCATCACTTTGTTGGAAATTTTTGGGGATGTTTCTTTGCAATAGTGAGAAATTGAGGACTGATGGAACAAGAAGACTTAAAAACATAGCTTTTTAGCATTGGGAAGGAGAAGTTTTGTTACTGACTCAATTGCTGAGATAGTGTGCAACAAGTACTCACATGTTCCTTGCACAAATTAGAATATGCTCATTGGGGTTTTTTTTGCCTATGGAATTTATTTTAAATTTAGAAGTCAAAATATAACAAATTAAGCTCATGTTGTCCAGAGCTCAAATGGGCCAAAATCAGAAATTTCTTTATCTAATGAGAAATTGTTGATCAATATGGAGGACGATGGGCTTATTGATATCTGGTAACATGACAATAATAGCCATTGCTGAAAGAATAATCTATCTGTAACATCTGTGCTGAGTCAGTCAGTCAGTCAATAAACACTTATTAAGTGCCTTCCCTTTGCCAGGCACTGTGCGTAGTACTGGGCAGACAAAAAGAGGCAAAAGGTAATCCCTACCCAGGCATAAGGTGATCCACATGGATCACTCACTATAATCACAGTAGCTCATTTAAAAAAAAATGGAAGGAGATGTGGGATACAAACATTTTTGAAGAGTTTGAATAATTTTAAAAAGAGAAACATTCTCAGAATTTTATGAAAGCTTGTTAGTTCTTAGTGTAAGTAAAAAGAAAATAAGAATAATAATTTACATTTATATATCATTTCATTTACATTGTGCTATCTTCACAGCAGGCAGCTAGGTAGCACAGCGGATAGAGTGCCATGCCTGGAGTCAAGAAGACTTATCTTCCTAAGTTCGAATCCAGCCTCATACACTTACTAGTTGTATGATGCTGGGCAAGTCACTTAACCCTGCTTGCCTCAATTTCCTCATCTGTCAAATGAGCTGGAAAAGGAAATGGCAAACCTCTCCAGTATCTTTGCCAAGAAAACCCCTAATGGGGTCACAAAGAGTCCGACATGACTGAAACAACTCAATGACCACAATCTTCACAACAGTTCTTTATGGTACTACAAATTTTATCCCCATTTTACAGATGAGGTAATTAAGAACCAGAAAGCTTATATAACAGCTAGCATTTATACAATGCTTTAAAGTTTGCAAAGCATTTCACAAATGTTATTTCATTTTACCCTCACTAGACCCTTGGGAGGTAGGTGCTATTATTATAATACTTATTTTATGGATCAGAAAACTGAAGCAAACTTAGGTTAAGTGAGTTTCCCAGGGTCCCATTGCTAATAACTTTCTGAGGCAAGATTTGAACTCAAACCTTTCTTAGTACAAGGCCATTCTCTATCAGGCCACCTAGCTGTCTCAGTCACACAGCTCATACATAAATTACTTGCCTGAAGTCACACAGCTAGTACCATCAAATAGGATTTTTTTTTAACTGGTTTGGGTTGATATTTCTTGGTGAGAAAGGCAATGACATGATTCTCAAAATGATTTAAATATTAGAGTTGTATCATCATCAACAAATTAGGGGGAAAGGGAAAAAGATACCTTTCACAACTATGGAGAAGGAAGGATTTCTTAATTAAATAAAAGATAGAGATCATCATAAAAATGTACAATTTCGATTATATAATATTGAAAAGCTTTTGCATGAGCAAAATCACTGTAGTTAGATTTAGAAGGGAAGTAATTTACTGAGAAAAATTTGCAATACGTTTCTGAAAAAAGGTCTAGTATTCAAGATATATAGGAACTGATACAAATATATATTAAGAACTAGAGCCATCCCCCAATAGACAGATAAATGGTCAAGAAGAAGAATGCAAGCTATCAATAACCATATAAAAGATGTTCCAATTGATGAAAAATAAGAGAAATGCTCACAGTAAGTGCTTAATAAATGCATTTTCATTTATTCATGTTGCTATTAATTGTGTCACTTGGCAAACAATACTAAGCCTCTTCATTTGGTAGAAGATGG
This sequence comes from Phalanger gymnotis, assembly GCA_028646595.1. Classification (NCBI taxonomy): domain Eukaryota; kingdom Metazoa; phylum Chordata; class Mammalia; order Diprotodontia; family Phalangeridae; genus Phalanger; species Phalanger gymnotis. Next base: position 149,291,176 of record CM053622.1, on the reverse strand, counting down.
CCTTAGCATTTTTAAGGAGTTTGAAATCTGGAAGATGGAGGAGGTGATGAAAATAATGATATACACTGTCACCTCCTTCTAATGCAGTAACTATTTTACAGGATTTCATGAACTCCTAAATGGAAGAGAAATAGACTGCTCTTGGAGAAGAATGCCTCCAAGGAAAATGGAAGAAGGTACCAAGATTCTTTTTCTTATGACTAGATTTCACTTTTTTCCTTTACTCAAGCCTTTCCCTGCTTCCTAAGTCCCCAATATACTTCCCAAGTTTGCAATCCTTCTGGGAAATGAAAACTATTGGGAAAGAAGGTACTTTTCTGAATGATGAGAGAATGAGTTTTTGAGTCCACAGATATCTGATTTTTATATCTGTTGTGGGCTAAGACTGACACAGGCCAGTCTTTTAGTATTCACGTCCAAAATTGGAATGAAACCAGATACTCATAATCCAACAGTTAAGAAAAGGAAGTTTACTTAGACCATAGAAGGGAGGGAATGGATGTTAGCATAAAGCATTGATTCATCCAAACACAACATGCTGCTAGCCTATGGTTTCAAACTGGAAGGAAGAGACACAGACCTTTGAGTCTTGGGTTTTTTGAGCCCAGGAGATCAGGAAATTACATCAACGTCCTAAGCCCTAGAACCCTGAGTATATCAAACCTAGAGGATAGTTTTAATACTTTTTAAGGAAAAACTTGCCTAACTTGCTCGAGTGGGTGGGAGGGAGGAAGGAGGAAAAATGGTGCCTTTGGATATTTCTTCTACCACAACGTCTTCTACCAGGCCCTATTATTTGGTCTTAGGGAGTGTTTTTCCTTTCCAAACATCTCTAACCCATGAATGGTTGGTAATATTCCTATGATGATTTGAAGAATCCTATCTCATTAACCTAAAGATATTCTTCACATTTAAAGACAGAATTTGGGAGAAATTGGGGTGCTTTTTCTATGCTAAACAAGTAGCAAATGCTGATTTGAACAGGTGGCATCTCCTAAGTGTCTGAGGTGGACAGAGCATCCAGACTTATAATCAATAGAGCTAACTATGTTATTAGTGAATGGAGTCCCCTTGGAAATGGAGAGTGGTGACATTCCTGCCCCAGGGTCAAACTTTTGTGAGGCCAGGATCAGCAGTAATGTTAGCAAGGGGAAATAGCCCAAAGGAAAGAACACCCCAGATCAGCACTTCTGTTGCTAGAACTGTAACGGACAGAGAGTTGTGCCTCCACTAGTCCTGGAACGCACTGCAAACATGTCCTTTTGTGGTGAGCAAAGAGAAATGATGTCCAAGGACAGATCAGGAGGTACAGAGTCAATGGAAAATAACACCTGAATCTCCTATAGAGAGATATGTAGCATTCCGAGAGATAGCACAGTGAGAAGTGACCTCTGAGGTCCCTTGCTGGGAACTGAGCAGAAGTACATGAGAAATATGCTTCCATCCTGACTGGTTATACCTGCAAGTAACTTAGATGCTAGATAGATCTTTGGAGGAGGCTTGCATATTGGAGGGTTACTTTATTTGGAAAGTACTCCATTGTGAGGTTTTTTTCTTTGACCTTTGACTAAAAATTTAATTTATAATATTGTAAACTGTGTACTTAAAAGTGTTCACCTCAATACACTGAGGGAAGGGAGGAGGAGACATTTACCATGTATGCATTTTCCTGACTTTCTTGGATGGAGCCAATGAGCCAAAAGAGTAAAAACATCAACCACAGTGTGCCTGGGCCCTTTGTACTATGAGTTTGGATACAGTGTTACAGAAGAATGTGTTCATTTGTCACTCGTATCATATGGTATTTCATCCTATATGTGGCGTTTCTACCAATCCTTTCTTCAAGGAACTTATTCTCTGAGATAGAGCTTTGACCTAATTAATTCTATTAGCATAAATAATTTTTCTAAGCCTCATTTTGTGAGATTCTTGTCCCTTTTCATTCCTCTGAATCCATAATATGTTCTTGGTATTATGTCCACACTCAGGTTATCCATCCATTTTTAATTTCTATGTTACCAATCCATTTCCTTTCCTGGTTACATGTCAATCACTTAATCAATAAGTGAAAAAAAAACATTTATTAAGCACATGCTGTGCCAGGTGTTGGGGATACAAAGAAAAACAAACAGTGCCTGCCCCAAGGAGCTTGTATTCTAACAGAGAGAAAATATATAAATAGGTATAAAAATATACATGCAGAGTAGATGAAAGAGTAGTAAGTACCCTTTGTTATGATTTTAGTATGCTAGCTATAGATGATCCTCTTTCCTTCTCTAAGAAGTGGGGCTATAGGGAAAAATCTGCTCCCTCTAGAAGGCTGGTGATCAGCTCTTAGACTTTAACTCTTGGGCAGCTATGTGGTATAGTGGATAGAATTCTGGCCTTGGAGTTAGGATCATATAAGTTCAAATCCTGACTCTAACACTTACTAACTTTGTGGCTCTGGGCAAATCACTTAACTACTCAGCCTCAGTTTCCCCTTTTGTAAAATGAGACTAATGATAGCATCTACTTTACAAGGTTGTTGTGAGGATTATATGAGATAATATTTCAAAAATGTTTTGCAAACCTTAAAGTGTTATATAAATTATATTATTATCATTACTTCTTCAGAACCTTTGAAACTGGTCATTATCCATAAGGTAATCCCCAAAGTTGGCAAAGTCTGTTCTTAGGATCCATGTGCAAGCACAGGCAGCTTGCCAGGTGAGTTTCCTTCCTATTTACATTAACTGCCCCTGGGCCAAAGGTGGGATGAAGGGGAATTCCCCTCCCCTGCCCTTTTGCTGAAACCCAGTCTGGAGCTTCAAGGGAGAGAACATATGAAAAGGCTGAGTTGTTTTCTATTTTCTACAACATGGCAGGTGAGGGGGGCGGGGGAGGAGGTTGAAATGACTCTTCCTGTGCATGTCTGGCCCCTGAGTCTCAGTCAATGAATCATCAGAAGATATCTCCAGTCATTAAGGCAGCAAGTGGTCTGACAACCCTCTCCTAACATCAGTAATTCAGTTCAACAGCAGACACTAGAGTCAACAGATAATAGGAAATCATTGAATATTTTTGAGCAGAACAATGACATGGGCAGATCTATATACAGTATCTCATTGTAATACTGACTACCCTGACCCCCACTGCCTGAAGGCCAGGTATGTTAAATCTCCCGTCTCCCTCCAGGGTCCTGTGGTACCTTTAAGGCAGTTTGGGATATGTGTCTAGGTTCTCTTTAAATGGCTTCAGCCACCAGTAAAGGTGTTCCCCTGATTATAGCGGTGGATCTCCTACACTCCAGTTACATTTAACTACTCATGGTAGTTTTTTTCTTTTTGCACACATACAGTGTGCAAAGAAATATTTACATCAAAAGTATAATCATAAATATACAAACATACTGCACACCACATATGGGAGTCATAATTCCATCCCACCCTATTTAGTTTCTAAGGCCAGGAAGGGGATTAAGTTCACAGTTTAGCTAGCTTCCTACAGAGCACAGTCCCAAGTTCCAAGCCAAAAGCTCACCTTTCACCCAAGTCTCAGGCATTCTGGCTTCTCTGGGTTTCTCTGATGGGAACATCCCACTCTGGAATCCTAGCTTGCAAGGTGCCCCTAGCTCAAACTCCTGGGTCCAGTGAGTATTGTGACCAGCACCTGAAACTGAGAAGGACAAATGAAGCAAAACAAGCAGAGACCTAAAGCTATTAGAAATTATGCACCTCCCCTCCCTCCCCCCTCCTTCTCACCTATCCCAGTTCAAGTCATGGAACCCATGATATGAGTAGACTGAGATCTTTACCCTCTGGACGCAAGAGTAAAGAGTGTGCAGAAGTTGAGACTGTCTAGTCCAGCAGTTTTAAAGATGTAGTCTGTTATGGCAGCACAGCCAATTGAAGGAGGCTATTCCCAGCCACAATGGAGGGTATGTAGGGAAGCAGGGTGCCCTCATGTTAGGCGATCTCTGTATGCTACAAGGCTCTTCATCAAATGAAATAATTTATGTAAAGCACTTTACAAATCTTAAAGCACTATATAAATTCTAACGATTTATCATTATATAATTATAATCTAACAATTGTTATAATTAATAATAATAATAAAATCTACCAAATAGGTTTTTGATACTTCATACTAGGAGAAGGTGATGGCTGGTCAAGCCACTGTTATGTTCTTGTCCTCTATCAGACTGTGAGCCCCTGGAGAGGAGGTGTTGTCTTTTAGCTTTCTTTGCATTCCCAAAACTTAGCGCAATGCCTGGTGCATAGTAGATGCTTAACAAATATTTATTGGCTGACTTATGGACAGACTTACTTCAGAGCTCTATTGCTTTTATTGATGATTCATGGATTCAGCTGCTTATCCACCTTCATGTGAGATAGAGACAGCCTATCCATCAAAGAGGGAAGGCTATTCTCTGATCCATGCCACCCCCTCCCCCAAATTTGGCCATGAAGCACTTTTAGTTACCCTTCTATGTTTTCACTATAGTTTTCCCTCAGTATGTAAAGAGAAATTAGAATCAAGAAAAACCCCTGGTAGACCTGGGAATAGAGTGATTGATTGACAGGCAATATTTCAGGTCCCATTGTATTCCTATAGAGTCAGTCTTGCAAGTAAGAGGTATAGGAGATTTCTTCCTGGTGTAATTTGCTGGCCAGGCCCTAAATTTTACCCTATCCTTCTACTACAAGGCCTGAGAGTTCCACCATTAGAGTCACTCCTGTGGCTCGTGTATGATAGTCATGAATACAGGGATGACTGTGCTTTAGTAGAAGGTAAGTTCCGTGAGGACAAGACCTATTTTTCACTTTTGCTTTTGTATTCCCAGTGCCTAGCCCAGTGACTTATACATAGTGGTTACTTGTTACTTGCTGATTTGAATTTAATTGCACTGAGGAAAAGCAGTTGTTCTACTGACCTGACTGATCTTTTCAGATATACTGCTATTGATACCCTATTATTATTGCACTGACCACAGCTTCCTATTCTGTGTTCTTTCAGACTACCAAGATAATAGTGGTGTACTGAAAAATATAGTCTCTACCTGTAGAATTGGTTAAAGCCATGGGCCAAATTCGGCCTCTCTTTAAGCTGGAATTTTTTTATTATTACATTTTAAAATACAATGCAACATTATTTTGAAATCTAAAAACTATTTTTAGCTGAGACAACCCTGCCCCCAACAAAACAGGTGCTGAATTTGGCTCATGTACTATAGTTTGTTGAACCTTGGGTTAGAGCACAGTGCTAATAAGACACATCATCTCTCTGTTTTATTCTGTGGTCTCTCAACCTGTCCCACCATTTCACCAATGCAGGCTTTTTATCACAAAGGGAAACTGTGCGACAGATTGTGAATGGATTAATGAAAATCATAGATTTAAAGGTTATAAGGGGAATTGGATAGTTCCGGGTAAAGTCACCAGCAAGATAGAGACTAAATGTTTAGTCTGATCCCATGACCTCTCAAACTGCTTTGTTGCTATTTAGTCATTTCACTTGTGTCCAACTCTTCATTCTTGGCAAAGGTATTAGAGTCGTTTACCATTTCCTTCTCTAGCTCATTTTTTTTTTTGCAGATGAGAAACTGAGGCAAACAGGGATAAGTAACTTGCCTCAGTTTTGAACTCAGGAAGATGAGTCTTCCTGACTTCAGGGCCAGCACTCTATCTATTGCATCACTTAGCTTCCTCAGACCTCTACAAAATAGAAATTACGTGCCAATGATAAAGCAACTTCAGCTGTCTCCATAATCGAGGACACCTGGAACCCACAGAAGGTTAAAAAAAACACACCAGGAACTGACAACTACCTTGACCTCATTCAATCCACACTACTGGCAACAAGGTTTTACTAGCCAACCCAAGGACCTGACATATCAGCTTACAGCAAAACTCAACCCCAGACCATATTTCTTCCTCCCTCTTTCCAATGCTGTGAGATACTGACTTCAGGCTGCAGAAGCTTATTTGGGCTGTGACAAACAGCTAGTAGTGGCATTCTGTGCTACAAAAGATCTCTTCAGGAGAGCAGAGGTAAAGGGGGCAGGACCCATGTTTAGACCTTCCCCCAGAGCTTCAGAGACCCAAACTATAGAAATTAACCCCGCAGCACCAGTGTGACAGCTCTTTGAACTTTTGGTGTCAGACCAGAGAACTGAGGAGCAGAGGTAGCAGGACAGGACACTGTGTGTGGGGTAGCTAAATGATACTCCACTAAGTCTGAAGGAAAGACCTGAGCATCCAGCTGGGGCCAGTTTTGTCCCCACAAAAAGTCACTTGGGGCAGAGATTTAGACTGGTAAATGGTGAATTACTCTGTGTGGGAGGTGGCTGAGATATTTCAAGATGCGCCTCCCAGGGAAACCACCATCAGAGATGAAGGAGTCAGAAAGCGAGTAATAGGGGAAAATGAAGATGAAAAAAAGACAGAAACTACCAAAGATTTGAGGAAGAAAAAAATCAAAGACATCAAATATAAGCAGATAAATCAGCAGGGAAAACATTAATAGCAGAAGGAAATATGACTCTCAGATCTAGTAAATAAGTTGAAACATCTATGAGGAAATACAGCAAAATGAAGAAAAATGATACAACACTTGATAAGACAGAGAATCCTGTGGAACTTCAGGAGAACATGAAACCATATCATGTTATTCCTGAGTGGTTGTTGCAACAATTTGGCTAGCAGCTGCTGTAGGGGTGAAAAACCAACGCAAGCCCAACAACAAGAATACTGCCAGCACAAGTTCTTTTGATTTGCTTTACTAAGGAAAGTAACATTAAGGGGTTAACAATCTTATTTCAAACCAACATACAAATATCATTCACTTAGTTCAGGGGAACTTCAGAGCAAATACAAACAAATTACAAAAATACATTTATAAACAGACCAAATACAATTCATAGTTACTAACATCTGACTTCAGCCAGGAGGCCCTTAGAGTGGCTGGCTGCCCAGAGTCCTGTGCCTCCAGGAGTGAGAGCCTCCAAGCAAATAGCTCTGTTCTCTCTTTTTATATACTCTTTAGCCACCATCAAATGTCATCTGAGCGACCAGACTCAGGCTCCTACTATTGGCTCTGGTCTTAGCAACTCTCCTTAGGACCCTGAGGGCTTCATACCCACATAGGCTTAGCACCTAGTAGCTAGGGGTTTGGGCCTGGGGCTTTGCACCTAGTAAGGCTCAATCAAAGACACCTAATTAATCTATCATTCTAAAACAGTAAAAAAAAAAAAGTCCCAACTTAATTGATATTACAGTGGTTTAAAAGAGAAATGAGAATTTTGAAAGTAAAATTTATGGCCTGCACAGCAAAAATAGTACCTGGCATACAATAATGTGAATCTATAATGACAATCTCACCAAAGAGATAAAAGAGAGAACAATGATTGGGAACGCCAAAATACAGAAGTGAAAGATAATCTAAAAGAAGAGAAGCAAAATATGAGAACCTAAAATGAAAATATGTTCACTAGCCAAGCAAAACACAGTTCTCTCAAAGACAGTAGATACATAGAGAAAACCTAAGGATCATTGGTCTCTTAGAAGAATATGACAAAATTAAAAACCTTGAGTACCAAAAAATAAAACAAGTGAACTACTCAGATTTCTGAACAGAGAAAATGAAATGCCAGCTAAAAGAATAGATCACCTCTGGGGAAAAAGGCAATCCCAGACTGCAAACTAAAAGACACAAAATGCTTAAATTTAATAATTCACTTCAGAAACAATAGGTTCTACCAGAAGTCAGGAGAAAGACGTTTAAATACAAAAGAAGGAAAATTTGAAAAATGTAAGACTGTTCTACACTCATCAGAAGATGCAGAAAGGAATGGAATATTATATTTTGAAGAGCAATGGAGTTCAGGATGCAGCCCAGCGTGAACTACCCTGGAAATCTGAGCTTGACCACAAATGAAAAAAGATGTATATTAAATAATAAAGAGGCATTCAAAACATTCTTGAAATCAGGCATGAGCGAGTAGATTATTTGCTTCTCAAACACTCTAGACAACAAGAATTCTGTAGGAGTGAACAAATGCGTTGACCAAGAATAGCAACAGCAACATAGGAAGATAGACGTGAAGGTAGAAGTCACATGGAGGTAACAGTGAAGAGAAGGGCTTAGGGAATTATAGTCAGAATCTGGTGACACTGCCTTACAGAGGAGTAAATTTTTTTTGAGGGGCTACATTATATAATGGAGGGTATGTAAAGAGGAAGAAGAGAGTAAGGCAATTGATAGGAGTGTGTGATGTGGATTAAACTGAGAATTAGCAATGAGGGAAATATGACCTCTGTGGTCTCAGGAAGGAAAGTGCCAACAGAAGACTGGATGAAGAGAAGGTGGGAAGAATTGAAAAGGAGGAGGGAAAAGAGGAAGGCATTGCTTTGGTGGTTGGAGGGGGTTCCACTGATGAAAGCTCATTATGGATGAAGAGAGATGTTTTGTGAAGTGAAATGGGGGACCTTGTCTTGGGTGTGGCCTGGTGGATTTTTTGCTTGAAAAGATCACTTGTCCTACACCTGCAGGGGCTGAGTTAGAACTCCTGGGGGCAACTGGCACCTGGGAGAGTGGGGAGACATTGAACCAGGGAAGAGATTTTGAGGTAAAAGGGGAAAAGTATAGACCAGTAATGTGCTGCATAATCAGGGACATGGTACATTCTGAACTTGCATTGGCCTGATCAGCCACAGCTGAACACATTGAATCTTGATTCAAGCATAGTGATGTCATTTTGGTCCTCTTTGAGAACAAAGGACAACAGCCAGCCAATGGGGATAAACTGCTATTGGAGACTGTCCTGTCACCTACAGAAAGTGGTATTGTTCTGAGAGTGATGCAAGACAGAAACTGCCTAGAGGGAAGATCCCAGAATGGATGCCTCAGAAGTTTTGATTGCATGAGGAATGCAGCGAATAGAGAGACACTAAATAATTATAGGTATCATGAATCAGAGAGTGAGAGTCTTGAGTAGAAAGAAAGTATAGATAATGAAGAGAATGACCAAAATCCTCTCTAGAAAGGAGCATAAAAATGAAATTAAAAAAAAAAACCAATGAACAGCTCTCGCTGAAGAAGAGAGGAAAGGGGAATCATCTTTTTTTTTTTTTGAAATGTTTTTTTTAAATTTATTTTTAATATGTTTAGTTTTCAGCATTGATTTTCACAGGCGTTTGAATTACAAATTTTCTCCCCATTCCCCCCCCCCACTCCAAGATGGCATACTCTCTGGTTGCCCTGCTCCCCAGTCTGCCCTTCCCTCCATCACCCCATTCCCCTCCCATCTCCCTTTCCCTTCCTTTCTTGTAGAGCAAGATAAATCTCTATGCCCCATTGCCTGTGCATATTATTTTCTAGTTGTATGAAAAAAAAAACTTTTTTACTTTTGAACATCTATT
>CM053622.1:149265392-149281275 GCA_028646595.1 Phalanger gymnotis | reverse complement strand
AAAGAAGGATTCCAGAGTCTGAGACTGAATCTGGGTGTGTTTTCGCTGCCTGGCCATTTACCCAGCCAACTTACTTAACCCTTGAGTTTTTCAGCGGGGTATGACTGCTTATAGACTAAAGAGTTCTATGTTCCCCGCTTGGGGGGATGTGCCAGCTCTGCCTCACCAGCACTCTTCCTTCCCTAAGAACCCCCAACCCTGACTGGGCTTAAATCTTCAGCAGGCTCTTCACTCCTGCTCTGATCAGCCACTTAATTCCTCCCACCAGGTGGGCCTGGGGCCAGAAGCAACTGCAGCAGTAGTTCTAAAGCTGCCCCACCTCTGCTGCCCCAGGGGCAGTGGCCAAACCGCAAACTCAGTCCCGCAGCTTTTCCCACTAACCTTCTCTGTCGTCTTTGCTCTTTGTGGGTTGAGAGGTCTGGTAGATGCCACAGCTCAGTAATTCAGGATGCTAGGGCACTCTCCACTCGGCTCCTGGTCTCGTTGGTCTGCGGTCTGGTCGGCCCGTGCCGCGCACGCTGGGCTCTGCTGGGTTCAGTTCCGCTCCCCTCAGCTGGGAGCTGGGAGCTCCATGCGGGACAGACCTCACCCAGAGACCATCCAGGCTGTCCTGGGCTGGAGCCCTGCTTCCCTCTGCCACTTTGTGGGTTCTGCTGCTCTAGAATTGGTTCAGAGCCATTTTTTAATAGGTTTTTGGAGGGACTTGGTGGGGAGCTCATGCCAGTCACTGCTTTCCAGCCGCCATCTTGGCTCCCCCCCCCAGAAAATCAATTTAAACAGGCCACTGTGTATGATAACTGGAAGGTCCTCTAAATGAAAAGGACCTAACTTTAAATTGGATTTACAAAAAAAGGAAGGAAGGAAGGAAGGAAGGGAAGGAGGGAAGGAGGAAGGAAGGCAAGAAGGAAGGCAGGAAGGAAACATAGACTCCTAATCCCACTCTCCCTGGCTAAGAACTTCTCTGCACAAGAATTTCCTGAAGAAGGACAAAAGTACTATATCATTCCCTTGCTGACTCACTAAACTAGTTTCCTGACATTTGCTGGCTCTTGACTATTTCAGTGAGCACTTAGAGATCCTCAGAGGAAAGGTGGTGTATTTCATTAAAATGTTCCACCAACAAGTAATGTGCATTCATTTTGTACAGCTGAGCTTTCAGGAGATCCAAGGGAGTAGAGCTAGAGAAAAAGACTATGACTTTAAATTCTGCAGCTTATGTTCTTATCACACTTTATGACATACTCCCTCACGATCTTCTTGACAATGATGATAAAGATGATAATTATGTCAAATATTAAAGCATTTCAATGGACATAAATGTAATAAGGAGACTGGCCAACGAAGGTCCAGTCCTCGCAATATTAACAATGTTCTCCACCTGCTACCAATCTATGTGGAGCCTTGGTAAACTTACTCATGGAAACATATGATAGGAGAGCCCTATCCTTCCCAGCTACAGAGCATGAGCAGGTATTCTCTGGCTGTGTCCTGTCATCAGGAATGACTAATGACAACAAAAAAATTTTAATTTGGCTAGAACACTGTGTATACAAAGGCTCAAAAAAATGAAATCTTCCTCTCTTCCCTGGTGATGAGTGAAGAAACTATTGTGGACCTCCAAATAAGGAAGTAGCCTGAAGCCCTTTTTCCCTACCTGGAAGCCATGTGGCCATGAATACATGGCACCATTATGTCTTCTGTGTTTCTTCCTATTCTTAAGTGAACGAGTACCAAAGATGGAATGAACCAGATTTCAACCTTATGTATTTCAAAAGGCTGTAACCTGGTGCATCCTATCTCTGATATTCATTCTCCTAGGATTAGGAAAGAATAAATACAATAGACAGGAGAAACAAAAATAATGTGCATTCATAGCCACATGGAAATGAAATAGGGAACTAAAGCAGCTGTGGCAGTAGGCAGTACTGTTATTGCTACCTTTCTCTCTTCCCCAATCTGAAGATTTATAGGCATTCTTGTCTTGCTGGCCAGTGGGGGAAAAGGATCTTGCCTGTTCAATTTTTTTGTATGTATGAAAATTATAGCAACCGATTAAATTCTTTTCATCATCACATAGCACGCTGACAGATAAAAGTCAGAGAATACTAATATATGTGCTTGGAGAAATAGGATCCTTCATCATTCATTTCTAAAAGTAGGCTTACCAAGTCTTCATGTGAAATGGTAACAGACAAAAGACATTATATGTGCTTCAAGGACTAGACCCCAGATGATCAGTTCCTCCATTACAAATAAACCTATTAAATGTGATCCAATTGTGTTTTTCAATACACATTGATTCCAAATTTACCTCCAGATTGGGAATAACTTGCAAGAACTTTCAAAGGATAAACTGGTCTCTAAATTATGTCAGAATATGCTGATTTGTTGAAATGTGGAATAGTAGTAATATGGTGGAGCTCTTTGGGGCCAAGTCCCCTTCAGTTCTCTGATAAATGCAGTGTGGTATGAGTCAACGCACATAGTTTGTATTTAATAGATGTTTGTTGAAATGAATAAGGAGTTACTTTGATCTACCTCAAGTCACAAAAGTCAAGGAAGGAATGGGAAATTCTACCAAAAGTATAAGTATTGGCTGAGAGTGAAGCAGATAGGTGCCTAACCCCAATCTTCTCCCCGCTGGTTATTCTCCTGCAAGTCATAAGGAAAGGAGTATATTGGTTGCAGCGGAACTTAAGATTAATATGATAACCCTCAAGATTGAATGGTAGATCACCATTGACCAAATGACCTATTTAGATCACAAATGACCAATTGACCAATTAAATATTCTTTCTTTAATGAACTTTCTCAGCTAATTTCTGATTCATAATTAGTTTTTAATAGGATTGTGGGCTGGGAAAATTAGAAGTTGGTGCTGTTGACATAATCCTATTCAATAATAAAAAAATTAGGTGATTACAGTAATATACTCATACCCAGTCGTTAAACTCTTCACCCTATGCTGGGACCTGCTTTAAGATAATCTCAATCTCTCTTTGGTTCTCAGGGAACTGGCTATTTCTCCACCCTAGATCCAAACCTTTTATGGGTAGCATGGCTAATCTCCTTGGGTTAAGGGTTCAAAAGGTACGGTTTTAGACAATCTGATTCAGTTCCCATTCCTACTCTAGGAGAACTTCTCCTTATCAGCTGTTTCAATGCATTTACTCACAAAAGTATGGCAGAATTGCATAGTTTTTTAATTATAGTATTCAAAAAGAAATACAAACAAATACTAACCCCAGAACATAAACTTGGTGCCCTGAAGGTCCTTCCCAGACCAGACAACCTATATCATCTATCTACAGGCAAATAAAAACCAGAACTTCATTCCTACTAAGAACTTGGGAGCATATACCCCACATTTGTTCTACTCACAGGGTCCTATAATTAGGTTACGTACTCCATATCAAAGCTCAACTTTTACTCAATCACCAGGTCTTTGTCTCTCCTCTAAGGGCAACTCAGTTCCTAGACTCTATCTGTGATATGGAATGAACGGTAATTCAGCATTCAAACAATCTCATCTCAATGAGCTATAGGCTGACCATCCTTTGCTTTGATCATCTCACATTTTTTTTTTTTTGCCACAAAAATTCATCACTTGAACCAAGTCTACTCATGCCCAAGGGAAACAGCATTACTATTAAAGTCTTATTACAAGAAAATATCTGCAAGATAAGAAAGACACTACATCCAGATCAAGGGGGATTTTGTCTCTCTCTGTTCTTCCCTTTGAAAAGCCCCAGATGTTTCCCCTTACTGCCCTCTCCATCACTGCCTCTGACAATTTTGTGAGCAGGGCCAATGGGATAGTGTAACTTCAATTAATGAGTAAGGAGTGGAATGGAAGTATAGACACTACATCTTGAACACAGAAAGCTACCCTCTCCTTGGCTGTTTATCTCATAATTTGATCAAGGACTATTGGGAACACAGAAGACATGATTTGACAATGCTAAGAGAATTTTTTTCCCTTTATTTTTGTATAGCTAGGATTCTTTCCATATTTTGTTTTATTTTCAATATGAATAAACTTTTCATTTGTCTGTATAATCAATGAGATTTTTAAAAATGGAATGACAACTTGGATTCCACGTGCATTTCTTGTCCTTCTTTAAATTCTTGATGCCTAGTACCCAGATACGTTCAATCAATATAGTCATATACAATGGCATTATTATTAGGGACTAGTATCTTATATGAGATTTTCTAAAGTGATTTGATTCTACTCATTTAATGTGGACTTGAAGTTTTTATTCTTTGTCCTTGTGTTTCCACAATCCAGCTAGCAGCTTCTGTGGGGGTGCAAGATCCACCAACAACCAGCACTCAGAAAGCTGCCAGCACCCAGAAAGCATAGGTTCTTTTGATCTGCTTAACTAAGGAAAGCAAGGTGAAGGGGTTTGACAAGCTTACTTTAATTCAGCATACAAATATCATTCACTTGGTTCAGAGAAAAAAGTCAGCACCCTAAACTTCAGAGCAAATTACAAAGTACAAACATCAACAGACAGACTCAATACAGATTCATAGTTACCAACATCTAGGTTCAGCCCATGAGCTCAGAACAAGGGCTGGCCCAGAGTCACACGCGCCACCACTGCTTCGGGAATGAGCTCCGAGGAAGAGGAGGCCAAGCCCTGGTTTTATATCTTTTTCAGCGTCAGGGGTGAGTCACATATGTGATTCACCCATGTGACCTAGAATTGTCACAAAGAGGCAGACTTAAACTCATGTGGTCTAAGAGCCTCTGGTGTCCCAGACATGTAAACTAGGCCCTCCCTGGAGTTAGCCCCACCTTGGGCCCCACCTTAGTTGCCAATCCACACCCACAGAGGATTTACACCTAATAGGGGTTTGGGCCTGGGGCTTAGCACCTAGTAAGGCTCAATGAAATACACTGAATTACTCAAACAAAACAAAGGCCATTTTGCTTACCAACACACCTTGGAAAGTAAGCATTCATAATGTACTGCATTCAGATGCTATAATAATATGTCATATTTATATCTTATCTTCCATGCAAAAACTCTGTGTACTTCCTATGGACATTTTAAGTATTGCACAGAGTTCAAGTAACTTAGAGTCAGTTTTGCTTTTGTGATTAATGGAGCTTAGTAATTTATCTACTGTGGGAGTCTACAAAGATAAAAGATCCTTTTTTGGTATGGTTGGGGATTTAGACTGATACTTCTCTTTTAAATTAAGCCAAGCTAACATTTGTATTGAAAAATCCAAGTTTATTTATGCTATCTAGCTTATTTATTTTGTTATTCTTATAAGAGATTTCTGGTAAGATTAATTACACTGTCCAATAAGTTATTCCCTATAGGTTTCTTGCTGCACTTATGTAGCAATGGACCCTAGCCTCACTCTTTGAGAATGAGGCTAGCTGCATCATCCCCTCACAATTCTACGGGTACCCTTGGGAGTGTTATTTTCTAATGTTATCAACCTGAATTCCCATTATAGTGCACTCCCCATTGTTAGTTGCCAATGGCTAGCACTTCAGCTGCATTTAACCAATTAGTGTATTTAGCTTTTACAAAGGGATATTTGCTTCAAAAGTTGAGGGAAGAACAGAAACATACACTGTCTCCCAGTACTGGGACAGTACTGGGAGAGTATCTCTATAACACCTTGATTGCCTGGAAAAGTAATCTTAGACATAACTGTTTCTATAGAACATTGGTCCCACCAAGTTTACATTCAAATACAGTATAATTACTGGATGAGTCTGCATCTTAGTTACCATTGGCCAATAACCCAGAAGGTCATTCCTAAGAGCCTCAGTGCTGGACTGGCTGGTCACAAAATCTGACTTTCCTGGAACTCCATTCCAAAAAACCCCATTCCTTGAACTCCTGGTAGTTTGCTCTCCTGACCTTTCAACATTTCCAGGGTCATCTCCATTTCCTTCACCTAAAATAGGAAAGAATAAATACAAAGAGGAAAGGAATAGGGGCCCATATTCATGGGGCTTCCTTTTGGCCTCAAATGAATAGGACCTAAGACCTCTCTTCTTTTAGCATTATCTTACTGGAATCAGATAGGAAGGAAAAAGACTGATCAAGGTCCAGACCCTGATTGGCTAGTGTCTTTTTAATGTACACCAGTTTTTGCTCCATAGCCAATCAAAGAAGGTTCTCTTCACCACATGGCAAGCACACTGGGACCAGTTATAGAATGTCTGTATGTGCTGCAAACTACATGTGGAAGATTGCATCAGCCTAGAATACAAAATACGCCCCTAAGGACTGAACTAATTGGTTAGACCTCTGTTATATTGGCACTTGTATATACCTGATAAACTGTGTAAAATAAAATCATCTTTCAATTACTTAGAAGTAGATTATTCAGTTTGTGGATAACTACATCCTCACCTATATAGCTTTCATTGGGTTACCTTCCCCAATGTCAATATCATTTAGAAATAAGAGATCATTTTAATATATTTTAAACATTTAATATATTTTCTTCCTTGGAGAAAAGCCTCTAAGGAAGCATTTTGCTCTGCCAAATCAAGTTTGTTTTTTTTTTTTACAGTAAATAAAGTGGTCTAGCAGCACACATATATCTTGGACAGATACTATAGATGAACATAGAATAGAGCCCAAAATTGAAGAGGGAAAGAGAACAGGATAGATTGCATTTGGGAGGTGGTACAATGCTTTAATAATTCCAAGTTTCTCTCCCAAACAACCCATCTTTTTCTTTAACACCAATATTCTTCTGTTTATGTCATATGGCTATGAAACATGTAATTCCATCTTTTGAGGTTCTAAATTGCATGTTCGTCTAACGGCACTGGAAAGATATGTGGTAGGCTTAAGTAGGCTGAATTATATTACCAATGACAAACTGCACAAGAAGCATAAAAAGATATCATCAGAAAGATATATGATTGGAAAAGCAGATGGGTTTCTCATGTAGCAGGTGAGTGGGATAACATATGGATGGGCTATACGCTGCATTGGCATTCTTAAAATTTCAAGAGAATGGAACAATAGTTTTTATAATTTTATTGTAGCATGGATCCCTTCTCAGAGCAGTGTTTTTAAATTCATAAAACAAAATACGTAGGATTGCAAAGGAAACCAATCTTATTGAAATGCATTTGTCAACATATTTTTAGGCTCACATGGTGGCAGCGTAGTGGACCTTGGAGGTGTCCTTGAGAATGTCAGCAGATTTGGGAGCTCTCAGCCCAGAAAATAATAAGAGGGGAAGGACAACTGGTCAGAATCAGATTACAGGGGATCCTTTGCTGGCACTGGGTCCAAATGGCATTTATTGGCATTTCTATTGCCCATAAACAGTTCTGAGTCACAATGCCAGGACTGAGAGGAACACAAGCAAGCCTGAGCCCTGGTCACAAATTCAAGACAGAGGGAAGCACTAGTGGCTGTGGCTGAGGAGAACAGGGGATATGGTCACAGTTCTAGGGATGAAGGGAGCACTAGTGCTTGTGGCTGCAAAGGAGCAGAAACCTTACTTCCTCAGTAAAGACTGGATCACAGGCCAGGAGAGCAAGGACCACAACTCTCGCTGGATCACCCTACCTTGGGAGTATTAAAAACTTTCAGATCCCCAAAACTAGCTCTAAATACGGCAGCATGAAAAACTCCAAAGCTTAAGACAATGCCTCCCCACCCCAATGTGAGCCAAGCCCAATTTTAACATAAAGTTCAAAGTTAAGAAATAGGATGGGAAAATGAGCAAACAACAAAAAAAGGACTTGACTATAAAAAACTACTATGGTAGCAGGAAAGATCAAGACACAAACTCAGAAAAAGGCAACAATGTGAAAACAATTATAAGCAAATCCTCAGGAAAACTGCTAATTGGACCTAAGACCAACAAGCATTCCTAGAAAAGCTAAAGAAAGGGATAAGAATGGCAGAGAAAAAAATTAGCTAACGAAATGAGAATGATGCAAGAAAATTATGAAAAAGAATTAGCAACTTGGTAAAAGAGGCACAAAAATATACTGAAGAAAATAACACATTACAAAAACAGAATTGGCCTAATGATAAAAGAGGCACAAAAATTCATGGAAGAAAAAAAGTCTCTAAAAAGCAGAATTGGAGAAATGGGAAAATAGGCAAAAGGCTCACTGAAGAAAATAATTCCTTAAAAATTAGAATTAGGCAAGTGGAAGTGAGTGATTCCATGAGACATTAAGAAACACCAACAAAAAAGTCAAAATAATGAAAAAATAAAAGAAAATGTGAAATATCTCATTGGAAAAACAGCTTAGAAAATAGATCCAAGAGAGATAATTTAAGAATTATTGTATTACCTGAAACCCATGATCAAAAAAAGATCCTAGACATCATATTTCAATAAATTATCAAGGAAAACTGCCCAATATTTTAGATCCAGAAGGTAAAGTAGAAATGGAAAGAATCTACTGATCACCCCCTCAGAGAGATCCCAAAATGAAAACTCCCAGAAATATTATAGCCAAATTCCAGAACTCCCAGGCCAAGGAGAAAATACAGTAAGCAGCCAGAAATAAACAATTCAGATATCATGGAGGCACCATCAGGATCACTCAATATTCAGCAACTTCCATGTAAAAGGAGTAGAGGGCTTAGAATATGATATTTCAGAAGGCAAAGGAGTAAGATTTCAACTAAAAATCACCTGCCCAACAAAACTGAGTATAATCCTTCAGGGGGGAAAATGGATATTTAATGAAATAGAAGATGTTTGGAGAAAACTGTCTAATGTAAAAAAGGTACATTAGCAAAAGATTTTATAGTGGAGAGGGAGATGGTAGTATAGTGGGCAATGCTTGACTCTCATTCTCATAAGAGTTGGTTCCAAAAGGGAAGCATGTGTGTGTGTGTGTGTGTGTGTGTGTGTGTGTGTGTGTGTGTATAATATATTTATATACACATAAATATATATACATATATATATTTATACACACACACACACACTCAGTTGAGTATAGAGTTCTATCTTACTTAACAGGGAACTAGGAGAGGAAGGGGATTTTAAAAAATGGGGAGGGTGTAATGGCAAGCAAAATTGGATTTTTTGCTGGACTGAGTTCTAGTCAATCTGAGACTTGTATGTGGGTTCTAATCAATCAGACATGTTTATTGAGTTCTAGCCAATCAGACATGTGAATTGAGTTTCAGCCAATCAGATGCCAGCTAGAACTCTATATAAGAAGACCCGGCATTGAGAAAAAGCAGACATTGAGAGAGCCAGTGGTCGAAAGGGTAAGCCAGCATTGAGAAGAAGAGAATGAAGAGAAGAGACAAAGAAGAAGAATGAGCCTTGATTGTTGAGCTGAGAGGAAACCTTTGAGAGCTGGGAGCAGACCCCTGAGAGCAGATAGGAGACCTCTGATAGTGGAGAGAAGACCTCTGATGGCAGAAACTTGCTGAAGGAGCCTCCAAACTCCGAAAGCAAATAGAACTGTAGGGCAGAAACCTGCCCCATGTGAAGGAAGCTTAGCTTAAGCCCCTTTTGAGAGCTGTTAAAATGAACTGAGCTATTATTACAGAGCCTCTGGACTTTGGAGGTGAATTGAGATGACAGGGCTAGTGGTGTGTGTCAGTATTGTTGTTACCCTGTCGAGCTTTGTTTTCCCAGAGGCAGAAGCTGCAGGTGGGACCCTCTGGAGCCTGCTGTTGGGCAGAAGCAAGGAGAGCTTGGACTGAAGCAGCCCCCATGAGCAGAGAGCTGCCGGTGTGTGAATCCAGGCTAGAGTCGGAAGCAGTCAGCCCACAGAGGAGGAGCCATGGGACTTGGAATTCAACCTCTAATCAAGATGAAAGAGGATGGTACTTGGATGCTTGTTAGTGATTGTTCTTACTGTGACCTAGGGGTAGATGTTATGGTATTTTCTGCTACCCCTTAAGGATATGTTGTGCTAGGGAAGACCTTGCCCTGAGACACCCTGATTTTGGGGATGCAATGATATATGCTGTGTAGTGTGATGTTCTTACTATGACCTAGGGGTGAACGGTGTGGTATTTTCTGCTACCCCTTAAAGATGAGTTGTGCTGGAGAAGACTGTAGCCTGGGATCCCCTGATTGTGTAAATAAGTATTTTGGAGAATGCTACTAAATGCAATGATATATGCTATGTGCCATATGATATACTGAATGTTAGATGATATGTTTTGCTTAAGGATGTTGTTATGAAAGTTATGCTTTACTTTATTGAACAATACTTTAGTTTTTTGCTGAGTAAATAGAGAGTTCATTATACTATGTGATTAGACCCTTGAAATTATTCACAGCAGCAGTCCTCAGGTGTCCTGCCATGATTGGCATTACAGAGGGGTGTAACAAAAGGGGCCAGATTAAGAGAGGCAGTAGTCAGAAGCAAAACAGACTTTTGAGGATAAGTAGAAGAAAAGTTAGAGGAAAATATATAGTTAGCAATCATAACTGTGAATGTCAATGGACTGAGCTCACCCATAAAACAGAAGCAGATAGCAGAATGGATTAGAAACCAGAATCCAACAATATGTTGTTTACAAGAAACACACTTGAAACATAGTTACACACAGAGTTAAAATAAAAGGCTGGAGCAGAATTTATGTTTCAGATGAAATTTTAAAAAAAAGCAGGGATAGCAATCATGATCTCAGAAGCAAAATTGGAACTAATTAAAAGAGATAATCAGGGAAACATTTTGCAAAAATGTACCATAGACAATGAAGTAATATCAAAATTTTTACAGCAAGTTTCTCTAATAAAGGCCTGATTTCTCAAATATATAGGGAACTCAGTCAAATTTATAAAAAATAAAAGCCATCCCCCAACTGATAAATGGTCAAAGGATGTGAATAGGCAATTTTCAGAAGAAGAAATCAAAGCTATCTATAGTCATACAAAAAAAAGGTCTAAATCATTGTTGATTAAAGAAATGCAAATTAAGACAACTCTGCAGTACTTTTTCAAGCCTATCAGAAATGACAAATGCTGGAGAGGATGAGGGAAAATAGGTTCACTAAGGACCTTCTGGTGGAGTTGTAAACTTGTCCAACCATTCTGAGGAACAACTTGGAACTACACTCAAAGGGCTACAAAATTGTGCATACCCTTTGACCTAGCAATACCACTACTAAGTCTGTACCCAAAAGAGATCAAAGGAAAAGGACTTGTACATAAAAAGATACTTATAACAGCTCTTTCTGTGGTGACAAAGAATTGGAAACTGAGAGGATGCTCATCAATTGGCAAATGGATAACCAAGTTGTGGCATATGATTGTGATAGAGCACTATTATGCTCTAAGAAATGATGAGGTGCATGGTTTTAGGGGGGGAAAGTGGCAAGACCTATATGAAAGTGAAGTGAGAACAACTGGAAGATGATTGTGCACAGTAACAGCAATGTTGTAATGATGATCAATTGTGAAAGACTTGGTTACTCTGATCAATACAATGATCCAAGACAATTCCAAAGAACTCATGATTAAAAAATGCTTTCCACTTCCAGAGAGAGAGAGAGAACTGAAGAAATCTGAGTGCTAATTGAAGTATAACTTTCTCATTTTTGTGACATGGCTTATACGGAAATATGTTTTGCATGATTTCGCACGTATAATTGATATAATTCTGCTTGCCTTCTGTATGTTACCTTCTGTAACAACAACGTTGCTAGCAGCTGTTGTGGGGGTAAAAAACCAACAACAGCAGCACACAGACCTGCTAGCACAGGTCCTTTGATCTGCTTTTCCAAAGAAAGCAACTTTAAGGGGTTACAATCTCACTTTAATCAAACATACATATATCATTCACTTAGTTCAGGGAGAAAAGTCAGCACCCTGAACTTCAGAGCAAATACAAACAGAAATTACAGAGAAAATAGAAACAGAGCAAATAACATAAATCAACAGGCAGGCTTCTAGCAGTCTGACCAAGACATTACATACATAGTTACCAGAGAGAAAAGCACTAACATTTGGTTTTTCAAAGCCTAGGGGTTCTTAACGGTTACCCAGAGTCTCATCACCAACACTCTTTCAATGAGTGTGTCCCCAAAGGCAAAATACTAACCTCAGAGCTCTTATACCCTGTTCAGGGCCCTGAGGGCTCAGAGCCTACTTAGCAAAAAGAGGTGAAGCCTGGGCCCTGGGGCTTTCTTGTTTCTTAAGCAGGTCAAAGACTCTTGATTCAATCAAAGACTCCCAATTGAAACAAAGGCAAGACTCAATCAAAGGCACTTGATGGCCTTAGCATTCCAAAAGAGAAAAATAGCAAAAAAGTCCCACTCTAATTACTATAACACCTTCTCTGTAGGCAAGGAAGGCATGGGAAGGAGGGAGAGAATTTGGAATTCAAAATTTAAAAAGAAAAGAATGTTAATAAATAAATAATGAACTTTTAAAAATAAATTTATAAGAAAAATGGAAAAAGAAATGCAAAAAAGCTTTTAAAAATTATTTTATTTTTCCCCCCCAAAAACCCCATATTTTAAAAATGCAAGCTCACTGACTCCCAGTCAAGATTGAGAGCTCTTTAACTAGAGGAAGATCTCCAATATATTGGGTGGGAAGATGCAGATGAGATACCAAGAGGAAGAAAAGGCTTAGAGGGATTGTAATCTGTACTTTTGGTACATCAATGAGATCATAGATAGGCTAAAATATTGAAGTAAATACTGTCCTCCATCACATATATATATATATATGTATACGTATATGTACATGTATACATACATATATGTATATGTATGTATAATATATGTACACACACACACACATATATATATATGTAAATGAACCAAAGGAGTGGGGAGGCCTGGTATGTTTGGTGAATAGTAAGATGGGAGGGGAAAAAAGTAAAAGTTATTAGAGAGAATAAGGAGGGAATAGGGAAAAAGGTCTAGCAGGGAAAAATCAGTGACTAACAAACCCGTGTTATGATGTACCCAAGGCTGCAGATGAGAAATATGCTCACAAGCAAAAAGGGTATTGTACAGGTAATGAACAAGGCACTTACTACAGGTCATAAGAGCTAGAAATTGGCTTTCCTCTCAGCTAGCTGTGGGACCTTATGGTAGTCACTTAATCTCTTTTGCTCTTAATTTCCTCATTCACAAATGAGGCTGTTGGAATAAATGAATTCTAAGAGACTTCTAGTTATACATTATAAGAATTTAAGATTTAAACTATTTTCTCACACTCCACTATGAATCTCATATGGATGGTTTAGAGGCAGCAGACCAATAATGACTTAGAAAGCTTCTTAAGATCTTATTTTAGTCTTTTTCTTGCTTTGCCATCTCCACAGTTTGGAGATTATGCTATTCTTTCTGTTTTGCTTCTGAAATTCTGGAAGGATCCTTAGAGATTGTCTTGTTTGAGCTTCTCCTCTCTCCTTTTCTTCACATTCTTCTCCTGTTCTGCGTCCTCCTTGCCTTTCCCAATCTCTTAATATTTTTGGATCTGTCTTGAGGACTGTAGATTGATGGCATCCCCAGTGCCCATACAAACTAAGTTCTCATCATAGAAGTAGCCAGTAGGTAGCAGCTAATGTGGCAGAGATCTTAACATCTAATTTTATAGCTATGGAAACTGAAGCCCTGAGAGGTGAAGTAACTTTGTTTTTAACTATTTTTTATTAACAAGCATTTTTTTTCTCCTTTACACTCCCCTCAGGAAAAAAAAAAAAAGAAAATCAAAACCCAAACTCTTCCAACAAATACATATAGTCAAGTGAAACAATTCTCCATACTGGCTGTGCCCAAAGTTGCGTGTCTTATTCTACGTATTTAATCCATCACTTCTCTGTTAGGCGGTGGGTAGCATTCTTCAGCTTTGGTCTTCTGGAATCACAGTTGATCATTGTGCTGATCAGAGCAATAGAAGTAGAAGTGACTTTCCCAAGGTCACACAGCTAATAAATAGCAGAGTCTGCATTCATACTCATATTCTTCTCCAAATGCAGCCGCAGCAATTGATGCAAACTGCCAAGCTTGTCTTTGTGCTGAAGTTGAATGTGGAGCAAGGAAGAATGAATTTCCCAACAAGTCTGGCCATTTGTTCTCCTTCTCTTGACTTTCTTACAGAATGTCTTTCTCAATCTCTCCCATCACCAATTCCTTTCAGTAGTGCATAAGCACAAATTAATAGTCAGTTCAGTAAGGTTATGATGCACCGTGCCTTGTATGTTTGAAACTTAGCTTAGTTTCTAATTGCTCAAAATTGCATAAGTATTATGACCTATAAAAGCACATGTATTTCTTGTATCTTTAACCTCCTAGGGTAATTTAAAATAAATTATTTTCAAAAATGTATGCTGATTTCCACTTCAGTTATAGGACTACAAAATTGTTTTTAGGAGGGAAAACTGTGCTGGCAATAAACACAAGGATTTCATTGGTCCCAAGAGATTCTATAGCCTAAAAATATAAATAAGTTTGAAAATAAGGCTCCTATTGGTTCCACCTAGTGATTCTTCCAGTCTCTGGCCTGCTTAGCTATCATGTTCCTTATTTCTCAAAGGACTACGATACTTGAATAAATCCGTACTCAGTCGTCTTCTTAATCTCAATTTTCCCAATTCATGCATAATTCATGATCTTTCTAACACTATTTTTCCAATATATTTACTTCCATTTTATGATCCTTACTGCTGGTATAGATTGCTTAGATATATCCTTAATTCATCAGCTACTCCATGAAAGTATTTCATTTTACACATCTTGTCCTTCTGACTGATGTAATAAAAACATAAAAAAAAATGCTTATTTGGAGTTCACAATCTGCCCTCTTTCCTGGAATTAAATGGTGCTATTTATTTCACACACATGTATTTTGTAGTCTACCTATAGTTCCTACACTAACATAAAAATTATGGAATTTTTAGAGTCCCTCTATTTCTTTAGGATTCATCTCAAATACTAGCTTCTGAACAAAGCTTTTATTAATCCCTCCAAATGCTAGCAGTCACCTTTCCTAATTACCTTGGATTTACTTCTATTTATTCACTTGATATTCATACTCTATATACATAGTTAGCACAGTGCCTGACACATAGTAGGTGCTTAATAAATGTTTATTGAATTATTCTAAATATATATACTTGCTGTCTAATTAGGTTGTAAGTTCCTTGCAGAGAGAGATTGTTTCACTCATTGTACTTGCATTCCTAGTGCCTAGCACATAGTAGGGGCTTGGTAAATGTTTATTGATTGATTGTTGATTGAATTAATTATGAAGGCTGGTGAAGCAAAAGAAAAAAGTTGTCAACAAAAAAAAAGAAAAAAAAACCCACTCTGGTAAAAAAAAAAAATACAACTCTACTCCAAAGAGTATATATATATATATATATATATATTTTTTTTTTTTTTTACTATTTTCTTTTTATTTTCCAAAAAAAAAAAATCCCCACCCAAGATTCTTCTAAAACTTTGGCAGTAACATTACAATTGGCAATAGGGTTCCTTGTATCTATTTAGTTAAATAATTTATTTGTGATCATGTCTGATCTTTTTTTATTTATTTAATTTATTTAATATATTTAGTTTTCAGCATTGATTTTCACAAGAATTTGAATTAGGAATTTTCTCCCCATTTCTACCCTCCCGCCCACTCCAAGATGGCGTATATTCTGGTTGCGCCGTTCCCCTGTCAGCCCTCCCTTCTGTCACCCCAATTCCCCTCCCATCCCCCCTTCCCTTCTTCTCTTGTAGGGCAAGATAAATTTCTACTCCCCATTACCTGTGTATATTATTTCCTAGTTGCGTGCAAAAACTTTTTTTTTTGTTTTGTTTTTGAACGTCTGTTTTTAAAACTTTGAGTTCCAAATTCTCTCCCCTCTTCTCTCCCCACTCACCCTCCCTAAGAAGGCAAGCAATTCAACATAGGCCACATGCATATCATTATGTAAAACCCTCCC
>CM053622.1:149240661-149264892 GCA_028646595.1 Phalanger gymnotis | reverse complement strand
TTCATGGTTTTCTTGCATCATTCTCATTTCTCTTCCCAATTTTTCCTCTACTTCTCTAACTTTCTTTTCCAAATCCTTTTTGAACTCTTCCATGGCCTGAGACCAGTTCATGTTTTTCTTGGAGGCTTTTGTTGTAGGCTCTTTGACTTTATTGATTTCTTGCTGTATGTTTTGGTCTTCTTTGTCACCAAAGAACAATTCCAAAGTCTGAGACTGAATCTGTGTGCGTTTTTGCTGCCTGGTCATGTTCCCAGCAAACTTACTTGACCCTTGAGTTTTTTAGCAGGGTATGACTGCTTGTAGTGTAAAGAGTACTTTGTTCTAAGTTTGAGGGTACACACTGTTGATTTCAGAGCAATTTCTACACAGCCAGCTCTGCCCCACCAGCACTCCTCCTTCCTCAAGAACCACCAACCTGGACCTGATGAAAATCTTAAGCAGGCTCTGCACTCCTGCTCTGATCAGCCACTTAATTCCTCCCACCAGGTGGGCCTGGGGCCAGAAGTAACTGCAGCTGTAGTTCTGTAGCTGCATCCCCCCCCCACCTCCCCACGGCCCCCAGAGCGGTGGCCGAACTGCAAACTCTTTTCACTCTGTCCCCCGCAGCTTTTCCCACTAACCTACTCTGTTGTCTTTGGTGTTTGTGGGTTGAGAAGTCTGGTAACTGCCACAGCTCACTGATTCAGGGGGCTAGGGCTTGTTCCTCCCGGCTCCTGGTCTGGTTGGTCCTGCCGCTGCTGGAACTGAGCTCCGCTCCCCTCTGCTTCGTGCGCGATAGACCTTATCCAGTGACCATCCAGGCTGTCCTGGGCTGGTTCCCTGCTTCCCTCTGCTATTTTGTGGGTTCTGCAGTTCTAGAATTTGTTCAGAGCCATTTTTTTATAGGTTTTTGGAGGGACCTGGCAGGGAGCTCACGCAAGTCCCTGCTTTCTAGCTGCCATTTTGGCTCCACCACACCTCCCAAAGTATATTATTAAATAAGGAATTTTAAACTGGAAAATGAATGAGGAAATTAAAACAAGAGAACATTAGTTTTGGAAATGACTTCAGAGATCATTTAGTTCATTTTAAATGTGGGAAATACGAGAAAGTTGATCCCAGAGAGGTGAGGATACATGTCTAAAATCACTGGTTAATTAGTGGCACAGCAGGAATAAGAACTCAGGACTCTTGATTTTTTTTTAATCATCTTTGGCTTTGAAAAATGGCCTTCACAACATTTGAGACCTTTCTCATAATCCTAGTAGTAGTATTTTACATTTATAAAAGACTTAACAGAGCCATGGCTATATCAGAAACTTTTATAGATATTTGACTTTGATCTAACTAATTTTG
This sequence comes from Phalanger gymnotis, assembly GCA_028646595.1. Taxonomy (NCBI): domain Eukaryota; kingdom Metazoa; phylum Chordata; class Mammalia; order Diprotodontia; family Phalangeridae; genus Phalanger; species Phalanger gymnotis. The sequence goes on along the minus strand of CM053622.1, from coordinate 149,263,557 downwards.
GCATTATTTGAAGTTACATTTAATTCAGTTAAGTGAAAATCCTTTCACTGGAATGTCTTTTTAAAAATCATTTATTTCTTCTCTGTTTTTAATCAGTTTTCGGCTTCATGTCATTCAATCATCACTTGATTACAATATATCATATAGAAACCTGGATTTGAGTGGCAGAGCCAAGATGGCAGGCCAGTGCAGTGAGCTCCCATCTACAAACTCCTCCAAACATGCACTAGATCAAATCCTTATGGGGAAATCCAGAAAAAGTCACAATAAGTCCTTTGTCCAGCCCAGCCCAGCATAGGGAGCAAACAGCAATCTGTAGACACTGAAGATGGGGAACAGTCAGGAGCATGCCACACAAGGAGTGTCCAGGGAGAGGCTTATAGTAGAGCAAGAGGAATCTCAGGCCCATGTAGAGTACCATACTAGGTCACTGGAAGGGGGAGAGATGGAAGCTCGTAGCTTTGTTTCCCACTACCCAATTCTAGTTTACAGATCCAAGGTGGATTGAGAAGGGAACCCACACAGGGGATTGCAGTTTCTGAGTCTACCCTAGCACAGACCCAAACTTAGGTCTGGAACTTGCAGAGCTCAGACTAGGGGGACAGCAATCAGACAGTGCTCTGAATCAAAACACTTTGGGAGCACTGAAAGTTTCAAGTCCCTAGCCTATACTTGAGAATCTAGAATAACACAACACCCCAAGAAAGCAGCAACAGGACCAGACCTTCCCTCCAGAAGTATGGATAAGCTTAGCCCTAACATCAAGTCTGAAATCAAGAAGAAGGTTGGAAGAATTAAAAACGAAAAAACAAAACATCTTCTTGGAGCCAACATGGAGGAGTAAGCAGTAAACTGCTGCAACTCGCCCATACTCACCTACAAACAACCATAAAATAAAGCCCCCAAGCAAGTCCAAAACAACAGAATCAGCAAAAAGAAAAATTCAGCAAAAAAAAGATGTGGTGAAACAATCTTTTAGGCTAAGAAACTTGGAAGATTGGCAAGCAAAAGTTTGTCTCACTTGGGTGAGCACAGTCCAGGATGGGAAGTATCCCAGCAAGCCCCACCTCAGCAAACCAGAGTGAGATCCTGAGCCCCAGTGTGGTGGAGCAGGCAAACACCAACATCAGGACCCCCCCTGTACCAAGAGAACCAGCAGACTTCATCTCCAAGAACCACCACATGCTTCAGTGTAGCCCCAGAAAACAGGTATTCTGCAGTGGCCAGACCTCCATGGGCTGCAGCACAGCCACAGGCAAACAGGTGGACACCAACCCTATGGGTGCCTAAGCAAACAAGCAGTAGTCAGCCAGCATAGCCTGCCAAGCTTCAGTGTAGCCCTGGGCAAACAGGCAGCCTCCAGAAGCCAGACTGCCAGTTGCTTTATTGTAGCCATGGGGAAATGCAGAAACACCCACCCAGACTCAGTACCTGCCAGACACCACCACTAGGACCCCAGCTCAGCACCAGGTAAGCTGCCAGACCCCTATGGCCTCTAGCAGTGTCAGCCAACCCCTACCCCACCCCCTCAACGTAGCACCAGACTCGAAGGTCCCCTTTGGGCCTCAGGGCAACATCAGTGCAACACCAGGTAAATAGCCAGGGCCCGTGGCCACTAGCACAAAAAGCCAAATATAATACCCATTCTACCCTAAGAGCAGAGCTCAAACTTAAAAGAAAGGAAAAAGGCCAAAAAATGAGAAAAAAAAAACAATGAAAAAAGAATCTAACCATAGGAAGTTATTATGGTGACAGGGAAGACCAATACACAAACTCAGAAGAGGACAACAATGTCAAAATCCCAAAGAAAAACAGGAAGTGATCTCAAACCCATGAAGAACTCAAGGAAGAGCTCAAAAAGGAGCTTAAAATCATATTAGAGAGATAGAAGAAAAATTGGGAAAATAAATGAGAGTCTTGCAAGAGAATTATGAAAAAAAAAGGTCAACAGCTTGGAAAACTACTTACAAAGTAGAATTGGCTGAATGGAAAAGGAAATACAAAAATCCATTGAAGAAAACAACTCCTTAAAGAGTACAATTGGTCAAATGTAAAAGAAAGTACAAAAGCTAATTGAGGAAAATAACACCTTAAGAGTTAGAATTGGGCAAGTAGAAGCTAATGACTCTATGAGACATCATGAATCAATCAAACAAATTCAAAGGAATGAAGAAATGGAAGAAAATGTAAAATACCTCATGGGAAAAACAACTGACATGGAAAATAGATCCAGGAGAGACAACATCAGAATCACTGGACTACCTGAAAGCCATAATCGAAAGGAGGACCTGGACAGCATCTTTCAAGAAATTATCAAGGAAAACTGCCCTGATATCCTGGAACCAGAGGGCAAAATGGCATTAAAAGAATCCACAGATCACCTCAGGAAAGAGATCTCAAAATAAAAACCCCAAGGAATACTATAGGCAAATTTCAAAACTATCAGGTCAAGGAAAAAAATACTACAAATGGCCACAAAGAAACAATTCAAATATCAGGGAGTCACAATCAGGATCACACAGGACTTGGCAGTTATAACATTAAAGGATCAGGGGTTATGGAACATGATAGTCCAGAGTGCAAAGGAGCTAGAACTATAACCAAGAATATCTTATCCAGCAAAATTAAGCATAATATATCAAGGGGAAAAAATGGTCATTCAAGGAAATAGAGGGATTTCAAGGCTTCATAAAGAGAATACCAGAACTGAACCAAAAATCTGACCTCCAAGATCAAGACCCAAGAGAAGCATAAATAGGTAAAAAGGAAAAAGAAAACATAAGTGATTCAATGGAGCTAAACTGTTTATATCCCTACATGAGAAGATGATACTTGTAACACTTAAAAACTGTATCACTAACAGTACAGACAGAAGAAGTATACGTAGACAAAGGGTATGGGCCTAAGATGAATTTTAGAAAATGACATAGAAAAAAATTAAGGGATGAGAAAGAGGAGTACAATTGGTGCAGAAGGAAAGGAGAAGTAGAATGGGTTAAATTATCTCACATGAAGAGGTGAGAAAGACCTATTACAACGGAGGGGAAGATGGGAGAGTGGGTGATGGGCATCACTTGAACCTTACTCTCATTAATATTGGCTCAAAGAGGGAATGATAAACACAACCAGCTGAATATAGAAATCTATCTTACCAGACAGGAAAATAGGAGAGGAGGAGATTAAATGAAGGGCTGGGGAGGCAGGACTGATAGAAGGGAAGGCAGATCAGGGGAGGTGGTAGACAGAAGCAACACACTGGTGAGGTGGGAAAGTGAGAAAGGAGAGCAAGGACAAACAGGAAGAATAGGATGGAGGAAAATACACAAGTAGTACTCATAACTGTGAATGTGAATGGGATGAATTCTTCCATAAAACAGAAGCAGGTAGCAGAGTGGATCAAAAACCAGAATCCTACAGTATGTTATAAGAAAAACATTTGAAGCAGAGAGACACAGACAGTAAAGGTAATGGGATGGACAGGATATATTATGCTTCAGCTGAAATGAAATCAGGGTAGCAATCCTGATCTTAAACAAAGTAAAATTTTTAAAAATAGAACTAATTAAGAGAGATAAGGAAGGATATTGCATCTTGCTAAAAGTTACCATAGACAATGAAGTAATTAATTTAGAATAGCAAGGAATAGTCTACTTGTCAGATCTATGGAGAGGGAAAGAATTCATGACCTAACAAGAGATAAAGAGCATTATGAAATGTAAAATACATATTTTTGGTCATATTAAGTTGAAAAGCTTTTATACAAAGAAAACCAATGCAACCAAAATTAGAAAGAAAGCAGAAAGCTGGGAAACAATCTTTACAGCAAGTATCTCTAATAAAGGCCATATTTCTCAAATATATAGAGAACTGAGTCAAATTTATGAGAATATAAGCCATTTCCCAACTGATAAATAGTCAAAGGATATGAATGGGCAGTTTTCAGATGAAGAAATCAAAGATATCTATAATATCTAATGTATAATGTAAATCATTTTTGATTAGAAAAATACATGTTAAAACAACTCTGAGGTACCACCTTACACCAATCAGATTGGCTAATATGACAAAAAAAAAGGAAAATGATAAAGTTGGAGAGAATGTGGGGAAAATGGGACACTAATGCATTGTAGGTAGAGTTGTGAACTGATCCAACCATTCTGGAGAGCAATTTGTAACTATGCCCAAAGGACAGCCAAACCACACATACTCTTTGATCCAACAATACAACTACTAGGTCTATATCCCAAAGAGATCATAAAAAAGGGGAAAGGACCTACATGTGCAAAAATATTTATGGTGGTCCTATTTGTGGTGGCAAAATATTGGAAACTGAGATGATGTCCATCAAATAGGGAATGGCTGAACAAGCTGTGGTATATGAATATAATGGAATACCATTGTGCAATAAGAAATGATAAACAGATTTCAGAAAATCCTGGAAAGACTTGTACAAACTGATGCAAAGTGAAATGAGCAGAACCACTGTACGCAATATCAGCAACTGTGTGATGATCGACTATGAATAACTTGGCTTTTCCCAGCAACACAATGATCCAAGATAAGTAAAAGGACTCATGAAAGAAAATGCTATCCATACCCAGATAAAGAACTGACAGACTCTGAATGCAGATCAAAGCATATTTTTTTTCACTTACTTTATTCTTTCTCATGATTTTTTTCCCTTTTCAACTGTTTCTTCTTCCACAATTGTGATGAATATTGAAATATGTTTTACATGATAGCACATGTATAAACTATATCAATTTTTAGAATAGGAGAGGGGAAGGACAGAGGGAGAAAAAATTGGAACTCGAAATCTTGTGAAAAATGAATGCTAAAAATTTTCTTGATGTGTAATTTGAGAAAAATAAAATACTATTTAAAGAGAAAAAAACCTTCCACACAATGAGCTATTACAGTAGCAGGGACACTTAAGACACAAATGCAAAAGAAGAGACTAACCCCAAAACATTAATAAGCATTACCTCTGAGAAAAACAGTTTAGGTACAAACTCAACTGGAATCCCAGAAGAGATGAAGGAAGAGGTGGTTTTTTTAAGAATTAAAAAAAAAAAATTTCTTTTTTAAATAAATAGAATGAGAGTGCTTGAGGAAAAAAAAAGTTAAAAAAATAAAAGTAATGGAAGAAAGAATTGGAATGGAAATTAACAGCTTTGCACAAGAAGTAAAAAACAAACAAAAAAAAACCTTGTCCAAGCAACAAACTTCTTGAAATTAGAACAGACCAAAGAGAAGCCAGTGACTCTATGAGACAACATGAAATATTAAAATAAATTCAAAAGGCTGGAAAAAAATTGGACAAACTGAAAGGTATCTCAAAGCAAAAAATCTTGTCTGGAAAACTGATTGAATCAACCAGCTGAATGTCATGAGGAGAGAGAGAAAGACAGAGAGAGAGACAGAGACAAAGAGACAGAGAGAGAGCCTAGACATAATGTAACTCCTGTCCCAAGTGGGACCCTCCTCATTGGTGGAGGTGAAGGCCCTACCCAGTGTGAGGTGTGGGACAGAGTCGTTGGCAGACAAGAACTTCAATTCCCAGGTAGTCCTCCTTTGGAAACCTTTCAAGCAGGAGTCTCACTTTGGGACTCTCCAAACGAGTCTTCTTTGAGTATAGAGTCAAATCAGCTTCAAGTTTAGAGAGAGAAGGCCAACCCTACAGGTCACTGAAAGAAAAGACTCTGGAAAAACATGAGAGGAGCGTGTAGTCTCCATTGTGTCCTTATTCCCGGTTTGTTATGCTAGGGATTGCCTGGAGTTTTCCCCTTAGAAAGATCCAGTGCCCTCTTTCTTGAGCTGAATTGTCTCACTCCCAATGGTAGGCAACCAAAATCCAGAGCTTCCAGTTCAAAGGAAAAAGTACCGCAAGCAGCCAAAAAGAAATAATTCAAGTACTGAGGAGCCACAGGGAGGATCACTCATAAAGTAGTGATTAGTCACCACTCTAAAGGAGCAGACAGCTTAGAATATATCAGAAGGCAAAATATATAGACTTATAACCAAGAATAACACACTCGGTGACATTGAGTATAATTTTACAGGGGAAAAAAATAACCTTTAATGAAAGAGAAGATTTCCAAGCATTCCAGGTGAATATACCATAGCTGCACAGAAACTCTGAAGTACAAACACAAGAGTCAGGAGAAACATAAAAAGGTAAATATGAGTGAACAATCGTAGGGGATTAAACAGTGATAAACCAGAAATAGTCAAATAGGAGGAGGTGATACATGTGTCCCCTCTGAACTCTGTCATCATCAGTGGCCATAGTGGGTATCTCATTAGTCAAGGCCTAGAAACGGTTATGTTATATCTTGAAAAGAAAAGAATGGAAAGAGAGGGGAAGAGACATAGATTGGGGAGGAAGGGAAAGAAAGGATAGGAAAAATTATCTCATAATGGGGGTGTAGAAGTAGACATCTATACAAATAAGGTGGAGACGGTGGAAGGAGTGGTAGACATTACAACCTCATTCTAATCTGAACTGGTCAAAAGAAGGAAGGAGAAAGAGAGAGAGAGAGAGAGAGAGAGAGAGAGAGAGAGAGAGAGAGAGAGAGAGAGAAAGTTATAGAAATATATTTCACTCAACAGAAAAATAAGAGGAAAAGGCAGAGGAAGGGGAAGAAAGAGTTAGAGGGGAGGCTGAATAAGCCTAAGCAAAACAAATCTGGAGGATGAACAAAAAACATTTACCACACTTTTGTGGTCAAAAAGAATAAGAATCTGAGGGGGTGTTCATAAATTGGGGTATGAATGAACAAGCTGTGGTACATAAATGCATTGCAACACCATTGTACTGAACTTTTGTCATCATAATGACCAACCAGGATTCCAGAGGACTGATGATAAAACATGCTACCTATATCCCAATAGACAGGTAAAGGACTTAGAATGAGACAAATTTTTTTTTGGACATGACCACAAAGGAAAATTGTTTTGATTGACTATACATGTTCGCCGTGGGTTTTGTTTTCCTTGTGTTCTTAATTGTTGGAAAGAGATTTAGGGTGGGATGGTGAGAAGGTGGATCTTGGTTGATTAAAACAAGCATTTTTTAAAAGCTTGAATTTTAGTAACAGTTTTGCCATAAACTGGCTGGGTAACTTTTGACAAGTCTCCTAACCTCTCTGGATTTCAATTTTCTCCTCTGTATAATTGGTTGGGGTGGAGGAGGGAAGCTAGATGATTTCTTAGGTCCTTTCATTCCACCTCTACCACTTGGGAAATCAACGAGTCTATAGTCAGAAATGGATCTATTGACAAATTAGCATATCAGTCTTGCCCTGTACAGAGAAGGTTTCATTTTAAGTTGAAAAAACCAACAAAGTTTATTTTATAAACACTATTATCACTATTGTCCAACTCAATAAGTTTCATTATTTAAAAAAACTCAATGGAAATTTTTTTGTTTTTCCAAATTGATTTCACCTTTTCATTTTTTTTTTTTGGTCAGAACCTATGATTTCATTGATACAGGGAAACTCCTGGTGAGGGAATTCCCCATTTTGATCCAGATTTAGAAGTTTCACTTCCAAAAACCTTTTCTTTTGATGGACTTCTGGTACGTTGGTGCAGAGAAATTCCTTATGAGAAAAATTCCTTCTACCACTGCCTATCAACAACTATTTTGCAACCTAACTCTTAGCACCTGTCACTAAGACTACAGCAGTAGATTTTTAACAGGTCTCCCTGCCTTGTGTCTCCACATTCCAACTCATCCTCCATTGAGCTGCCAAAGTAACTTTCTAACAGGATAGGTCTATCTTATCTTTCCAATGCCATCACCTCCCCGCTCCAATAAGCTCTAGTGGATCCAATCAGAATGTTTGTGTAATCTTCTCTACCTTTGTGCAGAAACAAGTGTGTAGGAGGAAGGTGGTGGACAGTAGGAGTGATCCAAGGATGAAATTTGGCAGGAAGCAATTGAGGAAAAGACAAGGAGGCCAAGAAGTCAGGGGAAGAAGACAGCCATATCTTGTACTTTAAGGTATTATTAGCATCCACAAAATTTTGACTCAGAGATCATAGTGACATAGTTGAAATTACATTGTAGTTATGAAAAAAAATGCTCCAAATGACTAGTAATTCAATAAATGCAAATGGAAGCAACTCTGAGGTTGCACTTCACACATAATCCCATCAGATTGATAAAGATGACAAAAAAATGGAAAATGACAAATATTAAAGGGGCTTTGAAAAAACAGGGCCATTGATGTACCTTTGATAGAGCTGTGAATTTGGCCCATCCATTCTGGAAAGCATTTAGAACTATACTCAATAAGTTACCAAACCACGTATAGCTTTTGACCCAGCAACATCATTGTTAGGCTGAAACCCCCAGATAGATCCGAAAAAGAAGAAAAAGATCCACTCAAGCAAAAATATTTATAGCAGCTCTTTTTCTAGTGGCAAAGACATGGAAAGTAAGGGGCTGCCCATTGACTAGGGAAACAATTTTTAGTATATGAATGGAATAGAATACTATTGTGTTATAAGAAATGACAAAATGGAGATTTTTCTGAGAAGCTTACAAACATATATAAACTGATGCAAAGTGGAGTGAGCAGAATGAGGAAAACAGTTTGTACAAAGACATACAACTTTGAAAAACTTAAGAACTCTGATGATTGCAACAACCAATCATGTTTCCAGAAGACTGATGATGATGAAACTGTTCCCCACCTCCTTCAAGAGAGGGGATAGATAGAAGTTGAAGAATGAGATATACATTTTTGGACATGAACAGTATCGAAATTTGTTTGACAATGTGTATTCACTATAACTCTCCCTCCCAATTGGGGAGGGGGTGAGGTGAAAGAGAGAAAATTAATGCTTACTAATTAAAAATAAATAGCACTAGTCAGAGGACTGCAATTCAAGTCCAACTTTCACTCCTTACTAATAACAGACATATATATGTATATGCATATATACATACATATATCTGTGTATTAAACTAACTAGTGTGACCTTGAGCAAATCATTTTATTTCTACTTCGTTTAACTTCTTCCTCCATTTATAAAATATACTACCTACCTTGGAGGTTGCTACAAAATATATTATCTGGAAATGTCCATTTTCATTTAAGCTATTTCTATTTGCCTACACTAAAGTCCTATTCTGATGCCTCACTATCATGTGGTATGAAAGCTACTTTGAGTTCTCTAGTCTTGTGCCAATGGAATGCAAGCTCTGACAGGTTCTGCCAAACTGGAAAGAATTTGAGTCTAGCTAAGTCCCAGGTGTATACTTGTCATCTGAGGACCATCCTTAGCTCAGTTCAGGAAGGTTGATCACCAGGTTCATGGCAGGATGGTGATTTTTTTTTCTTCTGAAAACCACAGGATCATAGATTTAGACCCTGAAAGAGACCTCAGAGGTCATCTAATTCAGCCACCTTATTTCACAGATGAGGAAACAAACCCTCCTTTGACTTCTTAATCATTGCTCTTTCTACCAAACCATACCACCTCTTTCTACTTGAGTTAAAGAGGAATCATGATTTGTATTATCAAAAGAGAGTACCCCATAGATGAAAATACAGATTCTTCAGGTATTGAAGAAATATTCACCTTTGTACCTAACTTTAATTCCACAATATGAACTTTAATGGAACTATAGATTGTCTGAAATTTAGTATATGGAATTGTAGGCCTCTGAAGTTTTGGTTTTTTCCAGTTTTCAAAAGTGAAAGCAAATGGGTTCAATGTATCACCATATGCTTTCATTGGTATTCTTTTTAAACAAAAGAAACAGTTTGCTAGCTAAGTACACAAAGTACTTGACAAAGGAACTTTTTTTGCCACATGCAAAAAAGCTATTTTCAAAGTCCTGAGAATAAGTGGCATTTGAGCTTTTATAATTTTAAATAAGTCAAAACCTTCTAGAATAATAGCTAAGCTTTTACAATATTTATTTTGTGAGAAGATATATAAATATAATTGATCTGAGGTTTCTTCAGAAGTACTCCCGATACTCCTAATACTGGAAATTCCTTCCTCCAACAAAGATCTCAACCTGTCTATGACTTATTACTAAGTCCCAGGGAGTTGTATACTTATTACTTTATGGGAAAAGGAATAAAGGACAGACACAACTCGCCCTGCCAGGGTTTGTCAACCAAACTTAGGTAAATGAAATTCTTTAAGGCTATCACTTTTCCAAAAATTACAAAGACAAATACAGTGCTTACACACTCAAGTGCTGACACAGCTAAAGAGTCAAGCTGTTGAAAATTATCACTGACAGAGAAGAGACCATCCTTTCTATGTGCACAGTGTGCATTGTCACCATACACATGTCTTTAAATATAATTTCAATACCCATTTCCCTAGCGTTTTTATATTTCTTTAGGCCTTAGTGAGGTCTTCCTCAGCCTCTGAACTTTCTTCCAGCTCCTATGGGCTCCTGCCCTCTTCTGTTTATCTAATCTCTTCCTTCCAGCCATTCAGGGAAGCCTGTGACTTTCCCCCACCCGACAGGCCATCATCGGAAATATTTCATTTTTACCAAATACATCCACACACCATAACAAAGAAATGATATGTTTCAGTAATGAAACTTCAGTACAAATGTGCTATAAATAATAAAATAATTTTACAATTTTAAAATGTTCATAGCTTTAAAAAATGTCCTTTTGACAATTGACACAGGAGTGAGAGTGTTAGATTAGGAACCAATAAAACCTGGGTTCAGATTCTAATTCTGCTCTTTACTTCTTGACTTGATCTTAGGCAAATCAAGATATGGCCTTGCTCCTAGGGGATGAGGGGGAACTGGTTAGATGAGGTGATGGTGAAGGTATGGGATATAGCTCAATTTCTTTAACTGTAAAATGAAGGGAGTAACCTTGCTGGAACTCTTTTCTACCCATATTATTTTGCATTTACTTTAAGGGTAGTTGGTATATTTCTTTCAATAACATAAGCTCCTAGAGAACAGGGGCAGTTGGATTCTTCTTTCTTTGTATCCCTCTCCTAGAACAGTATTTTGCACATGGTAGGTGCTTAATAAATGCTTGCTGAGTTAAATTGAATTTCTAAGGTCCCTATGATATTCTAAACCCTATTCAGAAATGCTTAAAGAAAATATATTTATCTCACAATTCTGAATCCAAACTGAAATACCGCTAGATTATTCCACCAAAGATGTTGTCTGCCATTAATAAGCTTAGAATGCAAAAATTGAACAGCACATCGGGATTCTTGGGTGAAAGGTGCTACATAATTATCATTTGTGTTGTGCTCTGTGGACAGTAAGAAAAATGCTAATGGAATTGTGAGCCAAAAGAATTGATATCTATGCAGCGTTGTTCAAGGTTGGGGATTGTGAGGGAGAAAGGAAAAGAGGGTGTTGGGTAGCTTGTGTATGCATGCATAAAATAGCTATATAATTTGAGTCTCAAAAGTGACTTTAAGCCATTTGGCAGAATCATAAAAAAATTACAAAATTAACATTTTATCAAAACAAGTCTTTAAACATTAGCCTAAAACTATCATTGTTCGGGTTGGGAGATGGTAGAGTTTTGGTAGTTTAGTAGGGTTACGGGGTGTGTGTGGCATAGGTTTGAAGAAGTGTATTCAGCCCTTCATAGCTTGTTTGTAGCCACGGATCAGCGATGGCGCTGAACTTGGTAAATGCACCTCTGTCCCTTTTTGGTATATATGGACTGGCTTTAGGCTTGCAGAAAACAAACCCTATCAGTGGAAAACAGGAGAATTGGCCAGCTGGAGGCAGGCAACATCCTCTCCGAGCTCAGAAGCACGCTTCTGTAGCTCCTGGAGAGTGAAGGATCTCAGGCAAACCTACACACACCTTTGGGTTGTGCAGAGGTCAAGGGGAGAGCTGCAAGGAGGACGCAGGCATATCTTGGGCTGAAGGGGAAAACCAAGACAAATGCTACAGTACAGAAATCACCCACAACATTGCCTAGTCAGACTCCTACAAAACCCTGCAAGGCAGACCTTGAGGCGGGAGTGGGTCTCCTCCTCCCTTCCCTAATTCACTTTTCTCTCCTTTCTCATCTGGCCTCTGTCTACTCTCCAATGCTGGCACCTTCTGCGAATAGAAAGCGAGAGATCAGCGTGGGGGGGGGGGGGGGTTAGACGCTGTTGAATTCTTTGGATTTGGAAGAATCAGAGTATTCTATTCCCCATCCTTCCGTCCCCCTCCCTCCGCTTGCCCCCCAATCCCGCAGAAGGCGCACGGTGGACTGGAGGTGGCGCTGGCGCTCAGGAGCCGGGAGCAGCAGGTGCGGCGGCCGCCGCCGCCGCCTTCGCCGCTGTTGTACCTACACCTCGGGAAGGGAGGGGGGAAGGAGGAGGAGGCGCGAGTCCCGGTCCCGGGGCGGGAGCTTAGGGGGTGGGGGGTAGGAGAGAAGGAGACTGGCCGGCCTCGCAGATTGGGATCCGAGGTCCTCGCTTCCGGGAGGCGTCCAGAGCGCAATCAAGAAAGACGGGAGGGGAGTAGGGGAAGGAAGGAGTGGAGCTAGCTCGGGCTCCCTCCTCCCTCGTCCCTCCCCCGCCCCGCACCGCCCCCTCCCCCGTCACTACCCCTCCCCCCTCCCGGGCTGCACTCGGGAGCCGGCTCCTTCAGGGCGCAGCGCCTCCGGCTTGCGGAGCGGAGCTCGGCTCCTCCTTTCCTGGCTACTGCAGCCTAGCTCGGCTTCTCCGGATCGCGGGTCCCTGCTCCTCGAGGAGGCGGAGGAGAAGAAGGAGGAGGGGGAGGAGAGTCTTCTCGCCGCCGGTCCGCACTCCCCGGCCAGGAAAAGCCGATGTGCTGGGGCCGCAGAGACTGCAACTGCAGCGGCCGCGGCAGCGCCGGTGGCGGCGGCGGCTAAGAAGCCGGGGGAGACAGGCTGCGGTCCCGTTTCCCGGGAGCCGGCCTCTCCCGCCCCCTGGAGCCCCTGCCCGCCGCCTGGGCGAGCGGCACGTCCATCCTCCGCGGGTGGCGGAGCTGCTGCAGCCCGGGCCGAAGAACCGGCAGGAGCGGCAGCGGCAGCAGCAGCTCGGGCGGCGGCTTCGCTCCGAACCCTCTCCTCCTGGGGAGGGAGGGGAAGCTAGCGGGCAGCGGGTGCCCGGCCCAGGGCGACATGGGCACGGCTTGACGCATAGACTGACCTGGGGCTAGGAGCGCCACCGGCGGGACGCAGTGGCAGCCTGGCCGTGCGCTTCGCGATCCTGCACTCATTCCCGAGAAGGAAAAGGAGGAGGAGGGGGAAAAGGAGGAAGAGGGCACGGGGGAGAGGTAGGGGTGTCTTTTTTTTTTTTTAATCCACAGATTTTATTTTGTTTAAAACCCAAATTGGCATTGCCCTCTGGCGCGGGCAGGCAGGGCACTGGAAGAGGCGCCGCAGTAGTGGCACCGGCGGTGTCTCCCTCGCCTCCCCCTCTCTCTATGTGCATCTCTCCGTGTGGCGGGTCGCGAGGATGGCGATAGACCGGCGACGTGAGGCGGGAGGCGGCGGCGGGCCGAGACGCCACCAGCCTCCTCCAGAGGAGAATGGTTCCCTGCCGGCCGGTGAGGCTGCGGCTGCGGCAGCCCCCCTGGGAGGTCCGGCTCTAGACATAGGGGACATCCAGACACTGCCGCCTCTCCCGGCCCCCGGAGGCGCCACGCAGCCTAGCTGCTGCTCTTCGTCCTCTGCACCGAGTCTCCTGCTGCTGGACTACGATGGGTCGGTGCTGCCCTTCCTCGGGGGGCTGGGCGGAAGCTACCAGAAGACGTTGGTGATCCTCACGTGGATCCCGGCGCTGTTCATCGGCTTCAGCCAATTCTCGGACTCTTTTCTCTTGGACCAGCCAGAATTCTGGTGCCGGGGGCCCCAGGAAGGAGCTGGTTACGTGGGGGCCACCGCCACTGGCAGAGTGGGCATCGGTGACTTTGGGAACTGGACTGGCACTCCAGCAACCTTCTCCACGACCACCTGGAGACCCGTGACCAACCTGAGTAATAGTACCCTGGGAGGAGTAGAGGTGGACTACACGCTGCCTCTTCAGCCTCCTCCGGACAAAGAAGACCTCAACTCCAGTAACTGCCAGTGCCACCAATGGCACTACCGCATCCGAGCCGGTCTCGTCCAAAACGTAGTCAGCAAGGTAAGGTTGAACTGTCCTTCCCTTTATCCTCTGTAAGTGTCCTATTTGGGCGCCTCCCCCCATCAACCTTGATCTCTGTAACTAATAACCTTTCCTCATCGCCCCCCCCTTCTCCTCACCTTCTTTCATGCCATTTTCAGGATCCCCAAATATCGTCTGCGTCTACTCTCCCCACCACCCTTCCACCACAATCATTGAATGGTCTGTGAGCCTCGAGAACTCTCAACCTGGGCAACCTGGAGAACGTAGAACGAAGGGACCATAGGATTAAAAATGAGGCATGTGCACAAGTACCTTCCTGACATTCTCTTTTCTTCCTTCCTTAGTAAGATTTCCTTCTCTATGAAATAAGGGTCATTGGGCAGATATGCTGTCTTTTCCTCTTTCTCCCTTCCCTTCCCCTCTCACCAGCCAGGGACAATGCACCTTAACTCCAGAAGTGCTCAGTATTACCCTCCTTAGCTTCTGTTAACAGTGTTTGCTTTGGATAAAGAGACCCCCCCCCCCCCCCCCCGACCCTGCCCCTTAAGGGGAAAAACTGTTGCAGTGTTATCAAGCTATCTTAGGTACTATGTAACAAAAGTCACAAGGCTCCATAGATGGGTCAGTCCTGAAGGCTCACCACCTACTCATGATTTTGTTCTCTTCTGGAGACAGAGCCCATGTGTCTTCAACTGTTCCTCATATTTTCAGTAGACACTGTGAAGTGTAGCACTTCCTTCAAGAACCACATTTATATTCCAGAACTTGAATATTGTGTATGTGTGTATATATACATGCATGTATATTCACAACTGCATGAGCATACACGTGTGTAAATATACACAGTTCATATATACATGCGTATATGGAATTTTATATGTGTGTATATACATGTGTGTATGCACACACAGAAACATAGCTGAGAAACAGTGCCTAAGTTTCCTAGAGGAGCAAACCCAAAGACAGTATTATTTTAGCTGAAGCTGTCAAAAAGCTGTTCACACACCTTTCCCTCCTTACTGTTCCTTCTAACTTTGAAGTTTGACAGTGTCTGGTTGGTCTCAGTGTTTATTTTTAAGTTTCCAAGGTTTTCAGTGTACAGGAGTAGAGTATACTGGTAACCTTCTAAAAACCTTAATTTTCCATCCCACATTACTTATATAGTAAGTTGTATAGCAGTAACTTGAATTTATCTACAGAGCAGAGAGTTCTCATTTTTTTCTATGAAAGTTAAACTTTTTACTTATTTGAGGAGCACATTTACCTGATGAAATACTATATTCTTTGTTTAATGTTAAGTCCAGTACTTGGTGGCAGATGCCTCTACAGGCAAGTAGGCCTGTGGCTAGAAAAGCAGAGTATCAAGTCAACTATAACTGTGTTAACTAAAGATAACTATTCTTTACACAGCCATAGTTCTTTTTTACTTAAAATATGAAAACTCTCCTGCTATTAGTACTCATTTGCCTTTAAAGGTAAATACTAACTTCCATACTCATATGTACAATTTGAAGGCTTTAAAATAGTTAATCCAGATGCCAGGATAAAATCCAGCCATTCATAATAGCCAATTTCTGCATGTATCTTCTGCATGTTAGTAAACAATGGTAACTCATGGAAGTGTAAGATGAAACTCTTACATCATCATCTTAATCAGGCCCTTAATCTTGTGCTCACTGAGCTCAGTGAAAATGACTTATCCTATGGGAACTTTGGATCACCTGTACCTACTTCTTGCAATTCTGCTTGGCTTTGCAGAAGCTATTTACTAGAGTGGTAGGCCTTTTCCTTATCTTTTGTGCCTGTCAAACCTTGTTTAGTGTTTCCTGGACTCAGCTTTTATCAATGGAGAAAGCTTTTTTGGTACAGCTGGAGACATAGGTGATTTGAGGAAAGTGTGTGTCTATTATGCCTTTAAAAATAATAGTCTGGGAACCATTTGTGTTTTAAGCTGTGGCTATGTCTCTGTGTGCACATGCTTGTAGGGATAAAGCCCAGAAGAGAGCAGTGGGCATGCTGAGATAGAAGGAGAGGTGAAACTTGAAAGTTACTAGTAAGGATAGCTTCTCATTATCATTACTAGAAGGATTCAAGGAGGAATTCAATATTCAGTTGTAAATGGTGGGAGTGCAGTCCTAAAATAGTTTATTGGGGATTTGAAAAAATCTTTCTAAACTTACTCTAGAGTAGCTCCAAACAGAAAAAACATACCTTCTAATCACTTCTATAGGTCTTCACACTTTTTGAAACATTTTCAAAGGCCATATGTACAAAAATACATAAATGGGGGAGAGACAGGGTTGAAGCTCCTGAAAGAATGCTTAAGGACATATTTCTTTTAAGACCTTTAGTGGTAAGAGCAAATTGATTTTTAATGGGCATATATAATCTAAATAAAGAACTGTGGTTCCCAATGTTTGGTTTCATAACACACTTTGAAGAGACTTAGATCTTAAGTACATTTTGGGGTCTGTTTTGGCAGGTCTTTTCCTCTGCAATGTGTTTAAGTGGTAACAATATTATATATACAAATATAGGTTGCATTATAATAATAGTCATGAAACTGTGGGTCACAAAGCATTTCAGCTTTCTTCATGAAGTCAAAAACAGTGACATAGGCCATTCCGAAGGGGAGAAATTTTTTGTGTGTAGGTTCTATGCATATTGGGGGGGGTAATAAAAAAGTTCTACCTTAGGAAAAAAATTCACTTTACTAATTCTTATACCCTTTTCCCCATTCTCAATGAACCTAATAAAATCTTTATTATAAATAGGTTTTATTCATCAGGTGTTTGTTGGGAAACATAAAGCACATGTATAAAACACTAGAGGTCTTAAAAGCAAGAAGGGACTTCTGAGTTTATTTTGAGAATTTGGTACATGGGGAAAGCCCTAGACTTGAAATGAGACCTTTGTTCAAAGCCTGCTTCTGATTGATATTTTGTCCCATTCCCCACTGCCCCATGACCATGAGTCACTCAACTTCTGGAAGCCTCAGTTTCCTCATCTATAAAATGAGGCCAATAATACTTGTACTATTGACCTCTCAGTTCCTCCCAATCACGAAGCCTCACAACTTTGTTGCCATCCCAAATCCTTCCCCCACTCTCCCTGTTTGTTGCTAAATCTTCTTATTTCTACCTTCCTCCCTTGCATCTGACTCTTCTCACTACTAACACTGCCACCACTTCAGTTCAAGCCCTCATTACCTCTTGCCTGTACCATTGCAGTAGCCTGAAGTGATTCCTGACGTGTCTCCACTCCAGCTGCCCAACAAGATTTTCCAACAGTGTACATCTGATCATGTCACCTCCCAACTCCAATCAGCTCTCAATAGTTTTCTATTACCTCCAAGCTCAAAGTCCTCTGTTTAAGCATTTAAAACTCTTTACCAGCTGGCCATTTCCTAGTATTCCAAATCTTCTTATACTTTTCTCCCATTTACCACTCTCTCCAATCCAGCCACACTGACTTGCTTTGCTGTCCTCCCATCCCTCCCCATCTTTGCCCTCACTGTCTCTCAAGCCTGGCATGCTATCTGTTCTCACCTGTGCCTCTTAGAGTCTCTGGCTTCCTTCAAGACTCAGCTCAACTCTCACCTTCTACAGGAGCCTTTTCTTTGTCCTCCTATTTGCTGGTGCCTTCCCTTCTCAGATGACCTCCCATCATCTACTGTCTATGTCTCCTAGGTACCTAATTACTTCTATGTTTTCTCCTCTATCAGAATGTATATCCTTAAAGGCAAGGACTCTTTTTGCCTTTGTATCATCAGCACTTGTGCCTGGCATATAGAAAGTGATTAATAAATGCTTGGTGACTGACTGATGGACAGAGTTGGTGTGGGGAGAGCATTTTAGAAAGAGCCATAGAAATGGAAACCTTTGTTACTTTGTAGCTTGATCTCTGACCCCCTGCAGGCATCCATTCTCCAACATGTGTAACAGATGGTCAGCCAGCCTGTGGTGTCACATGGGGCCTTCCTGCTGGTCTTGGACTTCCTGAGACATTTGTAAAGTCTCTAGTAGATCCCTGCTCCTCACTTCCTTCCCCTTATGAGCCTAGAGCTTGTTCTCTTGCTCCATACTATGAGCCTCTGAATCACCCAGTACACATATGCCTTTTCTTTCACCTGGTCCCCTCTCACCTAGATTTCTTTGCAGCAAAGGGTACAGGTTTCCAACTAGACCCTGAAACCAACATGTAGCTTCTTCTTAGGTTTAAAATATTTATTTTGTTTTGTTTTATTTTTTATTTCTAGCAACTACAGGGAAACAAAGGCTTAAAATAACAAGCAAACAGTGAAAAGTTCTAAAGTTACAAGTCTTAGGAGCCAACTCTGATCTTGAGAGTAGCTTAGAAGTAGTAAGAACACCATAGTAGTCAAAAGAGCTAGGTTCAGAGTCTGCTTACTAACTAGACATGACTTAAGGGATGTCACATAAATCTCTGTAAGTCTCAGTTTCCTTCTCTGTAAAATGGTCATAGGACCTTCTCTGTATACCTTGTAGAGCCTTTGTGAGGATCAAATAAGTTAATGGATAGGAAAGTACTTTTAAAAAGTGTAAAACACTTTAGGCACATCAGGTGTTTATAATATTATTCTGTGAAAATTTAAATGGATCTCTATAGACATAGCTTGTATCAACTTGGTAACACATTATTTTAGTTCTCATACATGAGTGAGCCTGCCCTGTCTGGATTAGGTATTAGAGCAAGCTCTTTGACTCCTTATCCTGATATAGATATGGTTTAAGAGGGCTGGTAAGATTCTCACGCCCTTCCAGAAATTTCTTCCTAAGCTTATCTCCAGGTGTGAGACTCTTTAAATCAAGAAAGTATTTTTCTGTTCCGCTCCCAAGGAATGGCTTTAAGCCATTATGCCTTGACCTTCTTTTCCTTCCCTAGATGTATCTGTGGCTTACCCTCTGGAAATCCCGACCTTGCTATTTTATTGAAAAGACATTCATTTCTCTATTCCACCCCAAAGATTCCTTCCTTAGCTTGAAAGCTATCTTCATAATTTGCAACTTTTATGTGTCAGTGGCTTCAGACCTTAGAAGTCTAAGTTAACTGACTGGTATCTCTCTCTGTCTTGGTCATTTTGCCCAGAGGAAGTTCATTTGGTGGTTGGTTGCTAAGGTTGGTTCCACCTCTTGATGAGGGTCAGCTTTGCTATTTCTTTCTAGTTTAACATCTAGGACTGGTTATAGTAGGCCTACTATGCCACCTCCATAACCAGTCCTGTCATCCCTGTCTTATCTCATGGCTCCCTTCAAGACTCAGGAATAAGTTTTTTTCTCTTCCTGTTTTATAGTCCAACCTGCTGTGTTCCTCCCTCTACTCTTACCTCCTTTGTTCTCACTAAGCCCCTGTTTCCCAGCTGAAAGATACCTCTAATTACTTAAGATAACTGACAAGACCGTAAGCCCAGTGACTGATTTTACCCCACCTCATAGGCTGCTAACTCTGTCCATTTCGCCAAACTCTCTCTGATTCCTCAGTAGGTTCCCTTCTCTTTCCCTACTTCACCTCACTATTAATTTTCCAAAGTCCTATCATTACAACTATACAGTATCACAAATGCTTTAAACATATAGTAATAGTACTAGATGCAATTCCACCCAGAATTTAGCGTTTTTTTTTTGTTTTTCTATCAGTCTCTGCCTATTTAGATACTTGCAGTGACAGGATACTCAGTATTTTGTAAAGTAGCCTGTTCCATTGTTAATACTTAGTAATAGCAAACGAACAATTGCAAAGCACTTCCCTTCACACCAACACTGAGAAGCAGGTAATGCAGGTATTTTTACATCCATTTTATAGGTGAAGAAACTGAGCCCCAAAGAGACGAAATGACTTATTTGGAATCGTATAGCTGGTGTCAGAAGCGAGATACAAATTAGTCTCCAAGTTCAACACTCTTTCTAACAGTAGAAACTTTCCTCTTTGCAGCTTCCACCCCAGTACACAGTTCTTTTCTTCTAGAGTAATACAAAATGAGTCCACTCCCTCTTCTGTTTGCTAGCCTTTAAATATTTGAAATCTGCTGGTATGTCTCCCTTCTTTCCACACAAGTCTATCTAGTCTTATCATTTTCAATGTATGATATGATTTCCAGACCCCTTCAACATCCCAGTTGCCTTCTTGATGCAGACCAATTTGTCAGTGTTCCTTTTCAAATGTAGCAACTTGGACTTGATATGGCAGATTCATCCTGACCAACTTATTGTGCAGTGGGACTCTTAATTGCCTTATTATCAACAATATATTTTTGTTCATGAAAACCAAGATTTCATTAGATTTATTGAACTTGTAGTCAACTAAAAGTCTAGCAAGTCATTTACCCGACAGGCAATTACTAAGCAGCTGGTATGAACCGGATACCATTCTAAGCACTAGGTTCAAAAAGAAAGGAAAAATACAATTCTTTTCCCCATTAGACTATGAATACTGATCTAGTTGGGTTTTTTTTTTAATGCTAAGTGCAGAGTTTTACATTTATCCCTATTTAATTTCATCTTGTTAAATTTAGCCCATCATCACAGTATATTGAAAGCTTTTGAAATCTTGATTCTGTCATCTAACAAATTAGCTATGATTACTGTTCTCTAATTTGACAAATATACCTTCGGTGTCTTAATAATGCCTTGTATTTGGGGAGCACCTTATAGTTTTGGAAGTACATTATTTTTATCAAACAAGAGAATGTGAATCCTGCGACTCACATAATAAGGAGTTCCCTTTAAGCTGACCACCATCAATCAGTATTTAGAGAATGACATACAGTCAGCTAACAGTACTGATATCCAGGCCATATTTCTCTGTTCTATCCACAAGGATGTCACAAGATGCTTTGGCACATACATCAACAAAATCAAGATACATTACATCTATGACATTTCCCTGATTTACTAGGTTATACTTATCAAAAAGGAAGTGAATATTTCCTTGTAGGACTTTTTTTTTAATTCAACCCATGCCATGCTGACCTCTCATAATCACCGTGCTCTCTCTCTTAAAGTTCTTACTCTATCTAGAATTTGACCATAGAATGACATAAAATGTAGTTCCTGAGCTCTACCCTTTCCCCTGTTTTGAAAATTGAGATAATATTTGTCCATCTCATGTCTCCCAGTACCCCTGTGGCTCATCATTATTTCTCAGATATTTTTAGCAGTGGTTGAATTTCTGCATTTTACAATTACATAAGCTCATGGGATCATAGTTTTAGAACTGAAAGGGACTTGAGAAGCCATCTTGTCAAACTTCCCTGCTTTATAGATGATTAAATTGACAACTAGAGGAATGAAATATCTTGCCCAAGATCATATTAGGTAATGGCAGAATTTAGAACCAAGCCCTCTGATTTCACATTCTTTGAGTTCCCTGTGAAGTACTTTGTCTAACCTTGAATTCATTTTAAATAGCTGGAAATTTTCCTAATATGCGATCAATTCAGAATTTCAATTCTGATCTTTGATCTACCCTTTTCAGTTTGAAAATCATTCTTCTTGATAGAAAATCCAGAGCAAAATAAGAGTTGGACTTGTTTTGTTCTCTCTCTGCTGTCCACATTCCACCGTCTTTCTCAAACAAAAGAATCTATCCCTTCCTTGTTAATCTTCTTGCTGTGAACATACTCCAAAAAAACCCAACCAAACAAACCCAAATACCTTTTAGTTGCCTTGCATCTTTTCACAAACTTCAGCACATTCCAGACTTGAGTCCACTTTGTGATTGTGGCAAGGTAAATGTCATAGGCAGGATCATACAGGTTCAAAAGCTTGGAGGGAAATGGCATGTTCATGGGGCAGTTAAAAGACCAGACTGACTGGAGTTAGAAGGTTTGTTTGGAGTAGTAGAAAGAAAGATTGGAAAGGTGAGCTAGGGTCAACTTGTGATGGCTCTTGATAACTGAAAGAGTTATGTTTTGTTGTGTTGGTGTTGGAAATTAATTGGGGGAATGCGGTTGATCAGGGGAGTGATATGATGAGAGTGGTGTTTACAGAAAATTAATCAAGTGTCAGAGTGCAAGATGGATCATACAGTGGGGTTGTCCATTACTTTGTTGTTTTTTTTTTTATAAATTTTATTTAATATATTTAGTTTTTCAGCATTGATTTTCACAGGAGTTTGAATTACAAATTTTCTCCCCATTTCTACTCTTCCCCCCCATTCCAAGATGGCATATATTCTGGTTGCCCTGTTTCCCAGTCTGCCCTCCCATCTGTCACCCCACTACCCTTCCATTCTCTTTTCCCTTCCTTTGTTGTAGGGCAAGATAAATTTCTATGCCCCATTGGCTATGTATCTTATTTTCTTGTTGCCTGCAAAAACTTTTTTGTTTTTGTTTTTGAACATCTATTTTTTAAAACTTTTTGAGTTCCAAATTTTCTCCCCTCTTCCCTTCCCACCTACCCTCCCTAAGAAGTCCAGCAATTCAACATGGGCCACATGCGGATCGTTATGTATATAACCCTTCCACAATACTCATGTTGTGAAAGACTAACTATATTTTGCTTCTTCCTAACCTATTCCCCTTAATTGAATTTTCTCCCTTGACCCTGTCCCTTTTTGAAAGTGTTTGTTTTTGATTACCTCCACCCCCATCTGCCCTCCCTTCTATCATCCCCCCTTTTTTTATCTTCTTCCTCTTTCTTTCCTGTGGGGTAAGATACCCAACTGAGTATGTATGGTATTCCCTCTTCAGGTCCAATCTGATGAGGGCAAGATTCACTCATTCCCCCTCACCTGCCTTCTCTTCTTACAGAACTGCTTTTTCTTGCCACTTATATG
>CM053622.1:149212678-149240161 GCA_028646595.1 Phalanger gymnotis | reverse complement strand
AGTTAGTCTATTTTTTAAGGTGTTATTTTCTTCAGTATTTTTTGGGTCTCCTTTATCAAGTCATTGACTTGTTTTTCATGGTTTTCTCTCATCCTTCTCATTTCTCTTCCCAATTTTTCCTCTACTTCTCTAACTTTCTTTTCCAAATCCTTTTTGAGCTCTTCCATGGCCTGAGACCAGTTCATGTTTTTCTTGGAGGCTTTTGATATAGGCTCTTTGACTTTGTTGACTTCTTCTGGCTGTATGTTTTGGTCTTCTTTGTCATCAAAGAAGAATTCCAAAGTCTGAGATTGAATCTGGGTGTGTTTTCGCTGCCTCGCCATGTTCCCAGACAACTTACCTTACCCTTGAGTTTTTCAGCAGGGTATGACTGCTTGTAGACTAAAGAGTTCTATGTTCCACGCTTGAGCGGATGTGCTAGCTCTGCCACACCAGCACTCCTCCTTCCCCAAGAATCCCCAACCTGGATTGGACTTAGATCTTCAGCAGGCTCTTCACTCCTGCTCTGATCAGCCACTTAATTCCTCCCACCAGGTGGGCCTGGAGCCAGAAGCAACTGCAGCTGTAGTTCTGTAGCTGCCTCACCTCCACTGCCCCTGGGACGGTGGCCAAACCACAAACTCTATCCCAGTCCCCAGCAGCTCTTCCCACTAACCTACTCTGTTGTCTTTGGTGTTTGTGGGTTGAGAAGTCTAATAACTTCTGCAGCTCACTGATTCAGGGAGCTAGTGCACACATGGCCTGGCTCCTGGTCTGGTTGGTATGCACCGCCCACGCTGGGCTCTGCTCCATTCAGCTCTGCTTCCCTCTGCTCCCAGCTCCATGCGGGATAGACCTTACCCAGAGACTATCCAGGCTGTCCTGGGCTAGAGCCCTGCTTCCCTCTGCTCACCTGTGGGTTCTGCAGTTCTAGAATTGGTTCAAAGCCATTTTTTATAGGTTTTTGGAGGGACTTGGCGGGGAGCTCAC
Organism: Phalanger gymnotis; assembly: GCA_028646595.1. NCBI lineage: Eukaryota > Metazoa > Chordata > Mammalia > Diprotodontia > Phalangeridae > Phalanger > Phalanger gymnotis. The sequence continues at coordinate 149,239,192 of CM053622.1, read as the reverse complement.
GCTAGTCCCTGCTTTCTAGCCACCATCTTAGCTCCGCCCCCCTCCTATCACTTCTCTGGGATATTTGAGAGGAGGGACCTTTTCAGTGGGACTGAATTGCCGTAGAAAATTTTAATGATGGTTGAGGAGCTGTTTTCAGAATTTTTTGGGGGGGAGACCTAAGGTCCCCAAATTTAAACTACTTTAAGGTTAACATTTTTATGTTGTGGTTACTTATTAAACTAGATAACTCCCCAAGGACTCTGTAGATGTGTAATAGGTAGGTTGCCATATTTGGTTCTGATGTGTATTGGTAGAGAGTTCTCCAGTCAACTAACAATGATGAAATTACAATTATGTTAGTCTTTCTGTTCTTCCTATCCCTATTTTTCTATAACATTTAAAAAGAGGATCTGGGTTCCTAAAGCTTAGGAGACCATCTTGGATAAAATACTGAGGCAGCAGCTCTTTATCTATATTAACCACTAGGTGGGTTGGCGGAGGGTGGGGGCAGCGATTCCCTAGAGGACCATGCTTCTCAACCAACTCTAGATTAAAACTGATTGAGGTCCCTCACTACTTACACAGAAGCCAGTTGTCTCAAACTGTTTACCAAATTAAGTAAGTGTTCACCTGTGATTTCCTTTTTCTTCTCATCTTTCTTTTTTTCTCTTTATCTTTCCTATTATCTTTCTTCTTCTGCCCTCTTAATTCTTTCCTATCTTTTCCAAAGTCCATTCTTCCCTATCTTTTCCAAAGCCCTTTTCTTCTTCCCTTTTGCCCTTTATTATTAGACAAAACTTTTGATGATTTACTCTGGCTGGGCCCAACTTTCTCCTCTCAAAAAAATCAAATTTTAGGGATATCTAGCCCAGGTTTGTTATAGAGAATGTACATGCTTCAAGATGCATTACAGAATCAGAATGTTGGGAAATGCTACTTTTGACAGTTTACAAAAATAAGAGGAAATGAACATTTTCCTACAAGAGAGCTCTAGCAGTATACATACCTTACTAGCATTCAACCAAACAGCTGTATCATCGAAATAGCTACTAGTTATGTTTGTCAATCAGTAGAAGGATAAAAAGCCCTTTATACTGGATCTCAAATCCACTTGCTTTATTCCTTAGTATTGTTTAAAAAAATAAATACAGAAGAGATGCTAGCTATATAATATAACCACAAGAATCCCAGTGGTCATATTAAATTATGGATGGGTTATGCACTTAGCACCATGATTGCCCACTATGAAGCTTTTCTTCTGGAGCACATTTAAGAGCTATATTTCATGTTTAAAAATGCTTTGAAAATAGAATGTACTTAACTATTAGACTTGAGGAAGAACATGACCATTACATAAACATATATATGTTCTTAAGTAGATATATGTACACTATATACCATGTTTCTACATTTCAAAATCAGTTAAATAGGATTCCTGTCCTTTTTTAGCCTTAGACCTACAGTCATCTCTCAATTATTCTTGCTAATGGATGAATATCCCAAACAGCATCTAATAAAAAGTTAATTCATATCGAGCTTTGGAGTACATTATATGTTTGTTTGTTCTAGGCTAATACCAAAATAGTTTGTATTCCCAGGGTGTAACTTTATAGGTTATAAGAGGAGAAAAGAAGGATGAAACATTTAGTGGTCATGAGTTACCTCTCAAAGCAGATAATCTAGATTTGGGTAACCAATCCAATTTAACAGTTTATCAAGTTCCTAGAACTCATTAAGGACCTACAGTGTGTAAGTCACTGTGATAGGCATTAGATGTACAAAATATGACAAAATAATTTTGACAGAATTTTGGGGTAAATTACAATCAATTTTATTAATCATGGCCAGCAAGTGATTGACAAAAAGGGCTCCTTATCCTAGATGGTCAAAGAGGAAGCATGGCCACTTCTTGAGGTTTATATGCCCTTGGACAAGAGGTGTTTCAGCAGATGGCAATCAACTCTGATTGGTGAACAATTAATGAAAGGAACTTTACAAAGAGGAGTGAAATCATTTCTATGAGGAGCTGAGAATGACATCATGTCAGTCTCGGACTGAGCCATCTTCAGCCTTGGGCAATCTAGACAAAAGGATCTATCTCCACCCAAGTTTAATTTAGTGGAATTAACCTTAGACTAGAGATTCCTTGTGAGGTTGGGTGGGGTGGGGTAGAGGAGGAAGTTAGCTTAACTTTCAGAGACTGAAGTTTTAAAGAGGATAATAGAAAAGGGGAGAACTCTGTAGCTCTCCAGATCATTGGTTATTAATTATAATTTCTCTTGAAAAATAAAAAAAAAGAAATCAGTCATGAATTCCAGAAGATTACATTCTACTGGGGCAATACAACAGAGATAAGTAAACCAAAAGATGGTTTGACGAGGGAGAGAGCACAAACTAGAAAGGAATCAGGAAAGGTGAACCTGAGCTGAGCCTTGAAAGAAGTTCAGAATTCTAGAGAGAGAAAGAAAGGTGGGAATACACTCCAGGCATGGAGGATCACCTATGCAAAGGCATAGAGCCCAGAGATTGAATAGTTAGTATTGTACTATGACTGGAATGCAAAGTTGATGAATTGGAAAGAATATTAAATAAATCTAGAAAGATAGGTGACAGTCAGATTTTGAGGCCTTTAAGTGCCAGGGTGTTAAGAGTTTATATTTTACCCTGGAGGTAATACAGAGGAATCAAAGATTTTTGAGCATACAAGTGACTCTGAGTTGTATTGTTGTGTATGTAGAGAGGTTACTTTGGGTTCGAGTTTTTTTGGTTTGTTCTTTTTGGGGCGAGGGGTAGTGAAATGAGAATAACAAACCTCCGGTCTCATTGTTATAATAAAGTGCTCATGGAGAATCTCCCTCTACCAAGCCACATCAGCCCCTGCTCTGCAAACTAGATTTATAGTTTCCTGGAAGCACTGAAAGATTAAATGAATTGTGGCTCACATGGCCAGTAAGTGTCTAAAGAAGGAACCCTGGTCTTCCTGACTCCAAGGCTGGCTCTCTGTTTACAATGACACACTGCTTCTTGACCCAGAGTTACAAGGTAAAATCATTTTAATTGGAAGTCTGCTAATTAGAAATGTGATAATACAACCAAGTTTTCTTCTATCTCTAGGAAGAAAGATTTTTAAGTAAACATCTATGTACAAATGAATGCTGCTAGTTGTTGTTTATCTGTCATTCTTGAAAAAGACCATGACATCAGGAAGATGATATCATAACATTCATGAGATTTGGATTTAAGTGAGGCAGGGCTGTGCAGAGTCACCAGCCTTACTCTCACCTCTGAGCCTTCTGGGTCCAGTGGCAAGATATAGATCAGAATGACTGGAGATGGCTCCAGATGCAGTGAGAGAGCTTGACCTTTTTAAGCTCAGGTCTCTCCCAGGTGTCAGTTTGTCTGAGGCAACTCCCATTCAGTGATTAAGGCTAGGTAAAAATGAGGGAAAGACTGGCCTCTTTTAACTAGCCAAAAAAAAAAATCAATTTTGGAGTGGAAGACCCTCAAAAACCCTCATGGTTTCTAACCAAAACAGAAAGAATTGCTATTTACACTCGCTCTGATGCATCAGAACCCAAACAATGACCTAGTGAGGCTTGGGCTGGGACCTGTTGTTGGCCAGTCAATGAGAACCTGAGTGGTTTGGGTTTAAGGCATAGTCCGTAAAGAAGAAATCTAGCCTGTAAATCCCAAGATATTTTGCAAGGTTCTGGTGATCAAAATCTAGATTCCTTTGGGCTGAGCACCTGCAGGTGAGGATGTGATTCACTATGTGGACAGTGGGAGAAGAAAGAGAGAGAAGAAAGGAAGGAAAGAAAGAAACAAACAAAGAAACAAAGAAGGAAACAAAGGAGGGAGGAAAGAAAGAAAAGAGGGAGGAAAGAAGGATGGAAGGAACTGCATTGCCCAACTGGAACTGTCTAGTTGAGTCCCCCAGTGGGGCAGCTACTACTACTCACAGGTTGTTTTGTCCTTCATTGTCCAATAGGACCTTGACATCAGGAAGGTGATGTCATGACTTGCACACGTATGGGATATAGATCAGGATGACTCTGCTAATTGTTATGCTTGAGTTTAACTAACTACCATATTTATTTGGTAGCAAATGTGAGTTTGGTAGTAAATATGAAACTGCATTTTAAAAAATAATATATGTGCTCTCTCCACTAATTAGTCTATAATTTAGGAGGTTTTATAGTATTTTTTAAAAGCATGTATCTGAAACTATTCTGATTTGATAGAATGACTAATCAGTATAACCCAGATTAAAAAATCAAAATGATTTTATGTTCATTCCAAAGAGTGTTTTAGTATTTTAAGTCACTGCATAATATATATGTATGTATGTATATATGTACATGGTGTCTTATGTATATATTTTGCTTTGTCTGCAAGAGGTATATAATATACCTAATCATCTCTGGAGTGAGGTATCCAAGAGGTTTATTAGATCAGACTGCTATTGGATAGGCTAATGAGTTCATCCCTACTTATCCAAACCCTACCTTTCCTTCAAGCTCCACTTTGTCTATGAAGCATTACTTTGTTTCTGTAGTTAGCTTCCAAATGACTAGGAAGACCCCTATCCACACTGGGATGACTTGAAAGTATTACTCCATGTGGAGATACCTAGACCCTAACTGCAACCTCATTGTCCCAAATATATGTCCCAAATACTTACTTAGTATTTTAAGTGTCTTATAACTTGTTTCTGGGGCTGCAGTAGTATAAAATTCTTGTATGTGGCCCTTACTGTCACTGTCCCTGCTTGGAGGGAGGGGAAGGGAGATAAAGCATTGGACTTTGAATCAGGAAGACCTGAGTTTAAACCCTGCCTCAGAGACATAATAACTGTATGACCCTAAACAAGTCACTTAGCCACTTTTAACATCAGTTTCATTATCTCTAAAATGAGAGGATTGGACTTAATGGTCTCTAAGGTCTAAATTTGGAGTGCTGCATGATAGCCACCTTCTGCATAAGGCTTTTCTGATTCCTCTAGCAGCTAGTGCCTTCGTCTGCCCCCCCCCTCCATGTTACCTTGTGCATACTTTGTAAATGTTTTTGTATACGTATGTATGTGTGTGTGTGCATTTTATTTATCTAGTTAGAATATAAGCTCTTTAAGAACAGGGACGTTTTTGCTTTTTTCTTTATATACACATCATCTTACACAACGCTTGGCATATATTGTTCAGGCATTTCAGTCCTATCTGACTCCTCACAACCCTATTTGGGGTTTCTTGGCAAAGATACTAGAGTGCCTTGCTATTTCTTCCTCCAGGTCATTTTATAGATGAGGAAACTGAGGCAAACAGGGCTAAGTGACTTCCCCAGGGTCATACAGCTTGTAAGTGTGTGAGGTCAAATTTGAACTCAGGTCTTCTGACTCCAGTCCTGGCATTCTAAAATCTACTGCACCACCTAGCTACCCCCCTTTCAAGCTTACATGATAAGAGATGGCTTGATGTAGTGGAAACAGATGAGACTAGGAGTTAAGAAGACCTCTGGTTCAAGTCCTGCCTCTGATCCCTACCAGCTATGTGACCCTGTGTTTCCCTTAACTTCCCAATGTTCCAAGTCCCTTATAAGATTATAAACTGAGTCATAAGATAATATATGTAGAACTAGAAGGTACCTCGGAGGCCATCTAAGCCAACCCTCTCATTTCTCAGTTGGGGAAACTGAGACTGAGGCAGGATGTTAAGTAATTTGCCTGGGTCCCATGTAGATTCAAATTCAATTCCTCTGCATGATACGTAGTAGGTGCTTAATAGATGTTTCCTGACTGACTCCAGAGCCAGTGCTGTTTCCACTGTACCACACTGCTGCTGATGTACCTTGGCAGAATGACTTTTCTCATGAGAATTTCCCTATACCAATGAAGTCACAGGTCTGGTGCAAAATAGAAATAAACAAACAAGTAAATCCTTGTACCTCATACTCACAGAGTTGTTGTGTGAAACAAATTTCATAGTAGGTAAAAAGAACTTTACAATTTTAAAGCACTACGTAAATGCATTCTGACTTTTGCTATTGCTAGTATCAATGCCCAAGGACTAGGCAACCAGAGCTCAGCCTTAGTAGGCACCTATCTAATCCCATCTGTATCTGTACAAGAATTCCTTCTCCATTCTACTGAGTAGTCACCTAATCTTCACTTGAAGACCTCTAGGGAAAAGGGAACCCACTCCCTTTAAAGGCAGGTCATTCCATGTTTGGACGGCTCTAACGAATAACAAGTTTTTTTCCTTACATCAAACCTAAACCTCTCTTTTTCTCTGCTACTTCCCCCTGTCGCTTACGCAAAATACAGATAATCTCTCTACTTGAAAAACTTTTAAATACTTAGATAGTTGTTGTATGCACACCCTCCCCCCCAGTTTTCTTTCCTCCTGCCTTAATCTCCATTTCTTCAGCTGAACCTCATGTGGTGTAATTTGAGGCCTTTGCCAGACGATTATTCTCTTCTGGATGCCTTCCAGCTTCTCAGTGGCTTTCTTACAATGTAGCATCCCAAACTGAACACAACCCTAGGTAAGGATCACTTTGTATCCTTTCTTGTACCGTGTTCAGATTGTTTGCAAAACAATCCATCTTACCTCTCCAGACTGGATTGTGCCTATTTTCATTGGCAGGCTTCTAGGAGATTTTCAGTAGCTATATACTGAATTAAATTGAAAATCTAAGTATGCATGTCATCGTACAAGTACATAAAAATGCCAACACTTGTGGTTTGGTAATCAGTTCTCTACGTCTCCCTCAATTTTCTTTTCCCCCAATATAATTTAAGCGAATAGGTCGTGATACTGAAAACAATCTGACATTCTATGTCCTTCTTTAGAGGAAAAAAATTAAAACTAATTGTTAAAATAGGTTTTGTAAATCATCAGTAACCTTCATATACCACTATACATTAAAAAAAAAACCCTTGGCTCCTATTTGCCTACAGAAAAAAAGCTTAAAACTTTTGATCTTGGCATTCAAGGTTCTCCACAGTTTTCTTCCAACTTGTCTGTCCGCCTTAAAGTTATACTAGTATTCTACATTCCAGCCAAATTTGACTCCTCCACACTAGAGGTATCAGATATGCCAACTAGCAACTCCCAAGTGCAGCCCAAACCAAATTAAAATGCAATTTGAAAATATTTAACAAAACATAAATACAACACAAAAATAAACAAACATATTTTAGGGACATCTAGGTGGTGCAGTGGATAGAGTATCAGGCTTGAAATCAGGAAGACTTGAATTCAAATCCAGCCTCACTAACTGTATGATCCCAGGGCACTTAACCCTGCTTGCCTCAGTTTCTTAATCTGTCAAATGAGCTGGAGAAAGAAATGGCAAACCACCCTAATATCTTTGCCAAGAAAAGCCCAAATGGGGTCACAAAGAGTCGGACACGATTGAGCAACAACAACAAACATTATGGTTTAAAAGTTAACATGTCATCATAGGGAGCCTAATGTACAGATTAATTGCCCATTTTGATCTGAGTGTGACACTACCACACTATACTACCACCCATCTCCTACCCACTATTACTACCCATCTCCATCCCATTCCTACCTTCTTGTCCTGCCCATTCCTTTTTCTCTGTCTTTGGACTCAAAAGACCTGGGTTGAGTCCCACGTCTGCTCCTTACTGCCTGTGTGATTTTGGGCAAAGTACTTTATGCTCTGGGCCTTAGTTAACTTACATGTAAAACGAGAAAACTGGACCAGATGACCTTTAAGGTCCCTTCCATCTTAAAATCCAGTCTTATAATTTCCTGTGAAATCTTCTCTTTGCCTGGCTCTCCTTTGCTCTTATCACTTTCTACTTGGCTTCATATTTGTTTTCGTACTTATCACTTTCTTACCTTTAGACATTTAGGTTCTTGAGGGCAAGGTCTAGGCCTAGCCTGGTGCATTAAACAAAGCAAATGTATAGCATATTGTTCCTTATAGAATTGAACTAGAATTTTCATCATCATCACCGACAACGAGAAGCATTAAGCAATAAATCCTTAATATATGCCAGGCTCTTTGCTAAGTGCTAGAGATCCAAAAATAAAAGGGCGGAAACGGTTTTTCCCTTTAAGGAATTCACATTCTAATGGAAGAGACCACATGCAAGCACCCAAATACATGCAAGATATATACAGTATACATGGGTAATCACAGTGGAAAGGCATTAGTGGTAGGGGAGGAAACGGGAATGTTGCCAAGCTTCCCCCCTCCCCTTGCCTTTTTTTTTTTTTAGTAAGGATTTGAATTCAGATCTTCCTGACTCCAGGCCCACTGCTCTAACCACTGTACCACCAGATGCCTCTAAGACAAGGACCACAAAAGGCCTTTTGTAGAAAATAGGTTTGGAGCTGAATCTGCAGGGGAGCCAGGATAGGGAAAGGAGAAGGAAAAGCATTCTAGGCATAGAGGACAGACAGTGAAAAGACGTGGAGTTGAAACATGGAGTGTTGTATGTGAGAAAGAGCGAGAAAGCTATTGTTACTAGATTGGAGAGTACTCTGAGAGAATAAAGTGGAAGAGTATTACAATGGGAGGAAAGGACTCAGGTTGTGAAACGCAGAGGTTTTTATATTTGATCCTGTAGATAATAGGGAGCCATTGGAGATAACTGGGGGGGTGGTAGGGGTGGGAAGGTGTGGGCCTAGTCAGAACTTCGATTTAGGAAACTCTCTGCAGGATGAACAGAAAGAAATGAGGAAAGACTTGAGGCAGTTTACTCTTGGCATTTCCTTTGTACTCTTAGTCTCAATAAATAAAGGTTACCTAAATGAGCTTAAGCAGCAGAATGGAAAGTTTTGACAAATGAGTTCCAGATAAGAATTTTTTCTTTTTCTTTCTTTTTTTTTTTTACTTTGATTCAAAGCCAAGATCAGCCATGTCAGAGAAAGTGGATGGTAGGTGAGAGATGATGTGCTTTGTGAAAGGAATGAAGGCAGACAAGTGTAAATACATTTCCATTAGGCTGGGGTCATTTTTGTCCAGTCCTTCTGAAGACTGATTCTCAGATGGGGGTGAGGGTGGAGCCTAGAAGTGACAGTGGTGAGTGTTTTCAGTATTTGAAGTATCTAATGATCAAATAATGAACAATTTAGAGAAGTACAATACAACTAAATTTTTGTTATGCTTCATACATATTTATCTTAAGAATCACTGCCAAGGTAGTGTTGTCTTTATTTTTTTCCAGAGGGAGAAGAGTGATAAAAAATAAGGAGACTAAGGACAGGAGAGAACTATGAATTTAGTTGCATTCTACATGTAAGCACATAGTGATCTGGAGAAGAATTACCTATAATCATCACAGAAAGATTTGTGAATTAACACCTAGTCAAAAGCTTTGTTCTCTTTAGTATTTAAAAAAAAATATTTTTTCAAAGTAGCATGTAGTAACTATCAGGATAACAGTTTGTAACCAGTGCAACTATGAGCCTTATCACAATAGGCCTGTGAAGCCAGAAGTGCAAAGAGTATCGCTGTCTACATTTCACAGATGGGAAAACTGTCCAAAAGAGGTTGAGCGACTGCAAAAGTCACAAGGTTAGCCAGGGTCCTGATGGAACAACCCAGAGGCACAGATATTCTGACTGTCCCTTCCTGAAATGACTTGACATTGACTTTATACATACTTTTTATTTACTTAGCTGTGTAAAGTTGTATCCCCTAGTAGAAATATTTTACATATTTTATTTCATTTGATTTTCACAAGACCAATGCTCTGTCCACCATAACAGACAGAATAATGGAACATCAGTAGAGATACCGAGTGCATGCAGGAAGATGTCAATATGTATTTTATAAGCCAGAGTTGTTGTTCCTGGAATTTGAGATCCTTAAGTGAAGGAAAGGAAAAAAGACAGTCAAGGTCAGGCATTGGCCAGAGATGATTTTCTAGGGCATGAGCCAGCAGGGCTGCAGGCACAATTGCACAGCAGTCATTGAATGTGGCATCTTTTCATTTCTTTTACCATCCTCCTCACTCATCTCCTTTCTTCCAGTTTCATGTGCTGCCTTCTGGGTGGCCACACCCCACCTCCCCTGCCCCACAGCTTTGGCAATCTACCTAAGTCTGACCTTGAGAAAGTACCTTTTACTTTTTTCTTCTTCCCTGCTCTGTTCCCTAACCCCTGTTCTGTCCCAGGAGTCTCAGCAGCATGTCATGCTATTAACCACCTCCTCCTTCAAGATACAGTACTCTCTCCTCTTCCTTTGATTTCCTGGACTCCATCTCTTTCTTGGTTTTCCTCCTTCTTGACTGGTGACATCACAATTTGTTTCACTCCAATATATTTTATATAGGTCTCGTTTGGACATGTATGTTGTCCGTCCCCACCTCCCCCACCCCCTCCCCCCACCCCTGGTAGACCGTGAGCTCCATAAAAACAAAAACTATTTTTTGTGTTTTGCCTTTCTTTCTATTTCCCAACACCTTAGTCTAGTGCCTGACACATAGTAGGTGCTTTAAAAATGCTGACTCGTTGACTGGTTCCTTCTCTTTCTTTAAGCCCCGCCACTGTAGGTTTCTCTGAGATTCTGTTCTAGGTCCTTTTCTTATTTTTCTTTATGTTCTTGCTTGATGCTTGAAGTCTTCCTTGATCCTGGTGAATAAAAATGCTCTCTCCTTCCTCAAGCTTTTCTAGAGGAGAGTCTCTAGGAAGTTTCTCCTTTCCCCCTTCACCCAGTACCTGGATTTATGCTGTTTTATCTGTTTGTGTAGTATCTGCCCTACTCCTACCCCAAATGAATCCAAGCAACTTGAATACAAGGGCTAAAATTTTCTACAAAACATTTTATAAACCTTAAAGTGCTATATTCAAATGTCAGCTACTATTAATCAATTCCCAATACCTTGTACATAGTAGGCCTTAGTAGATATTTGTTAAATGAATGAATAAACAGGGCAGCTGGCGTCTACCAGTGTTGGGAGTTTAGCTGCTTAAATTAATTCATACTAAAGCGTTAATGACCGATAGGCTCAAGACTTCAGGGAAATTTTTATCTTTTAGGAGAGGATCTGATTTAATACAGAAGAGTCTCAGTACTGTGATCTGTGTGGGAGATATTTTTAAGCCAATAGTTCTTTCATTTCTTTCTTACTCTGCCATATTCCTAATCCTCTATGGACAGACTTGGTAACCCTGCTTCTGAAAAGGCTAATCCCTAATAATGATTTATATGTTTCCAAAATAAATAAATAAAGCACTTGAAATTGGTTTAGATTATTCCATCACTATGTAACACTTGGGAGCATCTATTATGCACAGACCACTTTTCCTAGTTTTTTTTTCATTTTTTTGTAAAAAGAAGTAGACATGGCCCCTTGCCCTAGAATATATAGAATCATAAAACATATAAATAGTTCTATCAGTAATAGCATCTATGCAGTGGTACAGAGATAGTTCCCATATCTAACATCTCTTACATATGGCAAAATGACTCCTTTCCTCAAGGTACCCTTAGATTTCCCTTCTTTCCTCTCTTCCCCTGCCCCTCCCATTTCACCCTAAGGTCTAGAATGATCTAGAACAGCAGTATCAAACCCAAATAGAAATGGGAGTCACTAATCCATATATAACAATCTCTGTGGGTTTTAAGTTGACCTAGTTTTAAAATGTAATGTTATCTGCATTTTTATTTATTTTATTAAATATTTCCCAGATACATTTTAATTTGATTTTGGCTGCCCTGGGGATGGTAACGTGAGCTAGGGCTATGTGTTTGACACCTGGTCTAGAGTGACTCTGAGGTAATAGGATTTGGCTGGGGAAGTAGGCAGGATGAGAAGCATAGAATAAGTGCTCTAATCACCTGCCTTCCCTCCCACTGCCCCAGATCCTTGCCAAGGAAGGCTAGCCTCTACAGCCTGAGTTTTCTCCTGAAACATATATACATTTTAATTCAATCCTTTGTGAACCAGAGAGGCAATGTCATATAGTGGTTAGAGGGCCAGTTTTCATCAGGAAGATAAGTTCAGGGTTAAGATGCTCCCACGCATTTGCTCTATGACTATGGCCAAGTTGCTTAAACTCTCAAGGACTCTTAGCTAACTCTTCTGACTAAATTATAGACGGAAGCACTGGTCTTCGTTGGGAGTAGGTATTTACCGGAGTATGAGGAGTAGACAAAAGCAATAACTACCTTTGGGAATTAGAAGATTGGCCTTTGGGTCCATGAACCCCTTTGGATCACAGCATCTAAAGGAAAAGTGAGAAGTAGTAACATAGAAGAAAGAAACCTTTCTTTGAAAGGAAGACAGTGAAAGAAGGAAGGAATGCAAAAGCATTTATTAAGCACCTACCGCTATAGACTAACTGATAGGGATACAAAAACAAGCAAGCAAGATGAAATCTTGGATTATTGCTTTCAGTATAAAAAAGAGGTTATCATAAAGGGTTTAGGTGAGGCCATGGAGGACAAAGATTATGGTTCTTGCATTGAGACAATAAGGGCCAAACTCCTAATATCTGAAAGAATTCCCAGGATAATTTCTTTTTCTTTGATTTTGGGGAAACTTTGTAACTTTTCTTCTTTTCATTATCTTTATCTTTCACATTGTTATAACATAAAAGCCTAAGAAAACAAAAAAGAGAGTCTATATTTCTTGAGGCACAGGTAGAAGAGAAATTGCCACTATATTCTGTGCAATACACCTTCTACATGCCTCCATTCCCTTACCTTCTCTAAGCTATCCTTCATACTAATGCAAAAGTAATCCTCCTGATAGACAAATCTGATTTCTCTCCTGTTGAATACCCTCCAACCATTTCCTCCTTGCCTACAGGATAAAATATAATCTCTTTATTCTGGCATTCAAAGCCTTGTGTCATTTATCTCTCCTTCGTAAAATCTACATTCTAGCCAAACTGGATTGCTAACCTTATCCTGATCTCTTCTTGCCCTCCCCTTATTCCACCCAAGTAGATTATCAGTCATTACCTGCTTTAGCCTTTCCTTACCTTTCTTTCTTTTCTCTCTGTCTCTCTCTTTTTTTTTTTTTGGCAGACCAAGATACTTGTCTGAAATACATACCCTCCACAGCTTTGCCTGGTGAAATTCTTCTTTTTCTTCAAAATGTAGCTCAGATGCCACCTACTCCAGGAATTTTTAATTTTTTTGGATTCCCAAATTTCCAAGGCAAGATTGAGTTCCAATCTTTTGTACTTCCCTTTCTCGGCTTGCCATATAGGAGGTGCTCAATAGTTGCTGACTGATCATTAAGTTTAATCTTATGCATTGGTCACATTCTAATTTATTAGTCACTTGGGTACAAGTCTCAACCCCCTTACTAGATTGTAAACTCTGTGAGGCAAAGACTGCATTTTTTCATACTTGCATTGTTAGGATCATAGGATCAAGGATTTAGAATTGAAAGACATCTTGAAGACCACCTAGTCCAGGGGTAGGGAACCTTCAGACTTGAGGCCACATATTGCCTCAAGTGCGGCCCTTTGTTGGAATCCAAACTTCACAGAACAAATCATTTTATTAAGGGGATTTGTTCTGTGAAGTTTGGAATAAAAGGGATAATATAATACAGTATTCTGAAGAGATGAGCAACATCTCTCTTAGGCTTTGGGAATCTCTAGTCAAAATCCCAAACTGATCTATGATTCTATGAATCCCTAACCTCCTACTGCCATGATAAAGTAGAAGAAAAATTCTCTTATACTTATCGGGGAAGATATGTTCAGAGTTGAGATACTAGGAACATACCCCAGAGAAACATTGTTATATATGGTAACTAATTAGGTTCTATAATACTATATTATAGAACTATATTCCATGATGTTATGAATTACGTAGGATTTTTTGTGGACGTATCAGAAACCTAGTTACCCCGAATGTTATTTTTCTATTAAAAAATATTTGGAATTGTGAACTTCGCAACATGTGGTTGGATTCTGTGTGCATAATAAATAAATGAATAAATAAAAATGCCTAAGTATGTATACATGCACAAATATATGTATGTTTTACTTTGGGGCTATAACCATATTCATGAAATTAGTGCAGAAATAGAGTATAAGAGTCTTGGGTTGTCAACCTTATGAAATCCCTAAACCATGGTCAGAGAGCCCTAGGACAAAAGAGTGAAAAAATGTCAAAGATCATTTAAAATGGCTCTAGGTTTGGGAGTTGAAGAGGGTTGCTTGCTTTTTTCTTGTCTGCTATGTGATCTTGGTAAATCCCTTGACTTTGTTAAGCCTCAGTTTGCTCATCTGGAAAACAAAAATGATAATGGTGATAATAACTTGTATCCTTTTATCTCATTGGGTTTTGGTGAGGAAGCACTCATGTTATATAAGTATGAATTATTGTTACTAATACTAAATAATGCCACCCTCTCAAAAAATGCCAACAAACAAATCTCAAGCTTACTTTAAAACAGTCCTAGCTAAAATCCCACCTCTTACCAAAAAAGCCTCTTCTGATCCCTCCTAATGCTAGTGTCTTCCCTCTAGGATTGTCTCCAGTTTTTTCTATATGTATCTTGTTTTTGTATACAGCTATTTGTAGATTGTCTCCCCCATGAGAGCAGGGACTGTTATTGTTTGTTGTTGCCTTCCTTTGTATCCCAATGCCTGGCCCAGAATAAGCCCAGAGTAATAAATGGTTGGGGTGGGGGGGAGAGAGAATAAGAATGAATGTGCGTGTGTTTTAACTTTAGAAACTCAGCAGCCTCAACATGAGAGACTGTGCTCTCCTTCTTTTCTTATTTCTCTATTGTATGACGACTATGAGGCCTGATTTCTGTTTCTTAATTCCTCAACTTCTTTTCTCCCCTGATCAATGAAATGACAAGGCCCAGGTAGCCAAAGGCTGTAAGTTTATCTTTGGGAGCTGCCCCCAGGAGAATTGTTCGGGCTGCATTGAACAAGAGTCAGTGGAAATCATACTAGTTTTGGCTTGAAGATGACCTTTATTTGGGAGAATCATGCTGGAGGGTGGGGGGAGTTTACATACTGGAATGCCTTTCACAAATCTTACGGTTTTTTTGTAGTTTGGGGAGGAGGTCAGTTCAATGGTTTTCCCCTACTCTCTTAGACTTCTTTGCCTTTCTGGTTTAGCAATCTATCTGCCCTTCTTCACATATCCCTAATGTTGAATGCCAGGCAATCCTACTGTTAACATCTTATAAAATATGAGGGACTAGATGAATGAGAAAGACCCATCCTTTTACATATCCATGTCTCTTGGTTCCATTCACCTGTTTCCCTCTGCCTTTCTTTCTAAGGCACCAAGTGCTGTGTCAACTTGATTCGTGTTTATTGCCCGTTAGTCATACAGCAGAAAGTCAAATTTTGCTATAAGGCTGACAGGTCATTTCCATGTTTCTAGGTTCATCTGTACTTAACAGGAACCAGGACAGAATAGTGTAGTAGAAAGAGTGATGGACTAGTTGTGTGACCAGAATCAAGTTGCTTAATCTCTCTGAGTTGGTTTCCCCATCTATAAATGGGGATGACAATAATCACTCTAAAACTTCTCTCACAGGGTTATTTGAAGCTCAAATGAGAGACTATGCTTTGTTGTGTCAGTATCGTTAGTCAATGTTGCCCAACTTTTTGGTGCTTTGTTTTGTTTTGTTTTTTAGTTTGGTCATTGATAGATAGCCAGTGTGCTTCAGTATCCTCATAATGTCAACAGAAAGTGAAGAAGATTCCTACCAGACTGATCCTACAAGGTAGTGGGGTAGTCAGACTTCCTGTGGTGAATATATGGGAGGACACGGGAAAGAATCGCTTCACCCAGAATGGACAGACATGGATGGGTTGTGGTCTGTATATTGTTAGGAAGTCCCAGATCCATCTGAGAGTGATCCCAAAGAACCTTTGATAATGGAAGTGTCAGTTGTTCCCAGCTTCCTTCTCTGTTTCTATGTGTATTACATTGTAAAGGTCATAGAACCATGTTGTCCAAGTTCTTTATTTTATGGATGACAAAACTGAGGCCTGGAGAAGGGAAACGTTTTGTTCAAGGTCACACAGTTAGTGACTGAATTATGACTCTTTATAGTTCTCCTGATTCCCAGTTCAATGATCTTTTTTATTATCTAAGGCTACTTCAACCACAAGATGAATGATTATGGACTTTGCCCTGTTGGCCAAAAGCAGAAATGGGAATAAATTTTACTCCTACTCCCCATTGTCTAATCCTGGACTTATCTCCCCTCTTGGTACAGTTTCTCCTCTTGTTCCAAAAATCTCCCTTTTTCAGAACTAGTTAATGAAAGAGAGGAAGTTCAGTCTTCCTTCTACTCATATTTTAATATGAGTAAAGTTTTGTAACTTTCTCATTCCTTTACTGAACAGCAATTTCTAATGGCTAGTAATTTCAGATCCTAGAGGACCTGTTTTAATGATCAGACAAGACCCAATTTCAGAACAAATGCTCATGTCCTAAAAAGTTTGTTCCCTAAGTAGATTTAAATGTATCCCAGTTACAAACTTGCTTATGCTATTTGTTTCTCTAGTAAGTTTTTTTAGTCATTGTAGAATGCAAACAGGAAATGTTCTGTTTTGTTTTTTTCTTTGTTACCTTAGTACCATTGTACCGACTACTACCCTTCAGCCATGATTCAAGTGACCCTTTAACAAATGTTCATTTGGATTAAATTGGATGGATTTTATTGTTGTTAAGACAGTAATAGGTAAACTAGTCCAGCCCAAACTAAATTATTCCAAATTTGTAGTGTCTTAAGTACTGAAATTGGTTAATGATTTAACCAGTTTCCTGACTGTCCCAGGGCCATTTGAGACACCATGAGCAAGAAATGACACCATTGTCATTTTGGAGAGATTGCATTCCTTGAAAAAGGATGATATTTCAATTTTACATTTTTTTTACTGCCTCCTGGTTCCATCAAGGCAAAAGAGGAAAGAGCAGTTTTGTTTAGATAAAGCATTTAATTTAAAAACACTTATGCCCATTAGTTTTGCTTAGACTGGTGTTGAAACAGAAGAAAAATCCATTAATTTTCTCACCACATTACCACTGTTGTGAGAGGTGACTAGCTGGTATGAGGCTCAAGAGCTAGTTACAATCAAAATACATTTTTTTCTTCTACTCTATTTGTGTCTCAGATGACTGGTTTTTTACATTTAAGGCATAGTTGTATAAAAGGCATCAAACTTGAAATTTGGAGATCAGCCTTATTTCCTGCTCTTGTCAGTAATTAATTTCTGCTCATAGGATGTACATTTAGAGCCAGAAGGAATCATAGAGGTTGTCTACCCCAATCCCTTCATTTTACAGATAACAAAACTGAGGGTAGCCTGTTATTGTTGTTGTTGTTCATCCTTCATTTTTGAACATGTAGCAAGTGGTAGGACTCACATTTGAATTCAAATTGTCTGACTCCATATCTTGCCTTCTTTCCACCATATCAAAATGGACTTGATTATTCCATGTCAGCCCTGATTCAGGATAGTCCTGTGATTCAGGTGTGAGCATGATAAGATACTTATAGACCACATGATGTTTCACAAGAAGTTTTCTTAACGATGTCTTGGAGAGCATCTTCAGCAAAGACAAAGCAGTGGTTCAGGTAAATGCAGCTCTCCTTATCTCTTTGACAAGTTGGGCTGGTCAGGAGTGTATGTTGGACTCTTAGGAATTCAAGTCAGAGGAGACTGACTGGGTTAGGCTTTTACCACTAGGTATAGTGGAACATAGAACATTGGACTTTGGAACAAATAAATGAACAATCAAACCACAAGTACTTATGAAGTGCCTTCTGTATGCTGGGTACTGTACTAGGCACAGGGAATACAAAGTAAGGTTGAAAAGATAGGTTGGAGCCAGGTTGTATAAGACTTTAAAAGCTTAACAGAGAGGTTTATGTTTTATCCTCAAAATAGGAAGCCACCAGAGATGGGTGAATAAAGGGAGTGACATAGTCAGATCTGCATTTAAGGAAATTTACTTTGGCAACAGTGTGGAAGATGGAGTAAAGTGCTGAGAAACTTGAAACAGAGACCAATTAGAAAGATGTTGCATTAATTTAGGATTAATTTAGGATGATCACTAAGGTTTCTTCCATTTCTAAAACTCTCCGATTATCTGAATACAAATAAAATAATGTCTATGGAGCACATTGCACGCCACGTAAGATAAGTGCTAGCATTTAGAAGAATATAATAATGATAATAAAGTATTCCTGATTTCTCTATGACTCAGAGCTCTCTTTGAGGTCCTAACTCTTTGAAAAAATGAGTTATTTATTTCATAAAACGTTTTTAACAGGATAAACTAAAAACTAAATTCCTATAAACTGAATCCTATTTTCTAATGACTTCCATAATACAATTGGATCAGGACTGCATGTCTTTTAGAGCACTGGCCTAGGAATCAGGATAGTTGGTTTGTAGTATAGGCTTTGTTGCTTGTTATCTTGTGACCTTGACTATTTGACCTTTACCTCTGGGCTTCAGTTTCCTCCCCTGTAAAATAAGAGAAATAAAGTAGATGAGCTCTGAGAGTCCGTCTAGCTCTAATATTGTGTGGGGGAGGGGAAGAAGGGTTAGTTGGATAGAGGAAATTTTCTAATTACATTGAAAATTTTCAGGGAGGAAAGGATTTTAGATGCTAACTCCATGGTAGTCTGGGCTTTAGGATACAATACTATCAGAAGGCTATTTTCTGGGAGTTATATGTCCTGGGTACACTTTTTCTGTGCAATACTTCTCTGATCTCTCACCATATTGACACACCCTGGGGTCACGAGAATTTCTTTTTATGACTAAGTACATGTGAAGGTTCCTAGATCTTGTTACTTGCCCCTCCTCCTTCAATAGAGCTGAGATGAAATACCATAGTTATTGTTAAGAGTCACTGAATAATTGTGTGTGTGTGTGTGTAAAAGGTCCCAAATTTCTAAGATCTTAGATCTAGAGTCCAAAGGACCCTCAAAAGCCATCTGGATCCAGGGACATTAAGTAGTGGTTCTGAAGCTCACACAGGTAGTATAGATACCAGAGGTTAGAATTTGAATCCAGGGCCTTGGACTCCAGAGACAGGGCTCTTCCCATTCTACCACACTTCTTCACTTCTGAGGGTCATTCTAAGGACAGTCCTTTGTAAACTTTATATGAAATGGTTATTATTATATTATACTTTCTGTAATGCAGATTAGTTCCTACTATTTTTCAGTTTTCTAAGTCCAATAGTGAACAAAAATTATCCTTGGAACCAGAGATACCCAGATACCCAAAGACCACCAGAGTTGAAGTCTAAATAGCAGGGCTCAAATTCTGGTTGTATAACTTAGTGACTGTTTGTCCTCGGGCAAGTCACAGGTCATAGAGTCTTAGATTTAGAGATAGAAGAAAACTTTAAGGTCTTCTACCTCTTTATTTTGCAAATGAGGCATTTCAGTCCTGGATAGGTATCCAAGGTCCTACACGGAATAAGTAAGAGAGTTAAGATTCAAACCCAGTCCTCAGACTCTAAGTTTGATTTTCTTTTCAACAGCACTATGGAATCTCCGGCTGGATTAATTGGCTTGTAAGGTGCCTTCTTGTTCCAGCTTTCTGTGATTCTGTGTATTTGGCTACCGAAAGGAACGTAAGACATCAAATCCAGATGTAAATAGTGTCCTTCCATTGCATGTGATCTTCAAATTACAGCTCATTAACCCCTTCAAGGGAAAGAAGGGGCTAAGTTGTTTGGGTCTGAAGCACATATCTAGAGCCTCTGTGAAGTTTCTGTCTCTTTTTATAAAGATTTACAAAATCAAATTCCTCCTTGAATTTAGAACCAGGAAGAGCTCCCCCTCCCCACCTCTATGAATTTATAACCTTTTGTTCAACAATGAAAATGGCATAAGCTGATATATTTCTCTCTCTGTCTCTCTGTCTCTCTGTCTCTCTGTCTCTCTCTCTCTCTCTCTCTCTCTGTCTCTCTCTCTCTCTCTCTCTCTCTCCCTCCCTCCCTCCCTCTCTCTCCCTTTCTCTCCGTCTCTCTCCCTCTGCCTTATCTACCAGGAAGCTCACAGCAAAATTCACAGTAATAAGGAACTTACCACCAGGTGCTTGGTACATCTATTTCTCTTCTTATGGGGTTTTGCTTTGGTTTCATTTGTAATTATCCTATTTTATTTGCTTTTATTTCTCAAGTTGCCTTAACTCCCTCCCTCCTCTTATAAGAATCTGCAGAATACAAATCTAAAATAGTTTGGGCTATTTTCTTCTTATGTGTGTGTTTGTTGGGTTTTTAGTCTACCTTTTTCCCTCAAAAGCATTAATGAGCATTAATCTATAAATTGTATACCAGGGAAGGAGACTATTTACATCTGGATGTAATGTCTATATTCCTTTAAGTAGCAAAAGACATTTTTTATTTCCTTAAATATAAAGAGCAAACTACAAGACAGATCGTCTATTTAGAAATAAATATTTCTAGTGACCCCTCTTCTTTCTGTTTTCTGAAAGGAAAACAATGAAAGCTACATTGAAATCTCATGTTATTTTCTCCCAAAGATGCTGCTCAGTCAGATGTTGAAGGCACTACTTTAATTGCTCAATTTCAAATGTGCCTTTTAAGAAGAATTTCTACAGACTCAGCACCGAAAAACTGCAGAATTAAATGAGAGTAAGAGAAAGCCACAGAATCCAAAAATGGCAAAATTGTACAGTTTTCTGCCTCTGTTCCTTCCACTGTGGTGATACATTGACGTGGATGCTAATGGGTTTGTTCAAAGGAAGTATGCACCAGTCCTTTCAACTTATGGAAGAAAAATAGATTGACTGGGTGTTTAAATAAGTCTCTAAAATGATTGCAATGTGCAACTGCTTTGGGATGGCGTTGAGCTCTGGTTATATTTAATGAATCAGGAAAAGAAAATGTTTAATGTTGAGTAATCTTTGCAGGATAAATGCTGGTGCTAAGGGGGTGTAGGTGGGGTTTGATGGTGAGGAGAGTCTGACAATCTCATTGGATGGATTTAGAATCAGCATCACAGCTTGGAATGAGACTTTAAAATGACTGTGTCCCCCCATTGCCCCTTCACATAGCCTTGCTACTTTCTCAGCACTGAGTTAGGAACGTGAAAGTTGGAAGAGCCATGTGAGCAATAATTTTTTTTTTTAATCTTGAAGTATCTGGCAGAGATGTACCTTGTTTAAGGAAGCTTGTGAGAATGCCAAGCATCACCGCCAGCTGTGATGACTCCCCTTGGCAGTGCTGCCTCTAAAAATGGAACACAGGTTTGGAATCAGAAAAGGGGAGGAGTTTGAGGTTTTCAGAGCACAGTCTTTTTCCATTTTGTCAGAGATTGTACTTGTTTCATTTGGTTTAGTCCTCTTGTACCACATAGTGGGATTAAAATTATTGGAGGACACAGGACAGGATAGGGTGACCAAGCTTTGAAAGATTAATTCTAATTACCCAACTCCATTGGGAAGGATATTAGAGAGAATGGAAGCTCCTAATGTAGGTGCTGCTTGTTTACCACATAGGCATCATTTATGTTGATAATGAGCAAAGTGTATACCCTGATCCAAAGACATGGGACCAGACACCAGTAGTTCCCTTGTCCCTGTTTTCTCTGCCTTCAGTTTAACAAATATTTGTTAAAGCGATTGCTACATTCAAATAACTATGCTTGTTGCTTATGTATTCAAAGATTTTTTTAAAAAGCCTCTGTCCACAAGAGGCTTACATTCTTCTTTCCCTTCCCCCAACACTCACATAGGATTTCTTTTCTTCTTGAGTAACTAATTCCTCATTTGATAGAAATATTACTTTTCCTGCATTCCCATCTTCCTTGTTTGTTCTCTATGATTGGAAAGACCATTGGGAAAGACCAACTATAAGGAACAAAACCAGCTGACAATGTTTGCATTTTGATGCACAACATTGGAGAAAGCTGGCCAAAACCTGATCTGAGATTTCCAGTGTACCGACTTATCCCATACAGGATCCCCAGAAGTAACATGTTAATTTTGCTTATTTGATTCCTATTGCCTATCTCTACCAAAGAAAAAATACTGTAAATTTAAGGAAATTTTGACCCTGGGCAGTTTTTAAGGGATTCATGACACTCTTGGGAGGAGATTGGGAATCCTTGATGAGTGTGCTGTTTGAATTCACCTGACTTTTATCTCTTGTTGAAGCACTTCTGTTGGTAACCAGCCACATTGTGAAAATATTGAGAATAAATGAAAAGAATTAGGTTGAGCCATACATACCGAGATGCATTTAGACTATTTTTCATTCATTTGGCATACCATTATTAATCTTGTGTGTCTATACATTAAAAGACAAATGGACAATTTATATATATCTTAAAATAATTTAGGCAAAAATCTTACTTTGTCCTGAAATGACCAGATAATTGATAAAAATATTTTTTCTAGATTTGTGGTCTTAAGTTTCCACTTTGTTTAATATGTATTTGTAGAAAGACTAAATAAACATTACTTCTATAAGCGGTATGTTGGAAACGTCCCCGAATCAGGCAGTATATGCCTAATATTCTAAAAAGCATAATAAAAATACCATGGCATAGTAGAAAAAGCCAGAAATAGAATGGGATTTGTTCCAGCCTTAATGATAAAATGTACTTACTTTGCAATCTCTAACAAGTTATAAATGACAAGTTACATATCACTTACTTATGACTTTAGAAAATTCTGCCTCACTTTCCTCATATATGAAATGGGGACAGTAATACCTATCCTGACTTAGCTTTACAAATATTACATGAAGTGATATGTGAAATCATTTTCAAAAGTATGAAGTGCTATAGTCATTCAAGGCTTTGTCCTAGGCTCTCCTCCCTTCTCCCTCCATATTATTTTGTTTGGTGATTTCACTAACTCCCATAGTTTCAATTATCATCTTCATACATATGATTTTCAAATCTATTTGTCCAGCCCTAACCTCTTTCCTGAACTCCGGTCTCCTGACCACCAGCTGCCTAGCAGACATCTTGAGCTGGATGTCCCATAGACATCTTAAATTCATCATATCCAGAAGTGAACTCATTTTATTTCTCCTAAACTTTCTTCTCTTTCCTCACTTCTCTTATTATCAAAGGCATCATTGTCCTCCCAGTCACCCAGACCCAAAACCTAGGTGTCATCCTCAACCCCTAACTCTCTCTTGTCTCCTGCCTCCAGGTCCAGTAAGTTGTCAAGTCTTACAATTTCTATCTTTGTAATATCTCTCATTTACCCCTATTTCTCTCTTCTGACACTGTAACCTGGCATATGCCCTCATCACTTCACATTTGAAACCTTCTGGTTGGCCCCTGTATCTCAAGGCTCTCACCGCTCCAGTCCACTCTCTGCTCAACTGTCATATTCACCTTACTAAAGCACAGATCTGATCATGTCACCACCCACCCAAACCCCATTCAATAAACTCCAGTACTTCCTTATTACTTTCAAGATTAAACACAAAATCTTCTATTTGGCTTTTAACACCCATCATAACCTGACCCCTTCCTACTTATCCAATCTTTTTATACCTTGCCCCCCTCCATTTATCCTACAGTCCAGTTACTTTGGCTTCCTTGTGATTTTCCTTGAAACAAAGCACTCTACCTTCTAATTATGGTCATTTTCACTGGCTGTCCCTCATGTCTGAAACTCTCTCCTTCCTCATCACTGCTTCCAGGCTTCCTTCCAGTCTCATCTAAACTCCCACCTTCTGCAAAAAACCATCCCTTGACCATCTTAAACCTAGTGTCTTCCCTCTGAGATTATCTCCAATTTATCCTGTACATATTATCTTTGTTCAAAGCTGTTTCTGTTTTGTCGTCCCCATTAGACTGTGAGAGCAGGGACTTTCACTTAGTACTTGGCACATAGAAGATGTTAATAAATAAATGGCTGTTGACTTGGTCTAACTTGGTAATACTTATGTGAGATAGTATCATTAGTTGTTATGAGATGTCTATCCTTCGGAACATAAGCTCATGCCTAACAGTCTAGTTAGACAGTATTGGAGAATAAAAGATCCTAATTAATCTTCTCCTGTTGTTCAGTTTTTTCAGTCATGTCTGACTCTTTGTGACCCCATTTGGAGTTTTCTTGGCAAAGATGTTTGCCATTTCCTTCTCCAGCTCATTTTACAGATGAAGAAACTAAGAAAGAAAGGTTAAGTGATTTGCCCAGGATCACACAACTAGTAAGTGTCCGAGGCTGGATTTGAACTCATCTTCCTGACTCCAGGCCTATCCAATCTATCCATTGCTCCACCTATCTGCCCCTAATCTTATCTTACCTTGGTAGTTATGATTGCTATTCTCTTATGGTAAAGGAAATGCAACAAAGCCAGCCTAAATCATGCATGTTTTGAAAAAATGGACTTAAAACTAAATTCTGCCATTGCCTTGTCAGCCATAGCTTTTCACTTTGAAATGGAACTCTTTTTTTTTCCTTTCCCTGCACTTAGAGCTTGAGAATTAGCTGTCTAGCAATGGAAGAATGATGGGCAGCCACTCTCCTCTTAGATTACTTCTCCTTGTTCCTGAGGTCTCCTTTGTGTACTCCTGGTGACAACACTTCAGAGTTAGGCTTTGCCTAGTTTTCTTTTCTTGACATTTCTCTGAACTCTTTACCTAAGAAATACAGGGAATAGTGACTGCAGTCAGGCAGTGGTTCATGACAGCTACTGGAAATTCAAATAGATAAATGTATATATTTAAATAAAAACATGGACAAAAAAAAAGTTGATGATACCTTCTTCTAAATCCTTCTTACCCCCATGGGATTTTCCTTAGTTTTAAAATGTATTTGGAGCTTTTTAAAGTATGATCTTAAATGACCTTGTTTTTGTCATTTCCAACAGAAAGATTATTTATTATACTTGACCAGAACTAAGGTACAGAGACTTTGCATTGTAAGAGCTGAGCCCCCTTTAAACCCTTTCTTGTGAGCATCTGCCTCTGGTCTTTGCTCCTCAGGCCTCGGGAGTCCAGTGTGTAGGGAAAAAATGTGACCTTAGAATAAATAATTTTTCGCTTACAATTACTTGGTGAGCTGTTTATTTCCCTTTTTGCTTTAGTCAGCAAGCATTATGTTGGGTTAGCTTTGGTTTCTGTTATTAATTGTTTGGTTTAAAACTTCCATAACAACCCATCTCACCTAGGTTAAAGTACAAATTTCTAATAGAGTTTTAAAGGTTTTCTGAGAATTGCCTCCTCCTCTCTCCAGCCCCAAGGGATTTAGGAAAATGCAGCAAAGAAGTTTTGTTGGAAAGAATGGCTCTGTGTATGCACATGGGAATTTTTTCCTTATCCTTTACTTGTTTCATAAACTCCTTTGGCATTTGCATTAATTTACTAAGTATATATTCTTGTCACTTTGGCAAACTTTACAATTATGTCATAAGGTTTTAGCTGATATTTTTTAAAATTTGAAAAAAAATTAGTTTTTCCTTCATGGGATAGTTTTCACTTCTGTTAAAGGGGTATGAAGAAAACACTTTCCTGACCTTCTGAAATTTTTTAACTGAAAAATTCTTTGGGTAAAAATTGAGAAAGTCAAATAGTTTTCAGATTTATGGACTTAACTGTTAATCTTGGATATTCATTTTGACTGTTAGACATAAAAGCACAGAAAATGTTTGTTGATTTTCTTCCGAATGGAAGAAGCAAAGCTAATCCTCATGAATGGGGACAATCTATACTTCCAAATTTTTCAGTCTTGTTAAACCTGAAACTTTGCCATGACATATTAAAAGTGTCAGTTGGTTTGCCCAATCTTCCATTGTGGTTATCATCATATAATACATAAGTGAGATTTGCTGTGTGCTAGGTGAGGCAGCTTTTGTTCAAAATTACTAAACTCCTGTATATGGTACCAGGAGGGCCATATGTACTCTACTTGAGCTAACCTTTGCTACAGCAAATTAATTCATGTAAGATTCTATTCCAGATTGTAGGGATGGAAGGACAGTAATGTTTATTTTGAGGACAGTTAAAGCAGAATGACCAGGAAATAGGGCTTATGGCTTGGTAACTGAGACTTGAGAGTTGGGAAGAGTTTAATTTAAAACTGTTTGGATATTGGAGAATAGTCTTGCTCTTTTCTCCCTAATATGACACTTGGAATCTCTAATGCACTTTCTGATTATACCTTATATTCTAGTATTGTATGTCTTATCTTCCCAACTAGATAGCAACTTACCTGAGGACAGGACCTGACATTCTTTTTTGGATCCTATAACAGTTCCTTTCATATCATAGGTAATCAATGAATATTTGATAAAATGAGTTTAGGAATAGTGGCTAAATAAATAGGGATTTAGGATGAAGGAGAGTCACAGGCAATGAAAGGAACCAGATTACCTTTCCAAGGTTTTGTTGACAGAGGAATTCAAGTATTTGTGTAAACAAGAGCTTTCAAGAAAGGAGAAAAAAATGATAGGTAGGCAGATAGATAGATAGATAGATAGATAGATAGATAGATAGATAGATAGATAGATAGATAGATGTGTTGGTAAGCAAAATGGGCCCCTTACCACTTAGTTCAACAAGTGCCCTTGAAGAGTTTGGCTTTTGTTTGCTTTGAG
>CM053622.1:149182779-149212178 GCA_028646595.1 Phalanger gymnotis | reverse complement strand
ATGCTGGCTTTTTCCCCTGAACTAAGTGAATGATATTTGTGTGCTGAATTAAAGTAAGCTTGCCAACCCCTTCACCTTGCTTTCCTTATTAAGGCAGATCAAAAGAACCTGTGCTTTGGCAGGTGCTGGCAGCTTTCTGGGTGCTGTCTGTGGGTGGATCTTACACCCCAACAGAAGCTGCTAGCCAGATTGTTAAAACAATAGATAGATAGACAGATAGATAGATAGATAGATAGATAGATAGATAGATAGATAGATAGATAGATAGATAGAATGACACTAGGCAAGTCACTTAACTTAGTGGCCTGGGGAATTCTGACTGTAAGTTACAGAGAGAGTGCTAGGTTGTTGTTGTTGTGTTTGTCCTTCATTTTTGAAGAGGACCATGGCATCAGGAAAATGATGACATGACTTACAGTTGACTTTGATTTGAGTGAGGGAAGGCTGTGCAAGGTCACCAGCCTCACTTTCTCCTCCAGAGACATCTGGATCCAGTGACCAGATATTCACCAGGATAACTGGAGATGAACCAGGATTCAATGGGAGACCCTGGCCCTTTTAGGAGAGAATGCTAACCTGCAATGGAAAAGAAAGTTTTCTTAGCTGGAAGTTCCTTTC
The DNA here is from genome assembly GCA_028646595.1 of Phalanger gymnotis. Lineage (NCBI taxonomy): Eukaryota > Metazoa > Chordata > Mammalia > Diprotodontia > Phalangeridae > Phalanger > Phalanger gymnotis. The sequence continues at coordinate 149,211,560 of CM053622.1, read as the reverse complement.
CTAGATGGATGAAATCATAAGTCCAGTCCCTATCCATACATTCTTAAAATATGTGGACATTCCAATTATGCTTTGTATTTAACATCAAATTAACATACAAAAATATTTATGTAGATATACAACATTCACACATATGCAGAATTGTACTTTCTTGACCAGAAAAAGAACTTAACAAGGTATGAGTGTCCAAGTGTTGTTGGCTTTTGGAGGTGGAAAACATTCATCAGGGTGTCTCACTGGAAGCTCTGTGATCCAGTGAGGATGAACCCCTGGAGAATATTTTACAAGTTGTGTTTTTAATTCATCCTGAAACCACTGTACAGAGTATTCAGAGGATTCTTCTCTGTGGAGGAGGGATATTTAAAGCTTACAGTGTTTGGGGAATAGAAGATAATGTCAGTGAATCAGTCAGTAAACATTAAGTACCTATTATGTGCCAGGCACTGTGCTAAGAACTGGAGTACAAAGAAAGGTTAAAGTTGCTCTCAATCTAATGAGGGAAACAACATTCAAATGATTATGTACAAACAAGCTATGTGAAGGATAAATAGAAAATAATCTAGAGAGAGAAGGTACTAGAATTAAAAGGCTTCCTGTAGAAGGCAAGATTTTAGCTTGAGACTTGAAGGAAGCCAGGGAAACAACAAGGTGGCAATGAGGTGAGCCAACCATCCCATTAGTTTGCCAGATTCTAATTGCATAAACTAAAGGGATCCAGGGGGCTGTTGGGTAGAGGTGCTAGGGAGTGGTTGCAGGGGAAAAGTGAGGGGACTACCTGAAAAAAAAAAACCTCTGAGAAGCATTACTCTTTTTTTCCCATTTCTCCCTGCTAAAAATAGAAGTAATACTCAGTTGGAAATTAAGAGAATTACCCTGTGCAGTCCAGTCTACTATCTTCCCAATCCTGGGCTTCTAGGTTTTGTAAGTACAACATGGGGTCTATTTTTCACTTAGCCTTTCTTGATTCACTGAATTTTTAGAGAGACCTAAAGTTCCTTTTTCTAAGGAAGGAAATTTAAGCAAGGTAGTCATTTGACATATTTTTAAAAAGCCAATTTTGTCTTTGGGAACATGTATTAATGGTTAGGTTCAAATTAAATTCACTTAAGGTCTTTCAGTGGAATTGTTAGGGATTGTGAAAGGTCTTTTAACTTTGATTTAAGCAATTAACGATATGTGCAGTTAAGCTTTCTTTTCTCAAGAATATCCTTGTACATAATTACTTGGTTTTTGTCTAGCACTGTTCCCCAACACCTGTGGTCTTTATTATGGTCTGGGGAACTCTCTGTGTAAAGAAAATAGCTCTATGGTGGCATTTGACTGATACAATGGTTGGAGATCCAGAAATCTGCAGCTTTGGGAATATAGGTTTGATTTTTTTTTTTTTTTTTGCAGCAAAATAAATAGGAGCAAGTCAAATAAAAAGATATTTTGTTGAAAAGGTCCAAGGGATCTGAACTGGAATCTATTCTGGATTTAGTTGAGGATGAAAGAGAATTGTAAAAGAATGAAGCCTATAGTGAAATGTAGCAAGTCCCTCCCCTTTCTCTGCGATGCTTTTATAACACACCTGAGGAAAATTTATCTAATTCTGTAGACCAAGCTTCTGCCTGGGGTACAAAATAGAATCCTAGAATTTAAATAGAAAGACAGCCAATTCTTTCATTTTACAGATGAAAACAACTGCACAGAGGTTCAGTGATTTGCTCAGCTCAGCTAGCTAGTAGCAGAGCTGGGGAGTAGAACCCAGGTGTTTCTATTTCTTGTTCAGTGTTCTTTCTTCTACTCTCAGGTGACACTTCCTGGAGGGAATATAATTAGTCACTTTTTAAAGACCAAAATAAAAATGATAACTTACTCTTCTTGGGTAAGCCAAAAGAGAGGATCAACCTTTGCCTTAAGGTGAATAGCAAAGTTCTTTCTAAAATTTTTATTGACATGTTTTATATCACTTTGATTTCCAAATGTATTCCTACCCCAGCAAACCATACCATATAACAGATTTAAAAAGAAGCAATGCAATACAATTAATCAACACATCAGCCTTCTCTGAGAGTATAGCTATATTCCATACCCATAGTCTATCACCTCTGAAAGGATGGGAGGGAGGTGAATTTTGTCAATTCTTTCCTCAGGCCAAACTTGGTCATTAAAAATATCCAGTCTTCAGTTTCATTCTTTTATTGTTGTTGTGTTGTTCTTCCAAGGGTGAATTTCTACTTTCTACTATGAACCAAAAAGAATCTCAAAGACTCTTGACCTTAACAGCTTTGCTTTACAGCAGGGCTTCTACTCAGAGCCCCATTTTGCTTTTCCTCAGCTTTGGTGTTGCGTCGCTTGAGGGCATCTGCGGTACAAAGTTGGCATGCTTGGTGTTCAGAACCAAGGCTGCTTTGAAGTTGCCTGATGCAGCACTGGCAAGCACTGTCAGAAACACCTCAGATTCATTACATGTTTGATTTTGAATTAATTTTTTGTTGTTACACATTCGAAACCTTTTAGTTTTAAGAAGTGCTGCTTCTTTTAGAGGAAGCCATGCCCATCTGGAAAATGGACTACGTAATTTCTTAGCCACCTTTGAGATTTCCCATTCTGCACATAGATGAATAGTTTCTAGCTTTTTGACAGCTACTTATAAATATTTTTATTCATATGGGCCTTTTTCTTGTTTGTTTGGTCTAGAAGTGGTATTGCTATGTCAAAAGGTATGTGCAGTTTTATGACTTTTTGGGTATATTTCCAAATTGTATTTCAAAATAGACTAATTCATAGCTCCACCAATAGTACATTAACGTGTTTGTTTTCCTATGGCTCTTTCAAAATTTGTCATTATGCTTTTTTTTTTGTCATTTCTGCCAATTTGATAAGTATGAGGTGGAACCAAAATGTTTTCATTTGCATTTCTCCATTAGTGATTTGTACTTATTGAGTGATTTTATATGGCTCTTGATATCTTTGATTTCTTCCTTTGAGAACTGCCTGTTTGTACTCTTTGGCCACTTATCTCTTAGGGAATGGCTCTTGTTACAAATTCGAATTGCTTTCTTATGTATCTTGGACATGAGACCTTTATCAGACAAACTTGTCTTCTAAGATTTTTTTTTGCTCAGTTAACTTTTCCTTCTAATTTTTGCTGCCTTATTTTGTTTAAATTTTTTTTTTTTGCTATTCAAATTGTCTAATCTTCTGTAATTTTTTCTTTCCCTTGTTTGGTCATGAACTTTCCTCCTATATATGGCAAGATCTTGAGGTTCTCCACTGGATGTGCTCAAATTTATTAATGTTCTCCCAAAAAATGTGGCACCGACAACTGAACACAGTACTCTGGCGAGGGCCTCAGTCCACTGGCCTGGACGGACCCACCATGACAGTTCATATTCCAAGTTCAAGGGTCTGTACTTTATTGAACATTATATTTTTTCTGGGTTAAGATCAAACCAAAAAAATCCTCTCAAGTGCTAATTTAGGATCGCCTCTAGGAATGCCGAAAACGGTCAAGAACGCAGTTCAGGAATGTGTTTTATACTTCAAAGTGTTGAAGTATCTTATCTCAAAGTTTTGCTGTAATTCTAAGACTTCTTAGTCAACAGGGCACCACAGAGAAATCTTTTTAAACTTTCTCTGATAAAATTCCATCAACATAAGTAGAAGTTAAAAAAGCCCACTTGATAGATTTCAAGGACAGATTCAGAGATACCAAGATTTGTTTTTGAATACCATGTCTTGGTAAACTTGGTAACACACACACACACACACACACACCCCCTCTGCGCTCATTTTGTTTGCTTATCAACTCAAGTATCTAGCCATGATAGCTATTTGGGTAATTGGGACTTGAATCAGGCCACAGGTCCAAGGTATTCATGGCCCCTGTTCCCTAGGTTGGTTGCTTCATATGCAAGAGGAACGCAAGCTGAGGCTTCTCATCTCCTTCCTATATCTTAAAGAGTTGTTCGGTTTCTCCAGCTATTTTAATTTTCTGTGTTGGCATCTGTTATAAATAACTGGTGCAGCTTTGTGCAGGTGACCACAAACCAGGGTGCTAGATAGCCTATAGACCAGAACAGTATTGTCCTAGGCCAGAGGTCTTGTTCAGGTGGCTTGAGCTATAGGTATTTCCTTGAGTCATCTATTCCTCTGAATGCTTGTTATTAAAATCAGTTTTGCTCCTGGGCCATCTAATGTAAGCATAATGTGCTCCTTATGCATCACTTAACCGCAAATAAACTCAACAACGAAGAATCCAGATGAAGGCATGCAAGTGTTTAAAAGCAGAGAGGATGATTCATAGCCATGGAGGCAGCAAGCAGCTGGTATCCTTTTACCCTCCAGCAGCCCAAAGTTAGGGGGTGTAGACTTCAGGAGCCAAGAATATGTCAGTTTGAAGCACAGGTGCAATGGGATTATGATATTAATTATTACAGTTTTCTTTTTAAGTTTTACCTTTCCTAGATTAACTTCGTGTGTGCTGTGAACATATATTTTGTACAAGATGCTGCACCTGGTTCTGTGGGAGATACAAAGATGTTTACTGTGAGGTCCCTAAACTCAAAATGCTTACAAACTAGCCACAAAGGAGATAAGACATGAACACATTAGATTACAAAGTAGTGTGGGTGATCTACGATTTATACACCAGCGTGGTATCCCAAAAGTCTGTTGTTTTAACACTCCAGAACATTTTCCCATAGACGGATGCAGTGGAATAAATGGTCATTAGATTCCTACACTTGTATCACAGTAGGCTACTTAATATACATCAGACAGCTGATATACTATATATTTTCAGTGGAAAACAGTACAGTTGGTTAATGTATAGGCTACTTTAGCTGCTGAACTGCATGCTGGAAGCTCTATAAAGGTTGGAGAAATAATCTTCAATACAGTTCAGTTCAACAAGCACCTCACAGAAAATGCATGAAATGTAAAGGACTCACAGGAGCCCATAAACAAATGTAGAAAACATATAAAGGAACTCAATCATCTTTGACTCTCCCTCATTGCTTAGCTCAGTACTTTTGGCCATATTCGGCATTTAAAAAAATGACTGTGCAATACCTGTTTGACAATAAGAAACCACTTTTGTACACAAGGGACTAGGGCACTGTATTCAAAGGTCTATGTCTAGGCAAGTAATCAATATACATTATGAATCAGGTATGGAACAGGTATTTATTGATGCATTTGAAAAAAAAAAACGCCAACCATGAAAGACTCATAGTACACATTGACATAACAGCTTAAAATGAGGATTCAACAACTTATGAAGACTGTTACAATCTGTTAGGAGGCTTATACCTAAACCTCCTCAAGACAGAAAAGAATTTGGAGAACTGCTGATTAAGCATTTTACATTTCACCCTGGCTCTGCAGTGTCCTTATCTTCTGGCAAGCCACAGTAGTGGTTATCTTCTTTGATGAAGAACATCTCCTTCCTGCCAATCAGCTTCACTCAAGAAATCTAGGACTTCTGGACCTCTCAAACGTGTAAGGGTGCCTTTAAATATAGATATCTCAAGCTTGATGCTCAGAAGAAAAGGGACCAGGAGCCAAAGAGCAAACTTCCTAATGGAATCTTCCTACACTAGTTGCCATGTGATAGTGGTTATCTTGATACTGGGGCAAGTGGTCTTCTTCGAAAGTCTGAGTTTAGAGAAAGGCAGCAAGAAACTCTCTTTTTAAGAAGTACAGTATCCTACCCTCTTTGGCCCTTTTGCAGAGAAAGGGGAGGACAAAGTGATACTCAGGGTTTTGTTCGTAATACCAAAGCAACAGGTTCTTTCACTAGAGGGTCATCACATGGCTGGAAACAGTCAGGAAATTCATCACCCCCAGAAAGTTTAAACATTGACTCATCATGTCCCCAGAGCTCCTAGAAATTCCCTAGGCTCAGACTTCTTTGTATAACCCCTGTAGGCCAATTCTACCTTTACTACTCATGGTTATTGAATGATTGGGAATTAGATCTTTAGTAGACCCAGCCTTAAACTTTGAAACTGATTCACACTAAATTATTAGTGACTTTGAACCTTAGGTCTGATTAGAGGAGGTAGGAACAAGCATTGGTCACTTATAAAGGAAGGTGAGGAGGAGGAGATAGACAAATGCTGAGATAGGAGCTATACCTGTGGTTACTTTGATATACGGAACTCCTGGGTGAGAAAATATCCTCTACCAATGAAGGCTGGCATCTCCAACAACCATAATCTTAAAGAGTTGACCAGAGTGCTGAGGTTAAGTGATTTGGCCAGGTTCACACAGCCAGTATATGTCAAAGATAGGACTTGAATGAATCCTGGTCTTCTTGGCTTCAAGGCCTATCTCTCTCTATCCTCAATTCCATGCCGCCTCTCCTTAAGTAAATAAGGTTCCCTGATACTCCACAATACCTCTTCAAATAAAACAGGATCTTTGCTTTCATGACCTTGTAACTTGTGCCATCTTTCTCATTTCCATAGTTCCATCACTTTAGTGGGCTAGAATTGCAAAGTACAACAGAAACAGGTGGGGTGGAGGGGGGGACTGGGCTTTTCAGAGCTGGACTGACCAAAATTGGGTCAAATTTGATATCCTGACTAGGTCACAGGGCAATTTGAGGATAAAGAGGTATGATTGGAGCCATACTCTGAAGCAGGGAGACCAATTAGGAAGCTATGACTACACTCACAGCTTTGCCTCTAGTCTCTCCCTTCTCTGTTCCATTCTCCATACTGCTACCAAAATAATCTTCCTAAAGCATGTCTACTTGTGTCACTTCTCCACTCAGTTTACTTCAATGGTTCCCTTTGTTTTTAGGATAAAATAAAAACACTGCAGTGTAACAATTAAAGCCCTCCACAGTCTGCTTTCAGCCAGCCTTTCTTATCATAAAGTCCAAGGGAGAGCTGGCAAGAATCCCAAAAACACATTTTAAAGAGGGGAGGGGGAGAAAGAGAGGGAAAGAAAAAGAGGAAAGAGAGAGAGAGAGAAGGGGAAGAGGAAGAGAGAGGAAGAGGGAGGGGAGAGAGAGGGTGAGAGAGATAGAAAGAGAAGGGGGAGGGACAGAGAGTGAGAGGGTGAGTGCTTTTTTTTTTCCCTTTTAAAGTCCACAAAGTGGGCAGCACAGCAATGGAAGGTGTTCAAGAAAATTCTGAAGAAATAAGGGGAATCAATTTTAATAAGAGGGAAAAATGGGATTTTTCTGAATAGAACATGGATTCACAAGGAAGCAATCCAAGCAGATCAGACTTTCTAATACACACATATACATACATACATATATGATTGATGCAGGGCAGATTGAAAGAGGATGAATATAAGCATGGCATGATCCCATAAAAATAGTGTCAAAAACACTAAAGCTGAAAATGAACTGAGGCTTGCGAGGGTGGCTAAGGAAAATGAGGGGGCTGAGGGAAGCCAAGGGAGGTACCTATACTAAGAAAAAAAGGAAAATCAATAAAAGGATAGAACCTTTTGCTGGGGTGGATAAGATAATATTAACTGACAGAGAGAAGGCAGAGCTCTAATTTTTTTCTTTTGTTTTCATTTTCTTTGACAAGAAAGGCTGAGTTTTGTACTAGAAATGATGAAACAAAAATTACTTAAGGGTCAAGAGATTTTAAGAAAATACTCATAGCTGTGCATAGATGAATTTAAGTCACCTGGCTCAATTAAGAATTAGGACTTGATTGCTGAGCCGCTGTCAGAGATCTGTGAAAGATTAGGGAAAATGGAGGTCCAACAAGGCTGGAGAAGGGCAAATGTCCTGATTTTCAAGAGAAAAAAGATAAGTCTAGAAACTATAAGGTCAGTGATGTTGACTTTGATGCTTGAGGAAATTCTAAAATAATATATACTAAATAGATAGTTGATGGACACTTAGAAAAGAAAGCAAATTGCAAAGAGCCAATGGAACGTCATCAAGGGGTCATTCCAGACTTACCTAACTTACTTTTTGACAAAGTTACTAAACTTTTAAGTGAAAGAAAACTAAAAATGAAATTTGCCTGTACCCGTAGTTTTGAAGAGCTTTAGAAAAAAACATCTCATCCTACTCTTACGAAGATGGAAAGGTGAAGACTATACAGTAACATAAATGAGTGGATTCAGAACTGGTGAAAAGGTCCAACTCAAAAAGTAATTGTTAATGGCTACTTGTTAAGGTAGTAGGTCTTCAGTGGAGTATACCTAAGTGTGGGGAAAAATATATCTGTAGGTTATTTACTGTCAACGAGAGATTTAATTAGCCATAGCAGAAAGGTATTTGACAAATAATAAGCATGGAGAACCTTTTGAGTTGATTCAGCTGAATAAAGTTCCCTTCAAGATCCTCTATCTAGGTAAGCATCTGAGAGCCCTTCCAGGTCTCCTGTACTCAAGCAATGAGGAGGTATTGTCAACAATCTGAACCATTAGTCTTCTGAGTCATCCAAGACTTGAGGAATAAATCAATACTTTAAAAAAGTTTTTATTTATTTTATTTTTAATTTATGGAATAAAACAAGCTTTCCATAATATAGTATAATAATAAAAGATTGCATGTGAAACTGCAAATCTATTATGTACAACTTGTTATTCCCTTTAAATATATAATAAATATATCATGTAAATTTTATATATGTACGTACATTTATTGTATATTTATATATGTACATATATGCATAAATTTGTAAATATATAATAAATGTACATATATGCATAAATATATATGTATGTACATTTATTGTATATTTATATATGTACATATATGCATAAATTTGTAAATATATAATAAATTTACATATATGCATAAATTTGTAAATATATAATAAATTTGTAAATATGTAATATGTAAATTTCTTTTTTTTTCTTTTTTTTCCCTCCACCCCGCCTTAGAGATGGTTACCATTAGACACAAATGTGTGTGTGTGTGTAAAATCATTCAGATAGGGAAACTGAGCTAATTAGTTGTTGAACTGAGTCTTGAACCCAACCAAATCTTCTGACTCAAAGATCATTGCTTATTCAACTCTACCACACTTCCTTTCTTTGGGAATGGGAAGAGGAAAGTCCCTAGGATTCTTCTGTAAAGTTTCAGTGCACTTTTAAGCTAAGAAAGCTTAAAATTTCACTGAGGTTTTTGAGACAAAATCTACATCTTACAAAGTAATGAGAGGGTTGTTATTGTTAACTTAAATATCACATTTGTTTGTTATGTGCGTGTTTTCTTAAAATTCAGAAAACATATCTTGGGTCTTGTTAACTCATTACAATGATGGGTTAATAAAATGGTGTTTTAAAAGTGTAAATCCTCTTAGAAGATCAAATATGGTATGAATTATTTTAATCAGATAAATCTGATTGCTCTTTTAGACTGTAAGCTTGTCAAGGGTATACTTTGGGGGCTCCTTGAGACCCCCCCACTCCTGTTTTTTCTAAACTTTGTTGTATATCCATAGGGTCTCCTCACACAGTCCTCTAAGTAAAGTAGCTGATTAATAAATTTTTATTGTATTTGAGTAGTTGATAGGAGTAGGAATTTTAATTTGGGGAGAAGGAGTCAGCAGGAAAGAAAGAAGATAAGTAATTTTGGGATATGGAGCATTTGGGCAGCGATAGACCCAGGTACTCTTGTCATACAAGGATGCAGCATAAGCCCCCAAAGGTGTGAGGGGAGACAGGTGGACAGAAAGGGAAGGTAGGATTCTCCACAAATAAAAACTTGGCCTGTATGAATCTTTGCTTTGCTTGGGGATCTGGTAGCTGAAACTACCCTTTGTGTCACTAAAAACCCCTCTTCATTGCCTCAGACATCAGATTCAATCTGGGGGAGCTAGGGGAGCTGGAGAAGGCACTATTTGAATGTAAAATGGAGTAGAACACTGAACAAAATAACTTTAATTGTTATGAGTACTGGAAAGGTTGGTCTATTTTCTAGTCTGGATTTTTTTGAAAATTCTTTTCTGGAGGAATAAATTCTTCCTAGTCAAAATACTCTCTTCAGGCAACTCTTCAAGAATATAAGTTATGAAAATGGGGCCAATCTGCTTTGATAAGGGAAATTCTTCATCTGGAGCTTCTATAGGGATGAAATCACAGATGCAGTTTTTCAAAAAATAAATACTATATTTCAGAAGTTTTAGTCCAAAGATTAAGCTGGTACAGTAGTTGACTATTTTTCAGTTTCTGAAAATAAAAGGTCCTCAAAGATTTTGATCCCTCCAGTGCCAGTATTCTTACCATCTACTGAATTTAAAGAAGAGATATAAAGGTCTTATGAATGCCCTAGTTTGGTTATAACTCACCATTCTCAAGATATTAAGGATAGTTGATTGATGAATGAATGCTAAAGCATTTATTGTGTAGTTCCTAGGGGAAAGCCCTTACCCACAAGGAGTTTCCATTCCAAGACAATACCTAGAGGAGAAAAAAAGGGGACCCAAGATTTTGAATGTCCAGGCTATGGTGGGGAGATTGGTTCTGGGCACGATGAGGTAAAAGCTTGCCTAACTGGAGCCCAGGGTGGTTTTAAGGGAAGAGTCTAATGTACCAGTGGGGGAGGAGGGGAGGAGAATGAAGGCTGGAGTGTCATTTGGGACACGTCTTTAAGTTTTCTTTTGGATAAGCTCTATGCATTTCTTTTTTTAAAAAAAAATATTTGGAATTCAATTTAAAAAATTATTAGGCACCTACTATGTTTAAGGCACTTGTAATACATAAATTAAAAACAACACAATATCTGCCCTCTATGAGTTTGCATTCTACTATAGGGTCTATGGCATGTACATAAATAAGTAGGATATAGAACATAGAGTATTATAGAATAAATCTACAAAATGCTCCAGGGAAATCTGAGTAGAGAAAGGAAGGTGGGGGAGGAGAAGAGGATCAGGGAAGATTTCCTAAAAGAGGTCATTTTAAAGTGGGGTTTGTAAAATTCATGCAAAGAGGTTTTAAATTGTCTACATGGGAAAGTCCCTATGTATAGTGTAACTAATCAATAAATAAACATTCCGATTGTAAGGGAATAATGGCTGTTACTTAACCAGCATGATGATACCTCTGCCAGGTCAGATGGGAAGAGAGCCTCTTTAAAGTAATTAAACACTCTTGCCAGATAGGGGCTATGGCTAAAGCCAAGCTAGAAAAAACATTGTAAAGATAAATTCCTCTTCTAACTTAATTCTGCACTGCAGAGGGGTGAGGAGGAACCAACTATATGTGACACAAAGCAATTATTCCATATCCCCTAGTGTGGATGGAGCCTCTTGATTTTTCCTGAAAACATTGAGATAGCCCATAAATAGTTTGTGGCATATTATTTCCCCCAAGTTGAAGGTGTGTAAACGACTTACAGAGGATTTGCCTGCTAAAAGCTTAGTATTCTTTGACATTGCGCTCAGGCGCTGTGGCAGTGCCCTGCCTCTCTCATCACAGGCTCACATGGTATTATTGCTCATGCTTCAGAATCAGTTCCTTGATGCCCTGACCACCTATTCATTGAAGATCATACCAGGGGTCATACCAACTTGGTTCCAACTAACTTTAGTGAGATCATAGAATTTAGAGCAAGGGGACACCGGAACTCACCTGGTCCAGGGGTTCCTAACCATTTTTTTTGTGTGGGTACCTGTTTGGCAGTCTGGTGAAGCCTGTAGATTCCTTCTCAAAATGGTATTTTAGAATGAATAAAACTTGAAAAATGCGTAAAACAAGATAGATAGGATTCCAAGAGAAACTAATAATACCGAGTTACCCAAAAATATTTTTTTAAAGTTCAGGGCTGCCAGATTAATGATTCTTCAATTTTAGAGCACAGAATCATAAATTTGCAGGTGAAAGAAACCTTGGAGTCATTGTCTTTCCTCTAAACCTCCCTCACTACCTTCCCTGTTACTACAGAGGGCACCACCACCCTCCCAGTCCCTCAGACTTACAACCTAGGAGTCATCCTGTATCCCTCACTCTCTCTCATCCCACCACATCGAAGCTATGCCAACAACTGTCAATTTCATCTTCACACCATCTCTCTTATACCCATCCTGCCCTCATCTGACACTGTCATCACTCTATCCCTTATCACCTCATGCATGAATTGTTGCCATTACCTGCTGGTGGTCTGAAGTCTCTCTCCACGCCATCCTCCATTCAGGCATTAAAGTGAATTTCCTAAAACACAAGTGTGATCATGTCACTTCCCTGCTCAATAAACTCCAGTGACCCCCTATTGCCTCTAGGATCAAATACTAAATACTCTGGCATTCAAAGCCCTTCATAACCTAGACTACTCCTACCTTTCTAGTCTTCTTACATCTCCCTCTGTGCCATGTACTTTTTAATCCAGTGACGCTGGCCTCCTGGCTGTTCCACAAACAAAACACTCCATCTCTCAGCCCTGGGCATTCTATTCTCTGTGGCTTTCTCTCATACCTGGAATTCTCTCCCTCCTCCACTCCAAATACTGACCTCCCTGACTTCTTTTAAGTCCCAACTAAAATCTCACCTTCTACAGGAGCCTTCCCCAGCCCTTCTTAATTTCAGTGACTTCCTTCTGTTAATTATTTCCTATTCACCCTATACGTAGCTTGCTTTGTAAATATTTGTTGCATATCTCTCCCATAAGATTGTAAGCTCCTTAAAGGTAGGGATTGTCTTTGCCTCTTTTTGTATCTGGGCTGTTAGCATGATACCTGGCACAAAGTGATGCTTGACAAATGTTGAATGATTAATTGATAGTTATCTAGTCAAACCTATTCCAACAGTCAGCAAGTGGCAGAGCTTTTAGCCCATGTCCTCTAACTTAAAATCCAGTCCTCTTTCTACTACTTTCAGGAAGCTAGGTAAGTGCGGCAGATAGAGCACCAAGCCTGGAGTTAGGAAGATCCACCCAGTTCAAATCTGGCTTCAGACATGTACTAGTTATGTGACCCTGGGCAAGTCACTTAATCCTATTTGCCTTAGTTTCCTCATCTGTGAAATAAACTAGAGAAAGAAATGGCAAACCACTCCAGTATCTTTAAAAAAAAAAAAACAAATGGGGTCAGGAAGAGTTGGGCATGACTGAACTACAGTCAGGTCATAGGTTCGCATGATTTGGAGTTGGAAGGGACCTTCGAGATCTAGTCCTACCCACTCATTGAGCTCCAGAAAGTTAAGATGACAAAGTGAGCTACCAAAAGACAGAGCTAGGATTTGAACCAAGGTCACATATAGCTAAGTTCTTAACTGAAAATGGGAGAGGAGAGTAAAAGGGAGAGGGAAGGGAGAGGAGAAATAATGAAATGATTTGGCACTGCATTTTAAAATAGTCTAGGTTCTTTTCTTTGAATAAATGATTCTTGGCTCTCATTTTCAAAGGTATATGTACAAAAATATCAGTAGTTTGAAACAACTATTTTAGAATTTGTAGTTATTAGAACAAGGGCTTAGGCTTAAGCTTGTCTCGATACTATTTTAAATAAGTTTTCTAAGTTGTAAATAGTAAAGACAGGATTTTAAGAGGGAATTATTAACATACTTGTTCTTTGTCAGTCATTTTCAGTCATCTCTAACTCTTTATGATGCCATTTGGGGTTTTCTTGGCAAAGATACTAGAGTGGTTTGGCATTTCCTTCTCCAGCTCATTCTACAGATGAAGACACTGAGGCAGTCACCTGACTTGCCCAGGGTTACACAGCAAGTAAGTACGCATCTGAGACAGTTTTTGAACTCAGGAGGATGGCTCTTCTTGACTCCAAGCCAGGCATTCTATCCACTGAACCACCTAACTGCCCTTAAGGCGCTTATAGTAGCCAACTATCTTCATGCTGACAATTGATATGCTAATTACAAATCATTCTTATCACTAAAACTAGTCCCAAAGGACCTCTAAGACAATAGAGTGTTAGCTTAGGTGCTTCAATTGTGTACACTTAAAAGAAACAGACTCCCTTTCCCATTACCTGCCACCACTAACACCAAGACCTTATCCCTGTGAATCTAAATTTTCCTCCAGGTTTTACTGTTATCACTGGAGTTCTATCTTGGTTTTGTTTGATGTAGGATTTGGAAGAAGCCTAGCAGTGGTCACCTGGTAAATAAAGAAATGCAATGCTGTTTTAAGAATGAAAGATTGTAAGCAGGGTTTATGGTTTTAGAAATTTGTGTTTAAGCATACCTACCATTACCTTCCTCCCCTCCTCCTATCTTTCCTTCCCCCACCTACCTGCCCAGCTCATCTATCTTTTATGTGTTCTCTTTCCTCTGGAATATAAGCTTCTTGAAAGTAAAGACTATCTTTTTGCTTGCATTTGTATTCCCCACACATAGTCCAGTAGCACATAATAAGTGCTTAATAAATGTTCTTTCTATCTATCTAGTCAGCTAGCTAGCTGATTTCTAAGATTAGAGAAAGTCAACCACAAGACAAAGAGTTACTCCCCACTAAGTAGTCAAAAAATTTGAACAAATAGTTCTCAGAAGGACTGCAAACTATTAACAGGATGATAAAAACAATTATTCCAGGTAACTAATAAGAATGGTATATCAAAACAACAGAAGTTTCACCTCACACCAGTAAATTGGCAAAGAGGACAAAATATGGCAATAATCAAATAGGCCAATAGGCAGACTACTTATTGGTGGAGCTGTAAAGTGTTCTAACCACTTTACAAAGTAATTTTGAATTATCAGTCAACGAATTGTTATTCAGCATTAACTATATACTGATAATACAAAGGTTTAAAAAGAAATTGATTGAAACAATTCTCGCTCTCTAAGAATTATATTCTAGGCTAAGAATGTGATTAAAATATCCATACTCTTGAACCAGAGATCCTCCTGCTAGATACATGTGCCAAGGAGATCAGAGACAGAAAGGTCTCACATACTCCAGAATATTCACAGCCAAATTTTATGGTAGCAAAAAACTGGAAACAAAATAGATTTCCATGAATTAGGGAATGGTTAAACAAATGAAAAAGGATAGTCAGGATTCAGGGAAGCATGGGAAGACTTAAGTGAACTGAGGGAGAGTGATATACCCGGAACCAGGAAAAACAATATGCACAGTGCCTATTACAGTATAAATGGAAAGATTAAAAGCAAAGATGGACATTCTGCAATTATAATGACTGAATTATCCCTGAATAAGAAATGAGAATGTATACCTCCCTCCCTTCTTTACAGAGGTGAAGGACTATTGGTTATGCAAAATTCTGGAAAGCAATTTGTAATTATCAATCACTGAACAAGCATTTATTAAGTACCTGCTATAAGCTAGCCACTGAGAATACAGTTATTTCTTTCACTTCTCGACTTTCCCCATTGCGGTTTCGGTATATTGCAGGTCAGCATAAGAGATTAAATGCGAATTTTGAGGGAGTTTTGCAGAAGCCATACAAGACATGCAGAAGGCCAGCAGACAATACAAAAGAAGTTCAGAAACTCAGAAATGCATAAAACATATGTATAGTTTCATATAATAGTAATTTATTTTATCTTTTAATACCTTATTAATTCAGATTTCTTCTCTGCTATGAAGAAAGGGCCAAAAACTTTTACATGTATTTTCCACATCATGGGGGCACCATCCCCTAACCCCCTCGATATGAAAGGGAGAATTGTACAAAGAAAAAAAAAGAAGTGATCTCAAGTCTCAAGAATCTTTTATATTCTATGCTAAGAATGTGATTAAAATATTAAAGATTTTATTCTTGGCTGATGTCCTAGTTAATTTGCTGAATTGCTTTTTTCCCCATTTTAGGTGCAAGGATGGCTCACAGGATAAGGGAAAGGGAGAGAGTAATACATTTGGAAATTAAGTTTTATAATGACAAACTAATAATAAACTAAAATAAAATTTTTAAACAGAAATACCAATTTCATTAGCTTATAGTCCTTTCGTTCATAAGACAAATTATAAAGTTTGAATTTCTTTCGAAGATAGAAAAAGCATATGATGGTGATTAATACGTTATTTTCTCATAGTCTTTTTTCTGATAGGTTATTGCTACATATGCTGTCTCTTTAGGTAAGGTTTAGCAAAACTTGCCTCACACGTAGGTGGATACGTAGAGCTTTTTCCAACTTATTAAATGAAATTGGTTTAAAATATTTTAATCTAAGCCTGTGTGAATATTTCCCTGTCCCTTGATTTCTGTGTCTTCATAGCACTTGTAACAGAGGGGCCGCAAATCGAATGCTAATTTCATTTAAACATTTTAATAATCTGTCCCTATGTTATGACTAAAAGGTTGTTTTCCTTCTGTGTATATGTTAATCTCTATCTCCTGCTTGTTTTCTATCATTTAAGAGGATCCTAAAAGGATTTGTCAGAAAAGGCTGAAACTGAGTGATAGTAAGGCCTGGTCATTGTCATGCTCTTTTGCTTAAATACAAATATTATTCATGGGTATTTATTTCACACTACTATTTTCTTCCTCTTTTCTAGTGGGATCTTGTGTGTGCCTCTGCCTGGAAGGTCCATATTGCTAAATTTTCCTTACTGGTTGGTCTAATCTTTGGCTATCTAATAACCGGATGTATTGCTGACTTGTAAGTACCAAATCTCTCTGGAGAAAACTTGTCAATGCTCTTTCATTGTTGTTAAATCTCTTCTGTACAGTGTTTTGACTCTCAAAGCAAAAAGATTGAGTCAGTTATGTGGGTGATTCAGAACAAAAGTACTGAGCAAAGCAGCAGTTGTCAAACTTTTTGGTCTCAGGACCCATTTATATTATTAAAAATTATTAAGGACACCCCCCCCCCCCAAAAAAAAATTTTTGGCTAATGTAGCCAGTGGTGGTAAACCTATGTCCTGGAGGCCACATGAAGCCTTCTAGGTCCTTGGGTACAGCCTTTTGACTGAGTCCAAGTTTTACAGAACAAATCCTTTTATTAAGGGGATTTGTTCTGTGAAGTTTGGATTCAGTCAAAGGGCCAAACTTAAGGATCTAGAGGGCCATATGTGGTCTTGAGGACACAAGTTCCCCACCCCTGGTGTAGGCTATAGCGGTTGCTATTTAGAATTAAATATCAATTAATAGAAATTAAAACATTCTGTTATTTTTACAAAAATAATTTTGACCTAATGGATCCCCAAGTCTATAGGGGACCCGTAGGAGTCCCCAAACCACACTTTGAGAACCATCGAACTAAAGTTTGTAAAATATGGAATGCAGACCATTTTGAAGCGAAACATGAAGTTCATGTATTTTGATTTTCTTAAGCACAACTTCAGTATAACTCCTTCTTCCCCCATACCCCTGCACACCCTAGCTTCCATTGTCAACATATTGGTAACAATATTCAATAGGCCTTTTTTTTTGAGTCTTTTGACTCCTTACCTGGCACTATGCTAAGAAGGATACAAATGAAGCCTAAAAAATGTTTCTGCCCTCCATCTTCTGCCTAGGTGGAGAGACAAAACTTCTCACTACACATCATTACACAAGGTCACACAACTAGCTAGGTACAATGAGAGACAGTAGATTGATAATTGCCCAGAAGAATCATACACATAGCAACTGTTATAAAGTGGTCATTGTGGGGTTGGGAAATCCAAGAAAGCTAGTGTCACACTTGGGGTGTCCTTTGAAAGATGGATGACATTTGTATAGGAAGAGGGGAAGGACAATTTGGACACAGGTATTGCCAAGCAAAGGTTTGGATATGGTAAATGAGTTAAT
The DNA here is from genome assembly GCA_028646595.1 of Phalanger gymnotis. Lineage (NCBI taxonomy): Eukaryota > Metazoa > Chordata > Mammalia > Diprotodontia > Phalangeridae > Phalanger > Phalanger gymnotis. The sequence goes on along the minus strand of CM053622.1, from coordinate 149,193,933 downwards.
ACTAATAACTGACATTAATGTGGCCCTTTAAAATGTGCAAAATGATTTGATCCTCACAATCATCTTCTCATTTTACAGATGAGTGAAATGGACTGCACAGGGACTCAGGGAGATTGAATGACTTAGCCATAGTCACATATTCCAAATCCTAATCTGCCCGACTCTAAGACCAGCAGTCTTATGCAGTAGAATACCAAGCTTTTCTAGAATCAGTGAAGAGAACTGCCTGGCTAGAGTAGAGGCTTCCTGTAGAGGAGTAGGAGCAGCTAGGTGGCACCATATTGAACAGAGCATCCAGTCCAGAGTCTCATCTTCATGAGTTCAAATCTGGCGTCAGACACTTAATAGCTGTGTGACCAAGTCATTTAACCCAGTTTGCCTCAGTTTCCTTATCTGTAAAATGTGATGGAAAAGGAAAGGGCAAACCACTTCAGTGTCTTTGCCAAGAAAGCACCAAACAAGGTTACAAATAGTTGGACACGATTGAAACAACTGAACAACAAGTAGGGAAGCAAGTTTGTTGGTTAGGTGAGGAGAAGGGTAGATCCATTACAGCTTAGACAAGTCTTGATTACTAGGGCTGACAAATTTGGATTTTATGCTGTAGGCATAGGAGAGCTATTCAAGTTTTTTGAGGCAGGAAGTAACTGCCTTTTCATTACATGGCATTTTTGTGATGGCTTTTCAAAATGGCCAGGTTAGCCAAGTGAAAACACATGGTTTTATTTTATTTTAAGGCTTCTTTTTTAAATAAACCTTAGATTAATATAGAATTCTTGGTCATGTAGAAAATAATGGCGTAACACTCACCGAGTGCTCCTTGTTAAAAACACAAGACCAACTCAGTGAGAAGTCAGGTCAGCTCAGGAGAGTTTGATGAACAGTGCCCTGAGGCTGGCCAAGGATGGTCAGTGATACCAACAGGATTTTTTACATATCTTTTGAAGTATAGAAGTTTCTGATCAAAACTGTGTATGTCTGAAAATTCCTTCCTCTGTTAACATTATTTCTTGTTTGTTTTTAAGTCCTTTAGTCATCTGCTTGTAAATATGATGCTTCTTAACACATTCCTAATGCCTATTAACAAGGGGGCTTTATTGTCTTCTCCATACGTGGATGCTTTACTGAATCGCCTGTGTTAGAAGAAACACAAAGGATGACTTCAGTTGTCTAAAGCAGGAGTTTTTGATCTTTTTTTGTATCATGGACACCTTTGGCTATCTAGTGAAGCTTATGGACCCCTTCTCAGAATTGTGCAAAAATATGCAAAAAATAAAATATATAGGATTACCACAGAAACCAAATGTTAAAATACAGTTATTAAAATATATTTTTTTAAAGTTCACAGACCCCAGGTTAAGAACCTCTGTTCTACTATCACTATCACTAGTCCTATTCTCTAAATTTTTCATGTACTTGTTAGTAACCCATAAATAAAGAGGTTAGGAGAATGGGAAGTCATGCTGAAAACGACATAAGGCACCCTGCTTTCTAGAAATAGTTGGAAGAGACTTTATTTTTACTTTATGCTTGTTCCCAAGCCAAAAAAAGAAATGTTTGCATTGGGAAAGAAAAGTATCAATTAAAGATGTGGAATTTTATTATGGAGTTGTTCTGAGAGCAGCTCACTATTAGTTGCATAGCACTTTCCTCCCAATGCCCCTGCAAGGTAGGTGATGTTAACATTAGTATTTTCATTTTATATGTGATGTTTAATAGGTTCAGTGGGACTGTTAGGAACCTGTCCAGGTTCGCACAACTGTTAAGTTTGGAACCCGAGTCTTCGTGTTCTTTGTCTATACCATGCTGTCTGATTCATGTCTTATCCCTGACTTTTGTGTTTTGGACTTTTGCACACATGTAAAACATAAACTTGTTTTTGTCTGTGTGCCTTTAGGGCAAAGGTTCTTATTAACTCTTTGGTGTCGTGGACCACTTTGGCAGTCTGGCATGGCACCTTCTCAGAATGTTTTTAAATGCAAAAATAAATAAATGAACACATAGGAATACAAAGAAGACTAATTATATTGAAATATAGTTATCAAAAAATACTTTTTTAAAAGTTTGCTGATCCACCCAGATGTAGAACCCTTCCATTAGGGTCTCACACTATGATTCAGACATTATTTGTGCTCAATAAATATTTGCTGGGTTCAATTGAATGAGATGTTTTGGTGGATACAGTGCTGTATGCTCCAAGGAAAATAAAAGGAGAAATAAGCCTGGCTTCCTGTGCAAGATAGTCTGATAGTATAACTCAAATCTCTATGTCTTCTGCCTTGAGAAAATCCACGGCTCACTGCCTCAGGTAGCAAAATGTAAGGGGGTAGATGAGTAGAGCTTGTTTGGATTCTGACTCTCTGAGAAACCGGTGTCACCTTTCCCTAGCTGAGTTGGGATGCTGTGCTCTAGAGCCCAACCCTCCATGATTTATTCCCAGTCTGGGCACCGCTTAACTAAAAAGAACAGCGTATAAAGAAAAAAGAAAAACCACAGATGTCACTGCCGCTAAAATGTGCCAAAAACCCTTGTTTGGTTTTTGTGGCTATTTGGAAAGTAGACTGAAGGTTGTGCGTCTATGAGGAAGAGGCCCCTGTTACGACCTTGGCTTTTGGAGGCTTTTTTCAATGTTCGTTTTTGGACCAAACTTCTCCAATAATAATAGTTCATATTTTACGTACATTATTTCATTTGATCCTTTCAACAACCTTGTGAAGTGGCCATTACTAGTATCTCCACTTTAGAGAGGAGGAAATAGGCTCAAAGAGGCTAATGTTTTGCCCAGTGTCACACGGATAGTGAATCTTCCTCAACCTAAGTCTTCCTAAACCCAAGACCAGTGCTCTATTCACTGTATCTCACCATATGCTGCTATATAGCAATGTATAAAATAATAATGACATTTATTTATTTATTAGATCATAGATTTTCATGGAAGAATTCAATGTACTTGATGATGTATTTTATTTTTTTATTTTTTCAATATTTAATTTATTTTCAGTTTTCGATATTTCCATAAGTTTTAAATTTTCTCCCCCTCCCTCCCCAAGGTGGGATGCAATCTTATATGTGCTCTACACATACATTCCTAGTAAACACATTTTCACATTAGTCATGTTGCGTAGAAGAATTATAACAAACAGGAGAAATCATGAGAAAGGAAACAAAACAAAAGAGGAAAGAGTCACCTTCAGTCTGCATTCTGACTCCATAGTTCTTTCCCTGGATATAGATGGCATTTTCCATCATGAGTCCTTTGGAAAAGTTAGGTCCTTGAATTGCTGAGAAAGGCTAAGTCTATCAAAAGCAGTCCTTGCACACTGTGGCTGTTACTGTGTACAGTGTTCTCTTGGTTCTGCTCACTTCACTCAGCATTAGTACATATAAGTCTTTCCAGATTTTCCCAAAGTCTGCCTGCTCATTATTTCTTGTAGCACAATAGTATTCCATTACATTCATATACCACAACTTGTTCAGCTATTCCCCAATTTATGGGCATCCCCTCGATTTCCAGTTCTTGGCCACCACAAAAAGAGCTGCTATAAATATTTTTGTACATGTGGGACCTTTTCCCATTTTTATGATCTCTTTGGGATACAGCCCTAGAAGCCCTATGACAGTGTGTTTTTAAAACAATAAATACTTCTTAATGGTCAGAACAGTGTGGGGAATATAATTGTCCAATCTGCAAGAAAACCACTGAGGCAGTGCTTTGAGCCAATGGTGCTTTATTAAAGGGACCATGGTCCCCTCTAATGAAGTGGGCCTGTGATTTTCCTCATGGTCTGAGATATACGTGGTCCCCAGGACCTTGTTTTTATAGGTTTGATACCCAGATATGCAAAAGAGGCATGGTAAAATACAGAATCTCATTGATTGATAGACCTTGCTCTTGAGGGCCAAAAATGACAAATCATTGGGGGGTGGAGAGGGGAAGTCACAGGTTGGGTGAAATACAGGGCATCTCTACTGAAAGTGGTCATAAGATGGCCACCTGCTCATGTTGTACAAGAGAGAATGTTCTGTAGTAACAAAAATAAGTTGAGGGACTTTCCAAAGAATTGACTCATCCCACCCATGCTGGGTTTGAACATGGAATTTGAGTAAAACAGAATGGAGATATCTTTGTCAGCATTCTTGCAGTTGTGCAAGTGAGTTTCATAACTGGTAAATGAGTAGTAAGCATTACATTGAAGTTTGAAGCCCATTATAAAGGCCTACTATAAGAACCTATGTTATCTAATTATCCCTGTATGATTTATGTAAAATATCAAAGTGAGTAATACTGATTGGAATAGAGTAGGGGTTCAGATGACTCAGTTCTCACAACAGCTTGAACTGTATCATGATGGGCATGGGAAAAGAGAAAAACAAGTGTGAAGTATGAGACAAACAAGACCATAGGAAGCACAGAAATACACTTAGGGTACTTGATTTGTTGCCTTTTATGGACAAAGTGTTTGCTTCCTCCCCACATCGAGATCACATACTCCAAGGATCATTTCACCATTAATAGGAAGCATTAGTATTAAACTGTTTATAGTCTCTTGCTCTGTCTGCCTTGTGACGATAGGCGTGCATTCGTAAGTCAGTCAGCCAGCCAAGGGCAGAGTGCAGATAGCAGACAAGTTAATTGACCAGTACACAGATTGAATAGACAACCTTGGCCTCATTAAAATGGTGTTCTAATCAACTGACTGAAAGTGGCCAACTTGCATGGTAATACAAGTCAGTATATTCCAGTGTTCTGAATGAAATTCTGTTTGGATTCTATTGCCATTCTTAGACATTATGTCTCTTCTTCCTGGGACAGACTCTTGCCTTTTTGGCTAATTATTCAATACAGGTAACCCCAGTAGACAGAGTAAAGTCTTTTAGCTACCCAGATGATATGAAGTTTGAGATGGAAAGAAGTTTTTTCTTTGGTTGTTATTCCATTCAGCAAACTGTGTGTGTGTGTGTAAGTATAAAATTGAATGCCCAACACCGAGTTCATAAGAGCTTTGCACAGTAGGCATGTAATAAAAGTTAGTATTAGTTTTCCTGTTTGTCTAAAACAGCCCTACTCTTAAGGAGTTTACATTCAGCCAGGGGTTAAATACACCATAAAAATGGTATAGAATGTAGACTCCTTGAAACAGGGATGGTTCCATTTTTGTCTTGGTACCAACAGTCAAGCACATTGCCTAGCACATGGTAATAGCTCATTTTTTTTTTTATTGATTGGTGAGAAGATTAGGGTTGATTGGATTTTAGAAATGATCCAAAACTGGCCTGTTGCTGCAAAAGGTTATCTCTTTAACCAGAATTCTTCTGACGATATTATGTGGCTACAAGTCAGAAGTGTTAAAATTATAATTAACCCAAAGGATGATGAAAAAGCCACATAGTGAGCATCATGAGGATCGAGTCTACAGCTGTGACATCTGGGAGTCTTAGGACAGTATGGAGAAGAAGGGTTGGCGTTAAAGATGGAGGAAGCTATCAGTCCTACAGAATTATGCTTAGTCAAGAACACCAGGAATAGAGCTGAAGGAAGCATGTGGAGCAAAGATATGTTCTTCCTGTCAGCAAGTCAATAAACATTTATTAAGATCCTACTCTGTGCCGGGCACTATGCTAAGAACATTGGGGAATATAAAGAAAGGCAAAAGACTGTCCCTGTCCTCAATTAGTTCACCGAGTAATGGGGAAGAAAACATACAAACAATTATGTACAAGCTATAGACAATATAGGATAAATAAGAAATACTATAATCAGTGGAAGGAAATTACTAGAACTAAGGATTAGAAAAGCCTCTCTATAAGAAAGTGAGATTTTGGTGAGGACTTGAAGGAAGCCAGGGAAGCCTGGAGGTGGAGATGAAAAAGGAGAGCATTCTGTGCATGAAGAACAGCCAGTGAAAATGCCCAATAGCCCTCACCTAATTGCTCCCAGGAAAAGGCTTCTAGAAACCTTAGGCAGGGTTTACAACAACGCTCCATTCTCCCCTCCCCCAGCTCTCTCTGGGGAGAATTTGAAGGTTTGGAGGATGCAATTGGGAGACTAACTTATCTTCAGTGACAGCCTTAGGTTATTTCAAAGGCAAGAGAAGACCCTGTGTCCCCTAAAACTCCCTTTCCATCTGCCAGAGATTTTTTTTTAATGGAGATAAAAGGCTTAAAAATGCAAATTAGTGGTATGCTTATCAAATTTGCAGATGAAACAAAGCCGGGAGGGATAGCTAAGGCTTGGGAAGACCCTTCGGATTCAAAAAGATTTTGACAGGCTAGAACACTAGGCTATATAGCTAATCAGATAGAATTCAATAGGAATAAGTGCAAAGCCTTATAATTGGGTTGAAAAAACCTATTTCACAAGTATAAGATGGGAAGAGTGAGTGCCATTAGATGACTATTTTTGACTGAAAAAGAATGGAGGGCTGGTTCCAACGATTGCCAGCTCCCTACCAGTCAAGGATAAGATACGTCAGCCAAGAAAGCCAATGTCAGTTTATGCCACATTGAGAAGCATAGCACCCCAGAATAAGAAAGTGATAGCCTCCTCAGATCACATCCAGAATATTTTGTTCAGTTCTGGGTGCTACATTTTAGGAAGGATTTTAATAGCCCAGAGGATGATCAGGATAACAAGATGGCTTCAAGATCATGTCTCCTGAGTATCAATTGAAGGAACTGGGAATGTTTAAGCTTGAGAAATAGACATTTAGCTTTGTTCAAGTATGGAATTGAGGCTATTATGTAAAAGAGAGAACGCATTTATTCCATTTGCTCACAAAGGGCAGAACCAGGAGCTAGTGGAAGCCAAGAGGCACTGTCAAGGAAAACTTCCTAATAATGAGAGCTATCTACAATTAGGATGGAGATGCCTTAGGAGACAGTGATCTCCCTTCACTTGAGGTCTTCAGTCAGAAAGTTGGATGACTACTTTTTAGGCCTGTTCTAAAGGATACTCTTGTTCAAGTATGGGTTGAACTGGATGGTCATTAATGTCCCATCTTACTCTTGAGATTCTGTGATTGAGGTTATCCACATGTCTGTGACCAGTGAAAAGAGATAAGCTAGGCTTGTGACTGATGTGACAAACAGATGGTGGTGGGTTTATCTCAGATACTAAAAGAACAAAAAGTAACCTTCATTCACATTGGGATCTTTCCCCTACCCTCTAGGGTTTGGAAAATACTGACAAGAATATTACAGCATTAGGTATTATAAATCTGTGTCAGTGGAGGGATTATCCTTCCATTGAAGTAATAACTCTAATAAAGTATCATTAAGTATCATAATATTCTCCAGTTACAAAATTCTCCAGGCACGGTGATTCCATTTGATTTTCATGATGATCCCCTAAGTAGGTAGTACATTAAATTGTGAGCTCTTTCAGGGGAGAGCCTCTCATCCCTATCTCTTAGCACAGTTCCTGGCACATAGTAGGTGCTTAATAAATGTTTACTGACTGACCAATGCATGTAGTGTTATTATTTTATGACTGAGGAAACTGAGACCTTTCTTAGCAAGCTTTCCATAGATTCATATAGTGAGTGGCAGAGCCAAGATTTCTCTCAGGGTCTTCCAGTTCCATTTCTTTTTATTTGGGGAAAAAAAATGTCTATGAGGGGGATCCTAGATATGCAAATAGGCACTGTGTTAAGTAAAGCTAAGGCTAGGAAGTAGATAAGCTGTATTCAGTGGGTGTGCCCTAATTTGTACACTTACAGACTTTAGAACTCAGTCCAAGGTTCATTTCTTTCTCATGTCATCTGGCACAGGGGTGTGTCAGGGTTTATGTTTGGAGAGTTACTAACTTTGTTGGTTGTTCTCATCTTAAATTATACCTTTGCTATACCATATAAAGTAGAAGAAGAAATTAAACATTTCTCTTAATAATGGACTAGATGACTGAGGACCTGAATTCTAGCTTTGGTTCATCCACCAGCTAGTTGTGTAACTTGGCAAATTGTATGACCTCTCCAGACCTGTCAGCCTTATCTGTAAAATGACTGTGTTGGATGAGATCCAGCCACTTCTCAGAAACTAGTTTCCTTCAAAACTCAGTTCAAATGCCCCTTTTTATGCCCCTGACTCCCCCCAGCTTCTAGTTTTCCTCCTCCTCTCCCATCCCCGACAATTACCATGCATAGATTTTGTGTATATTTTACACATTCTCACATGGATTTGTGGTCTACCCTCAGATAGAGTGAGCTCCATCAGGGCAGGGAAATTTTTACTTTTGTGTTTGGATCCCCAGTGCCTAGATAATGTCGTGCATAATAAAATATTTGTTCAGTGACGTTAGATTTTCTTGAGAGGTGGTGTGGCATAATGGAGCTCTGGGTTTAGAGTCCAGAGAGACCCAAATTCTGTTTCTGACATCTGCTTGTTCACTGAATCTGGGCAAGTCACACCTCTGAGCCTTGAGATCCCCACCCTCATGGAGTGAAAGGAAAGATGGACAATACTTGCATGCCTTACAGAGTTCCATGAGGATCAAAGGACACAAGTGTTTATATTATGCTCTGTAAACCTTAAAATGGGCATCTAAGTGGCACAGTGGATAGGGCTCCTGGCCTGGAGTCAGGAAGGCCTGAGTTCAAATCCAGCCTCAGATACTTACTAACAGTGTGACCCTGGGTAAGCCACTTAACCAAGTTTGCCTCTATTTCCTCATCTGCAAGATAAGCTGGAGAAGGAATTGGGAAGCCACTCTCAGATCTTTGCCAGGAAAACCCCAAATAGGGTCACAAAAAAAATGGACACAACTGAACAACAACAAAAACCTTAAAGTGGCGTATTTATTATTATTATTATCACTATTATTAGCATGTAATTCCATGGCACGTTTGTGTGGTTTTTAATTTTATCTATTGCATGAGCTCTAATGGTACCTATGGATTTTTTTTTTCAGGGTTGGCCGGAGACCGGTGCTGCTCTTTTCCATCATATTCATTCTGATCTTTGGACTGACTGTGGCGCTTTCAGTGAATGTGACAATGTTCAGCACACTCAGGTTTTTTGAAGGATTTTGCCTGGCTGGAATAATCCTTACCTTGTATGCACTGAGTAAGTACCAGCCTTCTGAATCTGTACTGAAAATTAAATGAAGTGTGCCGAGGAAGTAGTTTTAGCAAAAGAGTTTTGTGTTGGGCAGTGAGCACGTGTGCTCTCATCTTAGAAAGGAGCCGCTTTGGGAGACACAGATGGACTATCCTGCCTGTAACTATGGATTAGTGGAGAACCTGAGGCCTTGAGGTCACTTCTCTGAACAAATGCCCTTAATAAAAGGATTTGTTCTTTGTAAAACTTGACTTGGTCAAAAGGCTGCACCCAAGGACCTAGAAGGCCACATGTGGCCTCAGGGCCTTAGGTGCTCCACCTATGATTAAGTCTTCAGGAGCTAATTGCTAATAGCTATTTTTTTTTATTCTGTAACTGGGGCCTCAGGAAATAAAACAAATGGTGATGCTGTACCCTTATCTGGCAGATTTGGGATGGCCCACGCAACCAAACACACTGGGTTTGAGGTTGCAGACTGAATTTCCTCTATTGTCTTTGTGCACAGTATTAAAATCATTGGATAACCGTATACTTCTGGACTTGGGTTGTTGGAAATCATGCACAGTACTGTATGGTCATGTAGTTGGAACTTCACTTTTGGTTTATTTTTGGCAGCTCTTCCCACTGAAGCTGTTCAGTATTCCATATTTCTACTTCCTCATTTGTCCATGTGAGTTTCTGGAATTGTTTGGAGATGAGTTATAAGCTGTGGTGCCACAAAGCATTGGAAGATAGAAAGACAAGTTTGATTGCTTCTTGGGCTTTTCTTCCATGTGGTTTTTTTTTCCTCCAAAAGTTTGCCTCACTTCTCTAAATGTCTGTTGGTTATAATAACTTTTGTTGCAAGTATAGATCAGAATTCCCAAAAAATCTCATTGGTCTACAGCTTAGTCTTGCTTGCTTGCTCGATAGTTTTGCTTGGGGGTGGGGGAGGGAGAGGGATTCTCTGAGAAGCAAATAGCAAATGAGAGTTTGTTTAAACTATTGCTAAGGGAGGCAGAAGGAGAATATAGCCATCATCAGCCTTTCACTCCAAAAATTGTGGGAAAAATAAGTTATCACATCAGAATCAAGTCAGAGAAAGGAGAATTGTATGACATAGGTACATTTGGAGGGGAAAATAGCATTGTATACTTACATGAACCCGGAGCTCATCTCTTTATCCCAGTCCAGAGTAATAACAAATTCTCATAATGATGACCTCGAGACATCACAAAGCACTAAGCTGTATTCACTAGACTCTGTTTAAGAAGGCAGGCAAAGTGTGCAATACATTTTAGGAAGTTTTCCAGTCAATGGTTTATGAGTCCATCAAAAATGGTTCATTCTTTTTTAAAGTTTTGATACCTGAAAAGATGAAATTTTTAATAGAATTTTTGTATCTGCTATTGTAGAGGCAGCTGGGTGGTATAATGCTAGACTTCAAGTCAGGAAGACCAAAGTTTCACCTCAGACAATTAGTGTTTCATCTTGGGCGAGTCACTTCACTTATGTGTGCCTAATTATTTTCATCTGTAACATGGGGATCAGAATGACACCCACCTCCCACGGCTGTCTTGGGGTTAAAATGAGATAACATATGTAAATAGTGCTTTGTAAAGCTTAAAGGGCTATATAAATGTTAATGATTACTGTCACTTTGTTTCGTGGAGGTATCAAAGAACAGATGGTATTTGATTTATCCTTCAATAATTATCCCCTATCTATCTTTCTATTTGTAAATATGTCAGAGACCATATGGCAGTACTATTTCTGTAAATACATGACAGCCCTCTGACATTCCCTCTCAGGCAGGGCACCCAAGCTTAGTTGTTCAAGAAGCCACTCAGTGCTCTTCCTGGGATGTTCCATCTCCCTCCTCACAGACCCCAAGTAAAACCTAGAAAAACACAGCGAATTCTATTTTGTCCAGATATTGGCAAGACAGGAAGAAGGATGGTGTTTTAACAATCTGGCTAGCAGCTTCTGTGGGGGGTCCAGATCCACCCACAGCCAGCACCCAGAAAGCTGCCGGACAGCCAGAAAGCCCAGGTTCTTTTGATAGGCCTTAATAAGGAGAGCAAGGTTAAGGGGTTGGCAAGCTTACTTTAATTCAGCACA
>CM053622.1:149098307-149182279 GCA_028646595.1 Phalanger gymnotis | reverse complement strand
AAAATCCAATGCCAAGCTCTCCTCAGTTATATCCAGTTTTTGGAGCCCTGAAGGCTTTGACCTCACCCAGGCTGGGTCTGGGAAAGTTCTCCATCCCCAGGATCACATCATATACAAATCAATGACTCCTACTTGTCTCAGTGCTAAGGAGACAATTTTTTGCCTTAGGACACAGATGGCATTTTCCATTTGCTTGTCACCTGAGGGATAGTTGGCTAGTGAAGATTAGAGCTCCATATCAATACTACTACAAGGACTATTACATGAAAATTTCAGTATAATAAAAGGTTTCCAACTACCCCTACCCTCCAGCCAATGGATCATGGTTTCGAGGACTACTGTATTTGATGCAAGAAAGTTCTAATAAAACAAAAGAGTTTGGCTCATCCATTGGTGTTTATGGGCATGTGATTTGACCACTAGACATGGTAGGTAGATGGGAGAGGAAAGGAGATGAAGTTATGGGACAGTGTGTCAAGGTAGAATATAGGTAGGACTTGTAGCAAAATAAATAGCCTTTTAGAAAGAGGCTGGCAGTCGTTATTGTGTTAGTAGGACATAAGGGAGGACCTTCTTACTAGAGCACAGCAGTGTACTTACGGTTTCTGGAAAGCAGGATGTATTTGATTTGCTTTTTGGACAACAGGAATATTGCGTGGGTACTTATTTATCATTTAGGAATTGTTTTTCTTTTTGCTTAAGGAAAATTTTATTCAATGCCTATTTCAAAGGATTGAAATCTCACCAAAGGATCTAGGAAAGTAAAATTAAAAAAAAAATTTTAGGCACTTGGTTTTTTTTTTGTTTGTTTTTGTTTTTTTGGTTTTTTTTTAAACAATCAATCTAACTCATATTTTTCAACTGAGAGGAGTTCTTATCTCATTTAATGTACCTATTGGAAAGTCCTATACTTTCTCAGGACAGAGTTAGGTTTACTTTTATTTTACTGTTACAGCTGTGACTAAGGCAAATGCAGATAGGCCTAGGGTTAATGTGTTTTCATCAAATTATCCTCCTTTTCCTTCCTTTCTCACAAATATGGACCTGATTCTTGTCTGGGACCCCTTTGTTCCCTTTTACCTAGCCCGTGGGATGACACAGGGCAGGCCTTTCATGGTAGGCCTTCCATTAGTAAGTGGAAATAGAGGAAGGAAAGAGCTCACCACACTACGCACTGAAGAGGGAAAGAAAGTTCAAATAAGACACAAGTCTTGCTCCCGATGAAACATACATTCTCCCCTCTCCTGCCCTTGCTCCTCACGTACATGGACCCCATTGCTGCCTAGAATCCCTAACCAAAGGGATTCCTTCTTTTCTTATCCAAGGAAAGAAGAAGCAGAAAAGCAAGGGCAAACCCCAACAGCCACCCCACTGCCTTGACTATTTCCCTACTAACTGTAGTACTGATCTCATAGGAAACATCCTTAGCTCTGTCTGGCTCCAGTTCCTGATCTGATTACCATCAACTCACCGTACATGCCCCTGTCTTCATCCTTTCCTGTCCCATCTCCCATAGAGAAACCCCCTGGAGATTCATGAGTCTGAGTATTCCTTTGAAATGTAGATTGCATATTTCTTTGGTCCCACCATTATATTTCCCTTTAAGGTACAGAATGAGAGGAAAAAAAAAGATGGAGAAGACATAGAAGGGAGCTTTTTAGAGCTCTATTTTCCATCGTTCCTTGGATTTCTCACAGTAAAATCCCTAAGTAAGTTCCCAAAGGGTTGTACGCTTGCTTCAAAGAATGAAAGAAGCTGACATGATGTTTTCTTTCATAGTGGACCAGAAAGGAAGGAAATGGTGTTCAGAAGCAACATTTTTTGTCAGTAGAAAGAGTAGTAGGCATGCAAATGCTTGGGGTCCATAGAAATTAAGAAAGGTGGTAAGAAGGTGATGGTCTGGACAGAGAGATTAGATTTATACCACCAGGAGACCACAGGGATATGTGCTATGCAAAGGAATGTTTTTTATCAATGATTTGGATAAAAACATAGATGGAATGCTAATCACATTTGTAGATGGCCACAGAGCTTGGAGGGATAGCAAATATAACTAGATAACAGAATCTATATGCAAAAAGATATCAACAGGACAAAAAGTTAGGCTCAATCTAAAGATGGAACTTAATAGGGATAAATGTTAATAATATACTTGGGTTCAGAAGGCCAATTTTTTTTTTTGTTGCTGTGTATTATGAAAGCAAAACAAATGCCCCAGGAGAAGGGTCCATGATTACCAGTAACATCAAAGAGGACTTGCTACCTTTTTTTTTATTCAGTTGTGTTGAGGCCAGCATTGCAATAAGCAAGCTAAAACTACTCTACATTGACTGATTTTCAGTAGCTGACATTTACAGGAATATACTAGAAATGGCACTAAAAAGTTTAAGAAAAGAGTTATGGTAAACTTGCTTGCACATCATATAGAAAAATAACGTTTTAAACATAAAAAAGAAAAACTTTCTGTAATTGTCATCCCAGTATCATGGAATAGTGCTAAAACTGTACATGTCAAATTCCACATTGTTGGTTTTGTGTCTTTTTTCTCCAAGCAATTGTAAAAGGTGTAAATGCTGTAAAAATGTATCTTTACAGTTTAAAAGCAAGATAATGCTGCCCAGTGTGAGAAATTTTCTCTAAGTAAATTACAAATTCTATAAAAGGCCTGTGCCACAGCCTGTATGGTTTTGTTTATATTTTAGAATAGCTTTATGTCTTTTTTTTTACCCCTTATTAAAAAACGCTTTTTTTTTGTAATGCTTCCCTGACCCCATCCTTCTTTTAAAAATATTCTTTCTCCAAAACTAAAAATTTAAAATTGGTCTACAATTTTCAGTACTAGAATGATTCTAATTCAATAACTGTAGTCTTTCTTACCACAGAGGAAATGGTAAATAACCCACAATCTGATGCTGGGTTTGTTGGGAGGTTCCTTCTCCTCTCCTCACCGAGAAAAAAAAAAAGTGAAATCAGTTTTACAATTTGAAACAGGGAAGACGTAAAAGTTTAAAATTATAGCACCATGAAATTTCAATTGTTTGTGTTGACTGTGCCATGAATCAAATATAAAGTCAACAGATTCTTTCTGGGTAAAAGAGTAAATTAAAAAAAAAAGATCTGAGGTTGTTTAAAAAACCAGAACAAAACACCGTGCTAATATAAGTCAATAGTGCACTATGGTAGCCCCAAAAGCCAATGTAATGTTAGGATGCATTTAGAGACTTATGTTGCATACTGGATAGGGAACCAGCCTTAAAGTTAGGAAGACCTAAATTAAAATCTTGCTTCTGACACCTGTTGGCTGTGTGACCCTGAGCAAATCACTTAACCTCTCAAGTACCACAAATGCTTATCTGCATTGATAGAGGAAGTTTCCTCCCTAGGAGTTCCATATACCAATGAAACCACAGGTATAATCCAAAAAGAGAGAGAGAGAAAGACAGAGAGAGAGAGAAGGCTGTGATCTGGGAACAAAGTTTTACTCTGCTCTGGTTAGACCATCTCTGGAGCATTGTGTTCAGTGTTCTATTCAAAATATTTTAGGAAGAACATTAATAAGATAGATGGAGAGTGACCAGGATAGCAAAGGGCCTTGGGTCCATGCCATTAGAGGATGAGCTGGAAGAACTATAGATCATTATCTTGAAGATGAGAATATTGGGGTTATAGCATGGAAGGTTTACAGACAGCCCTATCATTTACTCTCCTCTAAATTTTCTCCAGCAGAAAGGCTGCTTCTGAAGATGTTGCTAGGCTCCAGGCACAATAAGGGTTAAGTGGACATTTGAGGGCTGGATGGGATCCTTACCACTATTTATAAACATTATTTCTATGGGGAAAATCAAAGGCGCAAAAGGCTTAAGACACTTCTGGAATAGATCCTGTAAATGAGCCGGGGCCTGTCCCTGATGTTACAGCAGAAAAGAATGTCTGTTTTTTATAAATAAGAAACCTCCTGTAGGGTTTGCGAAGAGGGGAGGTTTGAAGACAGCGCCAGGGTGGCAGGGAAAACCCAACATGAGATGAGTCAGGAGTCTTCACTGTGCCAGTCTGTGTGATGTTGGATAAATTTGGAAACGTAATAAAGGCTGTTGCCTGAAAGGGGAATTCGACTTGTCTTGCTCAGCCCCAGAGTGTAGGACAAGGGGCAGTGGATACAGATTGCAAGGAAGAAAAGTGAGGCTTGATGCACAGGGAAAATTTCCTAACAATTAGTCATCTGAAAACAGAATGGGCTTCCTTAGGATGTGGCAGGTTTCAAGCGAAGGAAGAGTAGCAACTTGCGGACATGCCTTAAAGGAGATTCTCTTTTCAGGTACAGTTTGGACTAGGTGGCTGCTGAGATCTCTTTCAGTTCTGAAAATCTCATACCTTTCTGAGCCTTGAGAGTTCTCATCTGGGCGGCCAGGGACTAGGACTAGATCAGAGTATCTTAACCTGGTGTCCTCGTACTTGGTTTTTAAAAATATTTTTGACAGCCATGTCAGGATAATTGGTTTTTTATGATTCTGTGCGTTTTATTTTATGCATTTCAAAAAGTTATTCTGAGAAGGGGTCTGTAGGTTTCACCAGACTGCCTTAGGGTCCACAACACAAAAAACCAGTTAAGCACCCCCAGACCAGATGATCTATCTCTAAGGCTTCTTCTAGGTCAAACATCTTATGGATTTCTTTGATTTATTTGCAAGGGATACACAAACGTGTGTGTGTGTGTGTGTGTGTGTGTGTGTGTGTGTGTGTGTGTCCGTGTCTCCAAAGCTATTTGATCTTGATAAGGAAAAGAACCCATTTCCGTATGTGTGTGCATGTATATGTGTGTACACACACACACACACACACACACGCACGTATACTCTGCTCTGGTTAGACCATCTCTGGAGTATTGTTTTCAGTTCTATTCAAAATCTTTTCAGAAGAACATTGATAAGATGGAGAGTGACTATACACACACATACACATACAGTTATATGTGTATATATATGCACACAGATCTATGTGTGTGTTTGTGTATGTAGACATGGGAAGAGAGAGAGAGAGATCCAAACATGGATTTATAAAAGACACGTTCAGATTAAATCTTTTGCAACTTTTTTTTTCTTTTCCAAATTGCCAGAGGCTGACATCTTTGTGAATTAGGACGTGAAACTGAGATCGCTGGCATCTACTCTTGGAATCTTTCACATACAAGTAGAGTGCACTTGGCAAGTGCACTAGAGAAAGTAAAGCTGATGATTTTTATATAGTTCAGTGGACGTGGTTCATGTTAGTGCCTTTTGAGACCACCTGGGAGCCACTGAAGTAATTAAGTGGAATGGGCTACCATTTGTGGCTTGATTCTGTCTTTTTACCTTTGCACTAAAGAAGACCAGAAGGTCTTGCCTTTAAGTCCACTGGGGGAAGGGAACCACAGAGTCATTTGATCTTAGTGATAAGGAAAAGAACATATTTCTTTATTTGCTAAGAAAACAGAGTCTTCTAAAGATGCTAGAGAAGTAAAAACGTTGTAGTTTGGATAGGTATTGCATAGTGTGATAAAGTTAAAAGTGTTTGTGAATCTCTTCCCTCTCTTTGCCCACTCCCACCCTGAGGATTCCATAATATCTTAGATGAAGCAGTCACAGAGGCAGTATTAGAGGGAAAAGCACTGGATTTGGTGTCAGGAGATCTGGATTAAAATAAAATCCCAGCCCTGCCACTTTCTAGCCATGTGACCTTTGATTAGTCATTTCACTTTATCTCTAAAATTGAGGTGCTAATACCTGCAGAACGCACCTCCTAGGGTGATTGGGAAGAAATTATGTTGTGAATTATAGAAGCTATAGAAGCTGTTCCATTCATTTGTCTCTCTGGGAGAAAAAACAAAGGAAGGAAAAAGCATTGCCTCCTGAGAAATGACAGAAAACCGCAAAAATCAATAGAAGAGGGGTCTGTAATTTTGGCTGGAAATGTTTTTTCTTTTCTTCCTTGCAGTCCATTTCCTCTAGTTGGAAATAATATGACATATTAAGGAAGATGTACAAGATGATGGTCACAGCTGATACCTCAGTCTCATGAATATACATTTTCTGGAGAACAAAGATGAAGCAGAAATGCTTAATGAAAATGATTTCAAAGTATCTCATGTCCTCATTCTAATAATCTTCCTTGAGCTTAGCTGGCCCAAGTGATTGGACAGATTTACCCACAATCACGGAATGATCCGTAATTTCACAGGTGACCGAGCTCGTGATTACCCACAAAATTAGAAAGCAGAGCCTTGACTGTACTGACAGACTGAATATGAATTTAGATTTGGTGTAGAAGGGGCAGTGTTCCCCTTTCTTTTTAACCCTGATGCTACCAAATACTCCTTGAAGTACCTCCACAGATTTCAGTATTGTGACACATGCTTCCTTCTGTGGCTTTCCCATCACCTCATTTTATTATATGTTCCTTTAAAAAAAATCCTTTAAGATTCCACAAATAACAGTGCTGTGTAACCTTGTTGGATTTTTTTTCTAATAAAACCCGCTAATTTTAGAAGAGAGATTAGAATGTGTTCTGAAGAGACAATGCTTTCACCTTGGAAGATTATCACGGTCATCAGTGAGCACTCATTAGGTGCTTACTTTTTGCTTGGTACCATATTAGGTTCTGGGGATGTAAAGACAAGGGAAACAGAATCTGCCTTCAAGGACCAATAATGATAATAATAATACAGAACTGTTTTCCACAATCGTCCAGACATAATGCTATTCTACAAAAAATTTTGGAGTAGGGGTAACTAGGTGGTTCAGTGGGTAGAGCATGAGCCCTGGAGTCAGGAGGACCAGAGTTCACGTTTGGTCTCAGATACTTACTAGCCGTGTGACCCTGGGCAAGTCACTTAACTCTGATTGACTCCCCCCCCCCCCCAAAAAAAAAAGAGGAAAGGAAAGGAAAAAAAAGCTTAGGAGTAATATTTTAATATATGTTACCATAATAAATATTTATATTTCCTAAACTACGCAGAAAGAAAAGTTTTCAAAATAAAGAGGCCTAGCAGAAGTTAAAACCATGTGGGAACAGGATGATGTTTATATATGGCTTCCAAATTAAAAAGGGAATGGAGCCAAAAATCATGTTAATCACCCTATATAAATGGATGACTCATTAAACTATATGGCCCCACTGAAATACATTTGAAACAACTTCTACATCTAATAGAATCTTTTTCTGACAAATATAAAAATGTCATTTGTTTTTGATGAGCACAAAATTCTCACTATAAACCAAGGAAAGATAGAAATTGAAGGTTTTGAGCTTGAACCTAAAGTCCACATTTAACCAGTAGATAAAAGTAAAACCTACAAATTATCTTGAAGATACATTGAACATACAGATATAAAGAGAAGGCTATGACTAAACGTGTTAAGAGACTTACTGGCATCTTGAAATCATAGCTGTATTAGAAAAATATGTTTCTAGCAATTAAGACAATTCCAGCCTTAATGTACACTTTCAGAATCGTAAAAAATTAGAAAGATTATTTTGGCAGCTATGTGAAAAAATGGATTGGAGAAGAGAGAGGCTATTTAGGAAACTATACTAATGGTCCATTAAAGAAATTGTAAAGGCCTACTGTGTATGTGGAGGAAAAGGGGTTGAGTGTAGAAGATATTATAGAGATAAAAATCAATAGGGCTTAGCAATGTGTTAAATATTAAGAAAAAAGAAGAGTCAAAACATGGTTGACAGAAAAATAGAGAAGTTGGAAGAAATGTAAGGTAGATGTAGAGGGCAAACGATGAAGTTAGTGTTGGACATGTTAAGTTTGAGTCACCAGTAGTACACTAGGTGTCCAGTGGATAGTTAGCAATATGGAACTAGAGTACAGGGGAAATTCTGAGGGGTAATATGTACACTTAAGAAGCATAGAGGTGATCATTGAACCCACGGGAGACCATAAGATCCCCAAAGAAGAGAATAAGAGATAATGGAAAGAGCTCAGGACAAAACTTTTCGGAGACATTCGTACTTAGGGAAGAGCAGGATGGTGAAACAAGAAAAGGAGAAGGAAAGTTCATACAGATAAGAGAAAAAATCAGAAAAGAGCCATGCTACAGAAGCCCAGGCCAGGGAAAATTTAACTTGAATTGTAGAACGAACAAAATGTGAAAATTCCCTTTCAAGTAAAGGATGGCTTCAGTTATTTTGTGAATGATTTTTTTTTCTAGCTGGTTCAGCAGATTCTATTTTTGTGACATTTACATGAAAAAAAAAAAACCAAAAACTTTATCATCAAGAGCCTGGCTTTTACCTGGCTTATCTTATTTGCAGATATCTTAATCACTTTCAGATACTTGGAAGCATTCCTTTTCTTCCTCACAGAAAGCCCTAAAGTTAGTTGTTGGTTTTTTTTTTCAATAGGGAAGATCTGTATAATTCATGAAACACCTTTAAAAAATAAGTTGCTTCTGTTCTAAAAAGAACAGTTTTGGTTTTGCATTGAGTTAAATGATCATGCCTCGGACGCCAAAGCAAAATAAAATCACCTGTTGGTCTTCACTGGAAAAACAAGATAAATGTTTCTGCAAACATTCCGCATAGCCCTCGCATACTTTTGAAAAGCAAATGTTTGTTTCCCTGCAGGAAAAATTTATAAGCAAAACAAAATGTTTCCACAGAGGACATTCATCCCCCGCACCACCTCTGGCCCTTTCCTTTCATTTCCTGAGAAACTTCTCCCCTTTTTGTTTAGTCACCTTTCAGTCCTGTCCTACTCTTTGTAACCCCCGATGGGGTTTTCTTGGCAAAGATATTGTAGTGGTTTGTCATTCTTCCAGCTCATTTTACAGATGAGGAAACTGAGGCAAACAGAGTGAAGTGACTTGCCCAAGGTCACACAGCTAGTAAGTGTCTGAGGCCAGATTTGAATTCAGAAAGAGAAGTTTTCCTGGTTCCAGGCTCAACACTTTCTCCATTGCATCACCTACCTTCCCTCTCTCCTTCTTAGACCTGACTGTAACGTTAATAGCTTTGTTAGAGCCAGTAAGAATCTTGGAGATCTTATGATCCCATCATTTTCAGGCTAAAGAAACTAAAGCCTAGCACTTTGCCCAAATTCACTCAATCTTTAAGACATTGCTATGAGGAGAAAGTATTCATGTGTCTAGTCTACAGATGAAGAAATACAGCATCAAGAAGGCCAAGTGACTTGTTTACCAGGAATGTCAGATCAGAGTTGCATATTAAATATTTTCTAAATTACTTCATTACAAGATAAAGACCTACAAAAATGGCAGTTTTTGGCCCACTGATGTGATACTACTAGTCAGTCAAGTATCTGAAGACCGTGTGTCCTGACCATGTTTGATCTGAAAAAGTTGTATTCAGTGTCCTTTGCTTTTAATGGGTAATAGCCCATCATAACATATACCACCCTTTATAATGTAGGTATATAGAAATTATATATATAATGTGTGTGTATATGTGTGTGTATAATGTAGATATGTAGAAATAATTATATATAATGTATACAACACCTTATAACATAGATATGTGTACATTATAATGCATAAAGGGTTCTGGCAAATATAATAATTAACTCCGCTCAGAATAAGGCTAGGTTAGAAGCTTCTACAGTTGAGAAGGAGATAGGGAAGAAGACTGTTGGGGGAAGTGGGCAGATATGGTTTTGTTGAAAACAAGCCTCATGATTGGCTATTGCTACCCATCTTCTTCCTACTCTGAAGACCACACTTTTAGACCACACAACCCATTAGAGATGGGATAAGAAAATGGGTACATTTCAGGGCTTTTAATATCCAGGTGCTGAGATGCTTCAACGTTTTTGTTGAGTTATGTATCAAAATCTGAGTGAAGTAACTGCACATCAGCCGAAATTCAGCTGAGCACGAAATCTCAAAGCTCTGGAAATATCAGGTTGGTTTAAAAAAATAGTCTCGTGACACATTTCCACACAGTGGATGAAGTTCCTAAAGCTGCATAAATCCTTCGTGACTAGGTCTTCCCTAGGTTGCTGCTCACTAGGGAAGTTGGTGGCACGCATATGCTTCAGTTAAAATAAAATTGTTAATTGCACCAAGAGGCATTGTGGGGTAATGGAAAACACGTGGTTCAGGAGCTCTGTCACTAACTAGCTGTGTGACCTTGGGCAAGTCAGCCTCTCAGAATCTTAGTTTCTTTATAACCAAGGGGACTTGAAACTATTCCTTAAGTCTCGTTTTCCTTATCTACAGTACAAAGACAACATTTGTAGTACCCAGACTATGTAAAGATTTGCAAACCTCTAAGCATCATATAAATATTATTAGTGTTTTTATAAAATGAGGAATCTGAACTGGATATCCAAGGACCCTTCCAACTTGAACACTTTGTGAATCTAAGGTCACTGACTTGGTGGCACCCTCTGTTGTTCCAGATTCATAGCTGTGGATGGTGACACCAGTTTAGAGGGGAGGTGCTTGTCATCCCTCCAGATGATTTAGAGGACGAGACCAATGAATAATGTTCCTTTTAGCATTGTCTATTGTGTCTGCCATCATAGTTGTACAGCGATCATTGGGAAGCTGTTGGATGGTGTTTCTTAAAAATTGTTAACATCCTTCTCATGCTAAAAAGTGAATAAAATATGCCTCGTCTTTGAACAAAAGGTCCCACTGCTGAGCAGATGTACCCCAAGGAAGGAAAAAACAAAATGGTCTTATTTATACACATATACATACATATATGATATACATATATCCATATACTGTATGTATATGTGTATGTGTGTGTATATATAGATATGTATATATATATACACCGATTTAGGTGGTGATGTATGTATCTGTGTTTCTATACAGATATGTGTTTATGTATACGTATACATGCACACACACACACACAAGGTGTCCTAAACGTCTCAGTGCTGTTTTAAGCTGTTAAAGCTTGAAGACTGTTGAGACACACCGTTCTAAAATAAAAATAGTAGCATTTTTAGGGGTAATAGAGCTGGGGCAAAGTAGATACCTATTGATTATGGAATGGCTGAAGAAAATATGGAGTTTTACTTTGCCATAAGACATATTAATATAAAGATTCAGAGATGCAAATAATATGCTTGATGACTACCATATAAATGAAAACAACAAGAGAAAATTGAATGCTATGTAAATGTTATAATGGCCAAACTTGGTTCTGAAGAAGAGCTGAGAAGAGTACCTTCCTCTCTTCATTGAAGAAGGGGAGAGGCCTGTGGTTGTGGAATATGGCACATACACTGTCACATGTGTCTACTGGTTTTGTTGAACTCAACGTTTTAAAATCTTTGTTACAAGGCAAGGTTCACTGGGTAAGAGACAGAGGGGGAAGAGGGTTATTATATTTGGAAATGCATATGTTGTAAAAACAAAAGATAAAAATTTTATCTCCTTGCTGTTTAAGATCTTGACCTCAGGCAGACACTGTATTCTTCTTAACTAGGGGTAGGGAACCTGCGGCCTCAAGGCCACATGTGGCCCTCTAGGTCCTCAAGTGCAGCCCTTTCACTGAATCCAAACTCCACAGAACAAATCCCAGTAATGAAAGGAAATAATTTGTCTGTAAAACTTGGGCTCTGTCAAAAGTCTGCACCCAAGGACCTAGAAGGCTACATGTAGCTTTGAAGCTGCAGGTCCCCCACCCCTTTTTCTGCCCTCTTTCTTAATCCTTCCAACCCACATCTTTTTTTAATCAGATGAGTTCCCAGGTCACATGTTTCTGAAGCATACTACTCTCACAACTGGAATTTCTTTCTTAATTAGGAATGAATATAACACTAGGAAGAAAAGATTTTAGGGCATATTTACTTCCTTGGCATTTCATTGGTGGTGATGATATTAAAATGAATTATGAACTACTTTCCTTTCACCCCCCCCAATACAATTGTTCCCCTTTGAAATTATAGGAAGAAGACTTGCAGCCGCTCAGTGTTTGACTTCAGTGATCATCTGGGTTAACTCCTACCTGAACAGGAATCTTTTCTACAGCATTCCCAAGAAATAGTCAGCCATTCAGTCTTTGCTCAGAGACCTCCAGTGAGAGATAACATACTATCTTTGAAGGCCACCTAGCCTTTCCACTTTGGATCTCCATAATTAAGAGTTTTTCCTTTCATCAAGAGCAAGTCTTCCTCTCTACCACTTCTCCAATAAACATTTATTAACTAATGGAGAGTAGAGGGGAAAATATGGGGTGTCCCAAAAGTCTTAGTGCAATTTAAAAGCTATTCGAGCTTCAAATTTTTGGGACACTCTGTAGAAGCAAAACATTACAGAGCAGCCAAAGTAGGATAACATGACTTCCCACAGTGCAGCCAAATAAACTCTTCCTCAGTCATTTTGTAGATCAGTTACCAAACCACAGATGCTCAAAACATCTTTTCTCCTCACCAAAGGATGCCCCAACATGGATTTTAATATACCCATATCCTACAATGGGAAAATCTTGTCCTCATGACAAGTATTAATTTATAATGAGGGGGCGGATAGGTGGCTCAGTAGATAGAGCACTAGCCCTGGCGTCAGGAGGACCTGAGTTCAAATGTGCCCTCAGACACTTACTAGCTGTGTGACCCTGAACAAGTCACTTAATCCTGATTGCCTCCAGAAAAAAAAAATGTAAAATGAGGAAAAATTTTTTTAAAAAACTTGTAGAGACCTATTTGTATATTTTTTTCATTTTTGTGGGTGGAGAGAGGTAAATTCAAATTCAAGTCAGTAATTACTGTCTTGGAGTAACTGGAAAGAATGCTTTTTTATTACCTCCAGTACTGTGTCTTTGATGTAAAGTTGGGTAGAGATGAGGAGAGTGGTTCTGATTGTGCTCACTTGTGTCACTTTACTGTCTTGTGTTTCTGTTTTCTTCTGTCATGAAAATGTCTCTGGTTATGAAGACCGTCATATTCTGAAAATAACAAACAGGAGTGAAATAAGGTAAACATCCCCTTTATCCCCTCAAAGAGTCTTCTTTTATGGGATGTCCCTTTAGGTCTTAGTTCTGCATTTCCCGTTCTTGTTTAGAAACCCTAACACTGAATTGTTTTTAATGGGGAATTTTCTGTGAATGAGAGACCTAGGGACCTGCTATGTGTATCAGAAGCATCATCAGAGAATGGAGAAAGAAAGTCAAGTGGTTTTGTTACATGGTTTTTCCCAATAGGTGGCTTAATAAGTAATCCAGGCTATAGCTAATCTAGGAATCATATATTTCTAGGTTACTTCTTCTGAGAATAATGCTATAGTTCCAAATATAAAACTTAACTATAAAATCATTATACAATTCTTAATTTCTTAACCAGTTATATAAATATAAACATACAATTATATATACAAATGAATACAAATATACAAATATAAAACTTAACTGTAAAATCGTCATAGAATTCTTAATTTTTTAACCAGTTAAGAGGGGTGCATCAGTAATTCAGACATGAAGCCACTGTCTCCCCAGTGTTAAGAATTAGGGAAGTTTCATGCTATAACATACTGAGTTCACTGTATACAGAACATTGCACGAGCTACTATTAACGGATAAAGAAATAGAAGGCATTTACTCAATTTATATGTGTTTGGATGGGCTTTCTTTTCCCTTATTGTCCATTTTCTTTTTTTTATTACTAATTTTTGCTGCCATTCTCTCCACTTGAGTAAAATACATGCTGAACTTTGAAAAAGGATTTTTCATTGTAGCTTGTAAAGCACTTAGCACATAGTAGGCATTTAATCAATAGCTTATTTCCTCTGTCCCTTCTTCCTTCTCTCCCTTCCTTCCTTCTTCCTTACCTCCATCCTTTGTTCCATCCAGTTCTCTCTTAATACTATTGTTAGCTTAACTGTCTTGAGGTCTATTTCAGTAAACGTTATAATTATTGCCATTTACCTTAGCATGATGGAAACACATCATTTGAATGTGTGTCGTTGAACTGCTGTGTATTATATTCAATTTTGGCCCCCTTGGACAGATGTAAGGGAAGCTATATATAGGCACTCACTTTTGTATTAACATTACAAGGTTCAATCTCCATGTTAAACTTATTCAGGCAGAAAAAAAATGTTAAGTGAGTTTTTGTTTTGAGAATGAGAAATCAAGAAAGAAGATGAGATTATTCTAAGAAAATTACCATTGAGGAAGCAACATGATGCTACCTAGAAATTACACATTTTCCTGAATGAAAATCCTTCTGTTCTCTGGTCTAGAAAACAGTTTTCAGCATTTGTAAAGTGCAGCATGACTGGAAACCCTTGAGATTTTGTAATATTCTCACTCCCCAATGAGTCTCTCCCTGTTTTTAAATGAGTTCCTTGCTGCCCAGAACCCCAGAAATAGTCAGAAGGAGCCTGATGTGGCAGAGTGATAATTAATGCCACATCATATGAAGCAGCAGGGTGTAGTGTGGATGGTTAAGGTCAATGAATTTGAAGCCAAGATCTGTATTAAAATCCAACCTCTGGCATTTATGAGTTGAGTGATCTTGGGCAAGTCAATTTACCCATCTCTAAAAAGGGGATCTATCAACAAGCGTTTTTTTTAAGCGCCTGTGTGCCTGGAGTAATAATAAAAACCTTTTCACAGAGTTGTTGTGAGAATCAAAACGTAAATTATGATATTGGTGAATAGGGTCCTCCATTTGAAATGCTTTTAGACTGTTAGGTAAAATACTTGGGAAGTAGAGCTCTTCTTGTAATTTCTCTGATCATGAAATTATAGTAAAAGGCACTCTGGGGAGTTTTAAAAGGTCCGACTTTGATGTTCAACAGTAACTAATTTATAGAAATCTGGGGAGAGGGCAGGGACGCTGCTCCTGAAGTTAAGTAGCAAACTCTGGTGCTCTAAAACCACAGGGCAGCTTTCGCCCAGGGGAGACCTACCCAGTTACCAGAGTAGGTGGCGGTGGTCTGGCCACAGACAGAAGGGCATGTCATTATGGCTTTGGAGAAAGACTGGGCTTCCTGCTCAGAAAATGGAAACCTGAAAATTATGGGTTACTGAGAGCCCCCTTGTTTTTCTTGGTTTCATAGGGTTTTTGTTTTGGGGATTGGTTTGGGTTTTTTTTGGGGGGGGGTGAATGGTCATTCTCTTTTCTCTTCATATAAAAGATATTTTACATGAGAAGTATGATATAGGTGGTAGAGAGCTGGCCTTGAACTCATAAACACCTGAGTTTAAATCCTGTTTTTCACGTAGACTGGTTGTATGGCCTTGAGCAGATCATGAAACTTCGTAGTGCCTATGGCAGTTCTGTTTGACTACGAGTTTCAGAGATGCTGATGTATGTTGATAGACGGGTTCCATCTTTGGGAGTTCCCTACACTAATGTAATCACAGGTTTGCAAGGGGTAGATATTAGGACTTTGAACCTGGCAGACTGCGGTTACAGTGGTGGCTCTCATATTTGCCAGCTGAGTAACCTTGGTCAAGTCCTACAGCATCTCTAAGCCTCAATTTTGTTTGTGTATTTATTTATGTAAAATAAGAAGGATTGGACTAGATGGTCTTAAGGTCACGTCTGGCTCTATGTCTCTTGCCCTGTAATCCTACATTCCTCCAATGAAGAAATGTTTTACCTGTTCTTTATTGGAAGTTAAAAGATGCATCCATGAATCACAATGGAGTAACATTTGATAGCATTCAAAGGTTTTGTAGTAACTTTATGTGAGTTTTAGGAAAGAGTTCATGAAGAACTTTTCCCCACTTGTTCAAATCCATAAACCTTTATTGTGTGTACAGCCCCTAAGGGTCAGCACACAGGTGTGCGTGTGCGCATTCACACACACACACACACACACACACACACACACAAAACCTGCCCTCGTGGAGCATCTACACTATTGTTTGCCTGGCCTACGTTTGGATTCCAATTAGTTCAGATGGGATTGAACTGGTTGTCACTGCAGTCATGAAAGGATTTTGATAGGGGCTTATTTCTTATATGAGAGAAAATTCCAGTGTTCAGTACTTAGGGCTTCCCTCTTCTCCTTCTACCTTGCAATTGTGTTCTCCTGCCTTTGATCTATCTTCTCTTGCTTTAAACCTTTAGCTCGAGATTCATTTCTTTGTACCAACCTAGCGCCTTCCACTAGTTGTTTTATGGCCTCTTTCCTTACTTTCACCTCTCTCTCCACCTTCCCCCTCCATTTTATTTACCCAAGGGGATCTCAGTTGGAGCCAAGCTATCCTTTTTCCTACACTCCATATGTTTTCTGTGACTTTGACCTCCTTGCTGTTCTTCACACCAAATATCCCATCTCCTCATTCGGTGTATTTTCACTGGTTGCCCCCTATGCCTGGAATTCTGTCCCTCTACCTCTCAGTCTCTTTATTTCCCTGGCTTCCCTCAAGTTTTAGCTAAAATCCCACCTTCTTCAACAAGCTTGTCCAGGTCTTCCTTAATCTTAGTGCCTTCCCTTTGAGATTATCACCGTGTTATCCTGTATATATCTTGTTTGTACCTATATGTTGTCTCCTCCCATTAAGTTATGAGCAGGGACTATTTTTGCCTTTCTTTGAATCCCAGCACTTAGTTCAGAGTCTGGCATATTGTAGGTGCTTAATTTATTGTATATTGACTCAAATCTTGGACCACCCTTCTTATTTTTGACATTTTCATAGAATCATACATCTAGAGCTAGAAGGGACCCCGGAAACCATCTAGACTAACCCTATGCATTTTACAGATAAGGAGACTAAAGTCCCATGAGGCTGAACAGTTTACCCAGGGCTACATGGGGTAAGCATCAGAGGTGAGATTTGAACACAGGTCTTCAAACTCCAAAAGCAGTATTCTTTCTACTGTACCAAGCTGCCTCCCTGATGATATATTATTCATTAAAATGTCAAATTAACTAAGTAAGAAAGGGTTTTAGAAAATGAAAGCACTTGCTAGTTATTCAATTTTATTTATTGTCCTCTAAGTTGTACTTTAGGGCAGCTAGATGTCTCAGTGGATGGAGCACTGGTCCTGGAGTCAGGAAGATGAGTTCAAATCCAGCCTCAGATGCTTACTAGCTATGTGACCCTAGGCAAGTCAGTCAGCCTCGGTTTGCCTAATCCACCAGAGAAGGAAATGGCAGACCACTCCAGTATCTTTGCCAAGAAAACCCCATACACAGTCATAAAGAATTAGACACAATTGAACAATGACAAAGTAGCTCTTTAGAGATTGCCATATGTTAATAAAATTAGGTCACTACAGAATAGGTGATAGGCCAATGGATACTGCTTTATATTCATTCATATTAGAGTGTGTGTGTGTGTGGTGGGGGGAGTGCATGTGCCAGATAGTGAAAGTTTTCTTGGTGAGACTAAAGTACTGTTGGTTCCTAATGGAAAGACCTGAGGTTAGCTTCCAAGAGCTCTTATTTACTGGGTGTTTTCACCCTGACCTCTATGATTCTAGTATGTATAAAGTCTCCAAGCCATGGATTCCTTCTCCCCTGGGAGCTTTTATATGAATTGGATGTTGTTGGGATAAAAGGTCCAGGTGTAGAAGTGGTCAAGATCCTTAATATAAGCTGCCCATTGATCAGAGTCAGAAGTCCTGGGAGGGAGAAGTCCTAGACACCTCTTCCTTCCTTTCCTTCTTTGTGATTGCTCCCTTAAAACACAGTGGTGTTTCCTGACCTCCTCAATGCACTATCACATTTGACTTTTTTTCCTTGTGGGATATTATTTCATGCTTCTTCAGAGAAGAAATGCTATTTTGCTTCATTTTTTTCTTCTTCCCTGAAGACCTTTTTTTACTTTCCCACCTAACAGCTTCTGAGAGTGGAAGCTGCTGTTAGTCCAGGTATCTTTTCTGTTGTAGGGAGGGAGGGAGGGAGAGAGTTCATGCTACAGTGACAAGCCCGAAAGATAGCATTTTTGTATTCCTCCCTTTTCAAAAAAGAGAAGCAGTCCTGAATGAAAGAAGAATTGAAAACCTTTAAGATAATTACTTTCTGAAAAGTTATATGGAGTACTGCTGATATCATTAAATGCCAGGGGTGATTATCAACATGGAAGAGAAACTGCAAGAGTTGCCATGAAGAATCAGGGAAAAAGAAAAATGAGAGCAGAGGTTGTTCAGTAATTAAATTATGGACAATAAATAAAATCAAATCAGACTAGGAAAACATGTCCTTGCTTCTTTTCCTTTTCGTGAAGTCAAATGAAAAAAATTGCCCCAGTTAACTAAAGAGAAATTAATAGGAATAAAGGATTTCTAAAAAGAACTGCTGGTACAAAATACCAGTAGAAAAGATCTGGTTATGTTTCAACTGAAGAATGTGTGTGTGTTTGGGTGGCATTGGGGTGGGGAGTCAATTGTAAAACCAGAATTTCAGCACCAGAATTGATCTGTGGAGATCATCTAGCTTAACCTTTATAGATGAGTAAACTGAGGCTCAGAAAGGTTAAGTGATTAGCCTAAATTCACACAGCTAGAAAGTAGAATTACATAGGATTAGAATAAAAGGGACCCAAGGAGGTAAGCTATTATGCTCCCACCCTGAATTTCACAGAGGAGGAAACAGAGGCCCGTAGAGGTTACCTCACTTGACTAATGTTAGTCAATGGCAGAACCAATATTAAAACCCAGGTCTTCTATTTCAGGTGACAGGACTGAGGTCTCCTTCCTTCTAATTACAGTTAGTTAATAAGAATTTTTTTAGGTGCTTACAATGTGCCAAGCATTATGCTTCTATACTCAGGAACAAGAATTGAGATGCTTGAGACCTTACTTGAGTAGCTTTGGAACATGCAGCACTTACCCATTTGTCCAGAATACCAGTACCCCAATATCTGGCATTGATCCTCATTATACTTTCATGTCCAGTAGTGAGCAAAAAAGGAAGGAAGCAGAAGAACTGAGAATAGGTGAATGTACCAGAGAGATACTTAGATGCTTGGGCAACAGTTTTTTAAGTTGGCATTTATAGCTTCAAAGAGTAGTGAGATTCCTACCCCAATGATTCCCTTATAGCACTACTCTTAGAACTTTCTCCCCCTTTTCTACTAATTTTCTACCAAGAGGCATGCCTAGGCAAACTTAGGATCAAATATCAACCTTTCAACTCCATTCAAGGAAGAGCCAAATGTATTTGTCAAGTGACTCTGTTAACTTCTACAATCAATACGTCACCATAAAAGATTTTTATACCCAATTGTAAGGTTGTAGATTCTCCTCTCTCTCTTCCATACTTTCTTATTTTTTAATCTTTGTGAATTCATTTAAAAGAGATTAATTACAGCATCCAAATGTAAGAATTTGGGGGTGCTCACTTTGGCCTTTGGAGAGACTGAGGTTAGATAGGACTCCAACGTCAGTTTTTTTTGTTTGGCTTTAATCCTGGAAAACAAGTATCTGAGAAACCACCTAGAAAATTATCAAAGACCTCAGGACCTGAAAACAGCTCTTATTTATACAGTAAGGAAAATGGGGCTCAGTATGCTCTGTCCTCATCTAGGACCTAGTGACTGTACATACCACACAGAGAGAACATGTCTAATCTTCAACATGGAAAAACCAAAACGAGAAACCTAATTCATTCCAGTACTACCCTACCCTTATAAGTGTTAGACTGCAGAGAAAAGATAATGGTAGTATATGGTAAATCCTATCTAGGTCAAAGTAGGCCTAGATTATCTTGCCCCTCCCCCCCCCCACCCAGTGGCATACTGGGCTTATCTCATTCTCTCAGTAGTTCTCTGGGTAAAGGATGACATAGCCAATTTCTCCTAGTATCTTCCTAGACCAGGATAAGAACCCCTGTGCCTGTGTTAGCCTACACCTGTGAGCTCTAGATTGGGATTGAAACCTGACTGATCTCTTGGGTGTTTGGAGCAGGGAGTATGGGAAAGAAAGGGGTCAGGGAAATAATCTTTATTAAGAGTGTTCTTATCTAGGGGTGATTCTATCCTGGCCTCTCTGGGTATGTTCTCTCATTTATTTTGCACCAATGACTTCAGATTGTTGGATTCTTGAAAAACTTTTCCAGTTACGTCAAAATATCTATATTTTTCCTTTGGATATATAGTTCAGGTTGGGAAGAGAATCCCATCTAGTCTTCTGATCATGTAGGCTACAGAAATTGAGCGAAGGGGCATGTTGTACAAGGTAGACATGTATAAGGCAGTCCCAGGAGAAGCTAGTTAGCTATTTCCCAAGGCTTGTTTTATGAATGCGTCAATGAAAAAGCATTCTTTTTGTTGCTTACTATATGCTAGGCACTGAACAAAGACAAAAATGAAAAACGAATTTCTGTGAATCACACTTTTCCATTCTGATTTCAAGAACACCATTTTGACTGACTTGCTCAGCTGAGTGTCATTGTTAAGGAGGACAAGCACAATGGAGTCAGAAAGTCAGGAAAACTTCAGCTTAAAAGAATAATCCTTCCTGAAAGCTCTAGTCTAAAGGAGTGGCTCTCTGCTAATGGCTGCACTTGTCCTGTTGGCTTCCCAACTGACAAAAAAAATTTTTAATGCAAAAATTAGCATCCTTTCCACCAAAACTAAATTTGCCCTAGACAGTATTAGCATCTTCATTCCTTAGGAAGACACTCATTGCCCCATACATCTTCCCTTAAAGATTCTGTGCTTAAAGATTCCCCTAAAGATTCTGTAATTATGCCCTAGGCATCTCACATGCAGTTGGTGATACAGTGGTTAGAACTCTGGGCCTGGAGTCTGGAAGACCTGATTTCAAATCTAGCCACAGACACTTACTAGCTTTGTGACCTTGGGAAAATCACTTGACCTCTGTTTCAGTTTCCACAATTTTTATAATGAGGATAATACAGCATCTACCTCCCTGGGTTGTTGAGAAGATCAAATGAGATATTTGTAAAGCGCTTAGCACACAGCCTGACAAGCATTCAGTTGGGGAAAGGGAATAAATAATTATGTACCACCTTTCCCCTCAAAAGGGGAAAGAAGAGGGAAGTACAGGAAAATGACTAGGGTGGTATTTTTCAGTTGTGTCCAATTCTCCATGACCACATTTGGGGTTTTCTTGGCAAGGTTACTGGACTGATTTGCCATATCCATCCCCAGCTCACTTTACAGATGAGGAACTGAGACAAACAGGACTAAATGATTTGCCCAGGATGTTTGAGGCTGGATTTGAACTCGGGAAGATAAGTCTTTCTGACTCCAAGCCCAGTGCTCCACCCACTGCACCACCCAGCTGCCTGTAGAAAGGGAGGTGAAGTACTAATTAAGAGAATAAACTAGTTTGACTACCATGACTGCCACCTTGATCTATAAAATGAAGACCTTGGACTAGATGACCTCTGACGTCCGGTCTAGCTCCACATATGTCATCCTGTGAGAGGCAGTTTGTTGTAGTAGAAATTTCATTGAACTTGGAGTCAGTAGATCTGGTTTCAATTCCTAGTACTTTCAAGCCTTGAGACTGGAGGCAAATCAGTTAATAATGACCCTCCACCTCAGTTTTCTTTTCTGCAAATAGGGATATTAATATTTTCAATGTCTAACCCAGAGAGATGTTGGGAAGAACCAATTTTGTAAACCTTAAACTTTAAGGCTTACAAATGCTTTGAGGCTTAAAGCATTATATAAATGTAAGCTATCATTAGTAAGTCAAATCTTAAAGCTATATATATAAGTGCGAGTCATTATTTTATTATAAGAAAGTCAAACCAGCCTCACAAGGTTCTTTTCTCTGCTTAAATGGATATGTGGTTTGACCTCTTTCAGTTTCTAGACCTGAGAGCTATTTCGATAAAATCTGTAATCCAAAAGGTAGTCATAAAAAAGTACTGCAGGAATGGTCTAGCTATATGCATTTGAGGATATTGTTTTGACTCTGTAGTCTCTGGTGAAAGTCCTATTTACCAATAGATCTTAGCAGGATTCTTTTTAAAGAAACAAGTCACCCAGAAATCCCACTGCTGAGGCCTGTGTCCCAAGGAGGTGTCACAGACTGAAAGAAAATCCTTTATACACAAAGATAATTATAGCAGCCTTTTTTGTGGTAGCCAAAAAATGGAAACAAAGTTTATATTCCCATTGATTGAAGACTGGCTAAACTAATTGTGGTATGTGAATATAATGGAATATTACCGTGTTGTAAGAAACAATGAATACAGCGGCTACAAAGAAACATGAGGAGATTTATGGGAAATGATGGCTCTGAAGGCAAAGGACTTGGGTTCAAATTCTATCTCAGACACTTAATACCTGAACAAAATTCAGAACCTCAGTTTCTTCATCTGTAAAATGGGGTTTCACTAATTAATCACCAAGGTCTTTTTTTAGAGACTCTGAACGTAGGATGTAGTGAGCATGTGATTGTTCTTTAGCTGTTCTGTTGTTCGTTTCACTGAGAAAACAAAGGGAATGGAGCGGAGGTAGCATGAGAGGGTCTTCCTGAACAGGAGAGGGAAATGCTTCCTGAATTCTTTAAAGGCAACTCCAGTAAGTGGAACATAAATCTCCTTAACTGAAGGAATTTCCATTATTGAACAGATGGACTGCTTTACAACAGGGTGCTGCTCTCTTCATCTATCCCCTCCCTGACCTGGGTTTGTTTTATTTAAACTCTCCTCTGTAGGTACAAAGTTCCTTTTGAAAATCTCATGAGAAAATGAAGTTAAAAATGAGGGGCAAATTGTAACAAAAGAAAAAAAGTAGGGGCTCACTTGTCTACATACAGATCCTATAAACATGGAGGTTGGCCAGACTGATTTGACTTCAGGGTTGATGTATTGATTCCAAATAGTGAAGAGTAGAAATTGGCACTTGGACACAATATTACTTTGCTTTCCCAACATTTCTTGGAATCCCAAGGCATTTTCTTGATTTGAATGTGAAATATTTCTCTGTGTATCAGAAGAACACACAGGGTTAGCTATCAAAATAAGGGTTGGGTTTTATTTATGTATAGGTCAAGAAATATAGGTTTTGTTCTCTGTTGAAACCCTCTCAGCAGTGTGATTTAGTGGAATGAGCAATCACTAGGAGATGAGTCAGGAATAACTATAACTAGGGTGGGACACTTAGGGCTTTATCCCTGGGTGTGATTATTCAGAGGGTGTTAACTATACTTCTAGTTCCTTTGCAGCCTTTAAACAACAGGTCTTAGAACCTAGTTAGCAGGGAAAAGTACTTAAAATAGGAAGCTCTTAGAACTTTCTCTCCCTTTGGCTATAGGTTAACTACTTAACCTGGTCGGAGACCTCTCCCCCAGCTCTTTGCCCTAAGTACAAAAATTCCTAATTACAGCCTTTGTCAAGAGATGAGTCCTAGTCCTAACTTTATCACTTTGGAAAAGTTATTTAATCTTTGAAGACCTTGGTTTCCTTATCAGCAAAAAGTAGGAATTCATCCTTTCTAGCTCCATTCTGTTCTCTTATAGTGTTTAGTGTGACATACTGAGGAATAAATAGCTTTCAGTCCCCCTCCCTCCAGCTTACAGTAAGTAGTTTGTTAGAGCAAAGTCTTCAGTCCCTGGAGTCAGCTGTCACTGGGCCCAGGCAGTGCCAGCCTGTGCTGAAGCAGTTCAGTACTTAAACATAGTGGTAGCTCCTTTAGAAAAAGAAAAATAAGGCTCCTTTTCTTTTCCTTCCTAAAGAAAGAGGGGGAAACCAGCTTATTCCCAACTTGAGATCTCAATTCTAGAAACATAAGTATTGTCACTTTTAGAATGTGTGTTGGTAGGATGAAAAGGGTATTTTGTGCTTTTCCCCCTTAGTCCTAA
This sequence comes from Phalanger gymnotis, assembly GCA_028646595.1. Taxonomy (NCBI): domain Eukaryota; kingdom Metazoa; phylum Chordata; class Mammalia; order Diprotodontia; family Phalangeridae; genus Phalanger; species Phalanger gymnotis. The sequence goes on along the minus strand of CM053622.1, from coordinate 149,158,578 downwards.
GGCATCCCATTTTCTTCCATCCCTCTTCTCTTATTCCCTCCCTTCCTCACCTTTGATCTTCTGCCTTCTCTTTTTACACCCCCTTGGGAGAGCCATGTTTAAGGATATAGAACTCTGGCTAGATTTCAGAACTATAAGCTGCATATTATCCTTTTACTTCTTAATATGCCACGGAGTATATTAATACAGAGTATTCAACAGTAGTCTCTGGATTATAGTATAATACACAGTATTCTAATAAATACATCTTCCTCATGTGTTAAATAACACATGAGGAAGATAGGAAGGACTGAGGGTTTTTAAAAAATATATATGCATTATATATGTACCTAAACACATATATTCACACACATACGTGTATATATATATGTGTGTGTGTGTATGTGTGTGTGTATGTATATGCATATATATAGTTTCAAGCAAGGCCTAGTCTCCCAACGCACCTGTTACATGCTGAAATGATTTAATTGTCAATGTCCTAAGCAACTCTAAGACTCTAAGCTGCAGAAGAAGTACCAGTCTACATTGGTAGAGGGAGTTTCCTACACCACTGAAATTGTAGTTTTGATCCCCCAAATCAACAGATCAAGCTAGATCTCTCAGCTGGGGTTCAACAGGAGCTTAATTGGAATTTGAGGGAAATAGCACTGTGACTGAGATCGATCAATCAATAAACATTTATTAAATGCCTAATATGTGCCAGGTATTGTGCTAAGCAGTGGAGATAGAAAAGGAAACAAAAGACAGTCCCTGCCCTCCAGGAGCTTACAGTCTAATGGGAGAGATAACACACAAACAAATATGCACAAAGTAAGCTATGTAAAGGATAAATAGAAAATAATTAAGGAGGGAATTCTTCGATAGAGCTTGGAATCAGAAAGACTCATCTTCCTGAGTTCAAATCCAGCCTCAGACATTTATTACCTTTTTGACCTTGGACAAGTCACTTAACCCTGTTTGCCTCAGTTTCCTTATCTGTAAAATGAGTTGGAGAAGGGAATAGCAAAGGACTCCAATATCTTTCCCAAGAAAACCCCAAAAGGGATCACGGAGAGTCAGCTTATAGTCAAGCTATATACAAGATAAAAAAGAAGTAATTAACAGAGGGGGGACACTGAAATTAAGAGAAATTGGAAAGAGCTTCCTGTAAGAGATGGGATTTTAGCTGGGGACTTGATGCTGTTCTGCCTAAATGCCAGCTTGTGAGTCTGGGAACATGGTTTCACCATCTTGGCATCCTTGGAGAGCATTCTTTGTAGGAGTGACCTGAAAGTAGACTCCAGGGTTTCCCCTCAGCATATTTATGCGTCTGAAACAGCTATCTGAAATGACAATAGAGCGTACCCTGGGGAATTTTTGGTTCTTCTGAGAAGGTTCTTTCTGTTATCATGAAAGCAGTGGGTCATAGTGAATAGAGATCTGGACTCTAAACCATGAACATCTGACTTCAAGCATGGCCTCTGACACATACTGGCTGCGTGGACACTTAACTTTTTAATACTCCAAACCATCTGTGTCAAACTCAAATAGCAATGGATCCCTGATGGCCACATATTGACTTAGGCCATAAATTAACAGCATGTTTTATTGTATAAATTTTTGTCAAACATTTACCAGTTACATTTTAATCTAGTTGGGCTGCACTGGGGAGTTTTGCTACTGGTGGACATGAGTTTGATATCTCTGCTCTAGACCACTGTCTAAGTCTGACTTAATAAAAGGATTTGTTCTGTGAAGTTTGGATTGTGCCACACTTGAGGACCTAGAGGGCCACATGCCCTAGAGATTGCAGTTTCCTATCCCTGGAAGACTACTTCAGTCAAAAAGGAGGTGCTGACCTGCATTGTTAGAGAGAATTTCCTCACTGGGGAGTTCTCTATACCAATGGAATCAAAAGTCTAACCCCTACTCCTAACAAAAAGCAACTTAGTAAGCTGGAATTTTTAAAAAGGATCATACATTCAGCCAGGTTGCTTCTGCTTAGCACTTACTGTCCACCCAGAACTGTGATGAGTTGGAGGGGATTAAAAAGAGTGCTAAAAAACTATTCTTGTCCTCAACGAGTTTGTAGTTTTCCTAGGAGTCCAGGCCAACACTCCTAAAGCCACCAGAGAGCAAGAGAACAGAGCGATAACAAAGGGCCAAATTTGATGGTTCAGATAATAAACCTTCTTGCCTTATTCAGGGACTTTTTTAATCAATAGCCCTGTTTAGAGATTGTTGAACATCCAGCCTCAGGCTTAACCCATTGCATGCAGCAGTATTGGCATAGGTTCATGGAAGTTAGCTAGGAGGCTAGCAGTGAAATCCTGGTTAGTGTTAGGTACAGGTGAGAGAGCCAGGTGTGATAATGATGAAATGAAGAATAAGGAATGCCCGATAATCTTGTTTGCTTTTTGTACAATTGTTCACGTGTTTATTCTTGCTGCTGGGAAAATATGTTGCTTGGTAGGTTTTCTTTTTTTAATCAATTTATTTTTGCCTGCTGGTTGAATCTGAAACTAATAATAACATTGTTTACATTTTTGATTATCATCTCTACTGCTGAAGGATGAGGAAGCATTTTTCATACAGGTGTGCCCTACTTTACAAAACAGAATAACTGGATTTTAATACAGAACATTTAAAGGTTGATTTTTTTTTCTTTATAGAAAGATCTTCTGTGTTAGAAAAAAAAGCTTTACCACATAATTATTTAAATAGCCAATTCTCCTGATGAATTTTAAAGGATTAAATTTTGAAATTATATTTTAAACACTCATATTAGTAATAATGATATCTGACAGTTTTAATGCTTTAAAGTTTGAAAAGTACTTTAGATGGACTGATTCATTTGTGTTTCAGTATACCCCTGGCAGTGGTGGGGGAGGCAGGTAGGTGGTACAGTGGATGGAGCGCTGGGCCTGGAGTCAGGAAAACTTAACCTTTCTGAATTCAAATCCAGCCTCAGATGCCTACTAGCTGCATGACCCTAGGCAAGTCACTTAACTATTTGCCTCTGCTTCCTCATCTGTCAAATGAACTGGAGAAGGAAAAGGCAAACCACTCCAGTGTCTTTGCCAGAAAAACCCCAAATAGGGTCACAAGAATTGGACACAACTCAGCAACAACAGCAACACAACAATGCCCCTGTGAGTTAAGTACTGCAAGAATTTTCTTCATCTTATACATGAGGAAAGTTTCAATGAGATTAAGTGACTTACTCTTTTCTAAATGTCAGGGGCAGGATTCAAACACAGGTGCATAGATTTTCCATTCTTTTCTTCAATGGAGTCAAAGAAGGTAGAAGGCAGAAGGTTGACAAAAGAGAGGAAAAAAAAGGAAAAAAAAGATGATTGAAATTGCTTTAAAATGTACAGAAGAGAACAGGAAGGTCACAAGGAATCACAAACAAGCAAAATGGCTTTGAAAAATAGATGCTGAATTTATTATATTATTTACTGTATTAATAAATTATATGAATACAATATTTTAAATAATATTTTAATGACATTTATATTATAGTTAGTATAGTTATAATTATTGTTATATGCTTAAAGGGAAAAGCAAACCATGCATAATATAGATTCACAATTTTATGAACAGTCCTCCTTTTTGGTTCTGCTTGTGTATATGGAAGTGCTCATTTTGGAAAGGTGTTTTAAGGTTTAGGAAAAAAATTCAAACACAGACACAGGGATTTGGTTCAGTAGCTCTATCAGTCATTCTGCAGAGTTAGACCATAAGTTCTTTTTTCTTATATTTTTCACCTTTTGTTCTTCCTTGATGTTCATTCCTGGGAAAAAAAAAATCACATTCCCATCCCCTTCCTTATCCACATAGCCAGGAAGCTCTCTTTTTCAATACAGATTTTTAAAAGAAAGAAAAAAAATAGTTCAGCAAAACCAACCATCACATAAAACTTATGTAAAGTATCTCAAACCCTAGGTCTCCAGCTATAAAGTGGGGAAGAGATGTTTCCTTACCTCTCCTTGGAGCAAGCCTGGTCATTATAACCACACAGCATTCAATTTTATCTTACAGACCTTTCAAATTCAGTTGTTTTCCTCGTTATGTATATTTATTCCTGGCTCTTCTCAGTTTCTTCTATGTCAATTTAGTTAAGTCTACCCATGTTTCTCTGAATTCTTCATATCCCTTTTTTTCTCCAGTGAAGTAATCATTTTATTATATTCATGTGCCATGGAGTATTAACCCATTCCCCAGTTGATGGGCACTTATTTTGTTTCCAGTTTTCTTTTGTCATGACAAAAAGTGCTGCTATTAATATTTTGGTATTTATGGGAGCTTTCTTTCTGTTGACCTCCTGGAGATTTAAAGAGTCAAACTCTTAAGAAAGGCAGGACAGTTACCTGGAAAGTGTGCTGGACTCAGAAGGCTTAGATTTGAGTCCTTGAACCAACGCTTACTATCTCTGTGACATCGGGCAAGTCACAGAATCTCTGTAAATTTCAGTTGCCAAATCTGTAAAATGAATGGGTCGGACTAGTCAGAGATGTCAGATTCATTCAAAACTCCCAGTGCAGCCAGAAAAATATAATTAGGAAATGTTTAACAAAATAAATAAAAATACAGTACAACAGATAATGTTAATTTGTGGTTTCCTAAGTCATTACGCAGCTGGCAGGGATCTGCTGGGATCTCTTTCTATTTGACTTTGACATTACCATAGTAGGGGCAGCTAGGTCGTGTAGTGGATAGAAGATGACTCATCTTCCTGTGTTCAAATCTGGCCTCAGACATTTAGTAGGTGTGTGACCCTGAATAAGTCACTTACCCCTGTTTGTCTTAGTTTCCTCATCTGTAAAATGAACTGGAGAAGGAAATGGCAAACCACTCCAGTATCTTTGCCAAGGAAATCCCAAATGCGGTCACAAAGAGTTGGACTGAAACAACTGAACAACAAAAACAGCCATTGTGTTAGATGACTTCTAATTTCCTGTCTTACTCTAGAGTTATGATTCTCTTCTTTGGCCTAGATTGGAGATGACAAACAAGCTGCCCATCCAATTTGACCCAATTCAAATTAAAATGTAATTGGGAAATATTTAACAGAGTAAATGAAAATACAATAAAAAATAGGTAATATCAATATGTGGTTTTCCAAGTCAATATGAGGCTTTCACGGATCCTTACACACAGCGTAGTGGTCTCCATTTCTATTTGAGTTTGACTCCATTGGACTAGATGATCTCTATTGTACCTTCCAACTTGAAATCTGTGATCTACTTTGGAAATATGACCATCTCTTAATTATCCCCTGGCTTTAAATTTTACTATTTTTTTCTTTTGCTAAACCAGGAGAAAAATAAGCATACCATCCCAAATGTTATCCAGCATTTAAGTTGATAGAATAGAATGCCCTCACTAGAATCAGAGTGACCCCAAGTGGTCTATGACTGGGTGGCCCATCCCATCAGGAGCCATCTTTAAAAATATGTCTTTAAAACAGCACTTCTCTCTTCCCGACTTTTTACTTACCCTGATATTCTGAAGCACTGGCTCCATTCCTGTTCAGAGGAAAAAGATATGGCTTTTGCGGAAACCACCCAGTGAATCTGATAAGCATATTTCAGACTGAGGTGTGGGAATAATTCTCTTTTCTCTTAGGAAAGTAAGAAAAATGTAATCAGTTCCTGATTTCTTGTACCAATGGAGAAACCTTTAGGAGTCAATTCTATAAAGCCATGAATGATAGTCATCATTATTAATGGCAGATAATGACTCTCCTCAACTTTGATTTTGGAATGAACTGAGGGAGACATTCATGTATTTATATATCAATTTACATACCTGCTTTCAACTTTTGTTGTTGTTTGTTTTTCAGTCCTTTGTGACCCCATGTGGGGTTTTCTTGGCAAAGATACTGGAGTAGTTTACCATTTCCTTCTCCAGCTCATTTTATAGATGAGGAAACTGAGGCAAACAGGGTTAAATGACTTGCCCAGGGTCACACAGCTAGTAAGCGTCTGAGGCCAGATTTGAACTCAGAAAGAGGAGAATTCTGGCTTCGGGCTCGCTACTCTCTCCACTGCACCACCTAGCCACCTTCCTTTCAGTTCTCTTCCCCTAATTCAGGCCTTCTATCAGTGACTGTACAAGGCAAGGTAAGAAGGAGGCCTTGGAATCCAATACAGTAAGTCAATAAATCAACAGTTCAGTTCAACTAACATTTATTAATTTATTATTTATAAGACAGTCTACTAGAAGCTGCGAGAACAAAGTTGCTGATAGATGTGATGATGTGTACCCAGTAAACTATAATACAAGTTATCCTACAGAAGGGATCTAACAGAGTGGCAGGAGAGAAGCTTTGCTTCTTGAAAGCAGGATCAAGGAAGAATTCATGCAAGAGGGGGCACCTGAACTAACAGGTTATAACACTGGAAAATGGAGGCAGCCATTCCAGGTATGAGATAGGCCTTGATATGGAAAGGAGGAGAGAACAGGGTGGAATCCTAGCACGGGACCAGTCCAGAAGACCCAAGAGGCATTTCAATTTTCACTTTTATACATTTTGAAGAGTATATCAACAAAGGAAAGCATCTTGCAAATGAGCAAATCTATTTTTAAAAAATTCCATGGATAATTGAAGTTCCATTTTTGAGGGAGTTACTGTTAAAAATTCAGATGCTTGTGCATTCTATAGTTTTAAGGCAGATAAGAATAGATGAGGTGTAGATAGACAATAGCTAAGGCCTGGTTCAAGTCCTGCTTGAGACAGATGCAAGTTGTATGACCTTGGGTAAGTCACTTACAATTGATTTGTGCCTCCAGGCAACATTCCAAGATTACAAGTTGCAATCTGCATTGGCAGGGACGGTTTTCATGTTCTAAATTCTCCAAACAAGTGAAAACAGATCTGGAATGAAGGGGGGTGGGGGTGGGGAAGGCAGTATGCAAACTTCTCTAAATAAATACTGATAATTTCAGCTTAATGGGAGGTTATCTCTAGGTGGGTCAGGCCCTGTGCTTCTGTACCTTTAGTGACATTTTTGAACAATGATGCAACCTCATTAGTGATATTATTTCTTGAGCAGTGATTATAATATTAATAATATTAGTCATATGGCATTTGCATAGTGTTTTGCCAGTTTCTGAGTGCCTTCATTTACATGATCATATTTGATCTTTAAAGCAATCTGGTGAAGTAGAGAGAACAGATAGTATCACCTTCATTTTATGGATGACATAATTTGCCTGTGGTAACACGACTAGTTAAGTGCCAGAGGTAGACCTAAGAGCCTGGGTTTCCTGTTTTCTGGATTAGTGCTTGTTATTTACACTAAAATCTGAAGGCTGCTTCGACACTTCTAAGTGTAGTCAGGTATGGGTAGCTATCTTGACTATTGTTTGGAAGATTTTTTTTTAAAAAAGTACCCTGAAAAGAAAAATCTTGTAATTGTGGATTGGCTAGGAGCATCAGAAGAGGGTGAGGGGAGGTGGCTAACAAAATCAGACCCACCAAAGCTATTCATATGGATTTAGAGATGGAGAAGGTCTTAGAGGCCATCTGGTCTAACCTCATTATTTTACTGCAGGGGAGATTAAAGCCCAGGGAAGCTGTGACCTGCCCAAGGTTCACACAGACCGTAAGTAATAGAGGAGGAAACTGAACGCACATCCTCTGACTCCAAATCTCATGCTTTTCCCATTTTATTATATTGCTTACAGTACTCTTGTGGTTGTTCAGGCATTTCAGTTGTGTCTGACTCTTCGTGACCCTATTTGAGGTCTTCTTGGCAGAGACGCTGGGATAGTTTGCCCTTTCTTTCTCTGGCTTATTTTACAGAAAAGGAAGCTGAGGCAAACGGAGTTAAGTGACTTGCCCAGCGTCACATAGTGTCTGAGGCTGGATTTGAACTCTGGAAGATGAGTCTTCCTGACTCCACACCCAGCATTCTGTCTACTATGCCACCTAACTGCCTTTACACTACTCTTGCTCTTTCTGAAACAACTAGAGACTAAGGCTGGTGTGTGGTTCATAGTTATGATTTATTATCTCACCCAAGGATGGGCTAAAGTGTCTGATGGTGCTGCCTTTTAGTATTTAGGCCTTGTAAAAAGGGTTTTCCTCACTATTTTTTGTAATTTTAAGCTAGTGATACCAGAACACATGAAAATACAGGTGTGTGAAAGGACTGGGTCCATGAGAAGCTGTATCATAGCAGGAATTGAGCTAGGTATCTTGGGTTTTCATGGAAGGAACAAACTACTTGTTTGGTTAAATCAGTCCAATGTTCAGGAGCCCCCAAATATATAAATCCTAAGTTTCTGTAGACTATTTGTTTGCTTAATTTTTTTGGTTGTTTTTTAACTGTTTATTATTGTGACTTGAAACAAACCATTTACAAAGACTCAGCATTGCCATCCCATTAGACTATCTCTTGGTAACTGCGGGAGAATACAGTTTATGTGTTAAACTGTTGTGTTCCTGTTTATCCAAACCCATTCCTGCTATATGAGACACGGATCTAAATGTCTCTGAAGCCTGTCTAACTAGTTTAGCTTATGTTCAAGCTGACCAGGCAGTACCTCATGCAGGCAATAAATGCAGCCAGGGTCTTCAGATTGCAGCTGTCCCTTTAAAAGAACAAAATGTGCCTTTTATAATATGTTTAACAGTGATCAGTGGAGATCATCCTCCTCTTCTCCTCTACATCCACCACCCCCATAAACACATACCATCCATAAGAATTTTATATTAATAAGGAACCCAAATAGTTCTGGGACACATAAAATGTAATTACCTTGGAATGGGGAAGGTGGAAGTCTTCCAAAAGCTTGTATACCCCTGCATGGGAGCAGGTTGAAGCATGTTTTCCAAAGGGTTAGCTATCTAAATCAGTCATAACAGTGGAGAAATCAATTAAACTTTCTCTTTTTTGTGGAGGGGAAGGCAGGGCAATTAGGGTTAAGTGACTTCCCCAAGGTCACACAGCTAGTAAGTGTGTCGAGTGTCTGAGGCCGGATGTGAACGCGGGTCCTCCTGACTCCAGGGCTGGTGCTCTACTCACTGTGCCACCTAGCTGCCCCTCAATTAAACTTTCCATAGGTATTTATTAAGAACCAACTGGATGGTAGTGGTGTCTGCGGTGTTCAGGACGACTAGTACCTCTGGTGTGAGCGTTGCTCACCCAACTTTGACATCCACCTCTGACCCAGCTCTCACCTGCAGCTCCAAGAAGCTATACACAGTACAGGAGCCATACCCTGGTAAAACCATCTCAGCAGAGGGTCTAACCCAGGTTGAGGGTAATGAGGAGCCTCAAACCCGTCAATGAGTTAGGGGGATATCTATCCTAAGCATGTAAAGATTTCCCTGGCATAACGGACAGGTGAAAACAGTTTGTTCCAGTAGCCATGAAGGTGGGTGAAGTAGACACTGTGAAGCACTTAGAGCTTAGTCAGGCATAGGAGATGCCAAGACCTTCCACTGCATCCTGGGCCATCACCAGTCATCTTGACTTTTGTCTTACCATTGGACTTTGATGACTCTGGAAGAGAGAGTAAGGCTGATAAGTTCATGCAACTCTGCCTCACTTCATTCCAATTCGTGCTCAAGTCAAGATAGCATGCCATGATGTCATTGGTCCCCTTTGAAAATGAAAGATGAACCACTGACTGGATGGTAAGTACTATGCTAGGCACTGGGGATACAAAGAATGAAACTATCCCTATTTCCAAGAAGTTTGCATTCTAATGAAGGAGACCACAAAGGCAAAATATACATGCAGAATACATTAAAAGTTAATAAACACAAATCTATGCAAAGTAGTTAAATATAAGGTAATTTGAGAGGAAGGACCATAAGCAGTTAGAAGGATTAGGAAAGGCTTCATGCAGAAGATGATACCTGAGTTGCATCTTAAGGAAGAGAGGTAAAGAGGGAGGATGTCCCAGGCACAGGGGGTGGCCAATACAGAAGACAGAAATGGAATGCCATGTTCGAGGGGCAGAGAAAGGGCCGGGCTGGTTGCACCACCAAATGTGGGAGAGAGAGTAATGTCTAGCAAGACAAGAAATAAAGGTTGGTATCAGGTTCTGTAGGGCTTGAAAAGCTAAAAGGGAGAGTTATATTCTACCCTAGAGGCAATCTAGGTGATACAGTGGTCAGAGTGCTGGCCCTAAGATTGGGAAGACTCATGTTCCCGAGTTCAAATGTAGCCTTAGACACTTACTAGCTATGTGACCTTGGACAAGTCACTTAAGCCTGTTTGCCCCAGTTTCTTCATCTGTAAAATGAACTGGAGAAGGAAATGGTAAACTACTCCAGTATCTTTGCCAAGAAAACCCCACATGGGCTCACGAAGAGTAGGTCACCACTAAAACGATTCAACAAAAGTTACTTATAGAGGAAAAAAGAGGGAGAAGCTCTAGCAACCGTGAGAACCAAAAAAGAGCTCCTAAGAGTTAGCCTTGCATTATAGGAAAAAAGGGGAGTTGTGGGGGGGGAGGTGCGGAGTACAGATTATAGACTGACAGTGACACTTTGAGCAAGAACTTTAAAAATATTGTAAAAACAGGTAGGCTTCCCTTCAGCTGTTTTTAGAATTTGGAATCATAGAACATGAAGGGCCTTTAGAGATCATGTAGCCCAGGCCCCTGTTTTTATGAATGAGAACCCCAAGGTCCAGGAAAGTGAAATTATTTGTTCAGGATCTCATAAGCAATCAGTGGCAGGGCTGCCGCCCATCCCAGATCTCCAGGTCACCAGACTTACAGTTCATCATGCTTTTGAGAAGATGAAGATAAATTGATATTTGTGAAATAGGGAAGGTTAAGTGGATGAGGGAACACTGACTTTTGAAGGAGGTTAGACCTTTTCTCCAGGCCTGGCAACTTCTCATAGTAAGTAAGAGAAGCAATTACTCTGTTATAAAAAAAAAAAATAAGTTCCCAGGCTCTCTCTTGAGTCTTGCAGGGGTAGTAATGGATACAGGCTTCACTGCACTATTCAGTTTGTTGCCCTGGGGAAATGGTTCTCTTGCTTGGGATCCTCATCATTCTGACCTGTAGTTTGACATAAAAGCAGGTCCAGTTGGAGGAACTGAGGCGTTTGGAGCCTGTGCTAGCAGAACAATTGGTACGAAGTCTACTTGGCCTATGGAGAGACACACTCTGCAGCTTTCTGGTCCTGTGAATGTTGGAGGGGGAGTTAGTGGCATGTTACAATTAGGTACAATTTTTTTTAGTATGTGTGGTTATTGGCTGGTCCCAGGTAAACGGATTTTATATACTACATGTTGCTTTGAGTTCCAGATGTCATCTAGAATGATAATGTTCTTTAACCAGTGTGTGTGTGTATGAATGAATAACTATTAAAAACCTCTTTCTTTAAGGGAGACCTTATAGAAAATAAGTAACAATAATACATTTCTTCTAAATCCCACAGTGCACTCAGTCAAGTATTTTGCTTCAACAAATATTTATTAAATGTCGATTATTTGCCAGATATTACAGGCACTGTTCTAAGTCCGCTTGGGATATGAAAATCATTCCTTTTTCCCAAAGAGGTTATGTTCTATTTAGAGGTGGGGGAAATAAAGTGGAACTGTAGATTTAGAAATTCCTCATTTTACAGGTGAGAAAACCTAGAGACGGTAAGTGAGTACTTACTTAAGGTCACACAGATGATAAGAGTCAGTCAGGATCTGAACTGGGGTTCCATTATACCAAAGAACCCCTTCCCCTCCATGTACACAGATAAGTTAATACAAAATATGTACAAGGGATTTGGGGTGGTACCAGTAACTGAAGGGGCTTGGAGAAGGTTTTAGATATCCTAAGTGTCTGAGATGAGGACGTAAAGCAGTCCAGGCACAGAGTTACTGTCCGTGACTTCTCAGGATTCTGCACTTTCCTAGGTTTAGCAAGGGATACTAAAGTAATAAACTACATTATTATTACTGCCTCCCAGAGAGTTTACTTTCTCTTTGGAAGTTAAGATTTACTTGTATGGGGGCAGCCAGTGGCACAGTGGATAAAGCCACCAGACCTGGAGTTAAGAGGTCCTGAGTTCAAATCCAGCCTTAGACACTTGACACTTACTAGCTGTGTGACCCTGGGCAAGTCACTTAACCCCAGTTGCCCCCCCCAATACATGTGTGTATACGTGTGTGTGTGTGTGTGTTTATATATGTATATATATATATATATATATATATATATATATATATATATATATATATATATACACACACACACTTGTGTGATATCACCAAAAAATGAACAATCAAAGCCAGGACACAGAAAGATTAGGTAATTTACCAAGGTCAGGACAGTGAAACTATAAGGAGAAGCCACACATCTAAGTCTGGGGCTCTACAGTTCTTGGTTCTCCTCTCCCAAGAGTAGACACAGCACTGTGATGTGATGCCACAGTAGTCATATGTCTTCTGAAGCCCCAGTTGGTGTTTACTTGCCTGGTTTTATCAGCACAATTGTTTAATAAAATCTGCTGGGTCATTATTATAGCAAATGCTAAATGTCTTGGCAAATTGACAGGAATGACTTTAAAACAACTAAAAATGAAATATGGACAGGCTTCCCGATGCCTTATGGAAATAAAATTGAAATATATGAGATGCAGAAAAGGCTTATTTTTGCAATTAGGAGTTTACAATTCAGCATTTATGCAATAGGTAAATTCAAGTACACAAGAAAGGTCAAACTGGAGAGAAGTGTGGTTCTCTAGGGAAAATAGTTTTGTGAAAATAGGGACTGTTGATAGATATTTATATATTGATTTCATCTTTCCACCCCATTAGATTAGAAATTGGTTCTTGCCAGCAGTACGCTACTGTATGTGTTCTAAGGCAGGATAATTAACGGGAAGCTGGCCAATTCTCAGAATTGCTTATCCTCTCATTTTTAACACCAGCCTTGTATATTCAATACAGATATGCACATTTAGAAGCTTAAATCCCTTCCCTGGAGAGAGCTGCACACAGGGCAGTAAATTACATCTTCTGAAAATAGGCTTCACACTAGGACCAAGCAAGGCCTCTCCAGAATTCATCTCTTCACCCAAGAATGGCACTCTTAGCCTTAGCCTATTGGCCTATATTTATTCGAATGCTCCAAACAATGCTGTAACATGTAGTCTCAACACAGCAGCAAGTTAACAGTTCAGTTGTAAACATGATTGTGCTGAATGTGTCGAAAAGCAATTACCTTCCTGAGGGTCAGTAGCTGATACGCAGAATGTGGATGGAGATAATCACGTAGAATTAATCAAACACAATGGTGATTTTTTTTTTAAACAATATTTTGGCAGAGGGTGGTTTTGTTGGAAATCTAAAAGCTTTGGGAATGTGAGCTGATGAATCAAAGTGGGGAAAGCAAACAATGCGTAAGTCACTTTTTTTTTTTTAATTTTAATTGTAATTTTTTGGAGGCAATCAGAGTTAAGTGACTTGCCCAGGGTCACACAGCTAGTTAGTGTCTGAAGCCAGATTTGCTCTCAGGAAAATGAGTCTTCCTCACTTCAGGCCTAGCACTCTATCTACTGCGCTGCCTAGCTGCCCACTGAATTCTTTCCCATCCTATAGAGCCGAGTTCAAATGCAGTAACAACTTTCCTTCCAGACCCTACATGTATGTCTCCAAATATACTTACAAGGCATTCTAAAATATCTCAGTGCTATTTTAAGTTTAAAACTTAAGCTAAACTCAAGACTTTGGGACATCCTGTCTTATTATTTTGTAGTGTAATTACTTGAATTCTTCTCCCTTCCCATCCCATGCCCTTCAGTGTAAGCTTCCAGGATAGGCACTTTGTCTTATCAAAATTTTACATCTCCACTATCTAGTTCAGTGATCTGCACAGACTACATGCTTAATAAACGTTTGATGAATGAATATATTTATATAATGTTTATACCGTGCCAGGGCTTATTTAGCACAATATCTAGCACATAGTAGGTACTTAATAACTGTTTATTGACTGATTGATAGTGTTTCATGGTAAGTTTTATGTATTTCACTTATGCTTGTAACTGCTCTGTGGGAGTATATAACCCAAATATTTGTGATCACAATTTTTTGGGCCAAGATCTACAACTTCATTAGTTTAACAAACCTCCAAATGAGGGAACTCTCCCTTTCCCATCCTCAGAAGGCTGCCGACTGCTTTGCAGTTTTTAGTGTTAAAAGGTTGTTTAGGGTACTGAAAAGTTAAGTGGATTTTAAGTAGAATTGATGTTACTATCCTCTTCAGAGTACCATAAATTTTTTTTTTGGAGGGGGGGGAGGCAAGGCAATTGGGGTTAAGTGACTCATCCAAGGTCACAAAGCTAGTAAGTATGTCATATGTCTGAGGCTGGATTTGAACTCAGGTCTCCCTAAGTCCAGGGCTGGTGCTCTACTCAGTGTGCCACCAAGCTGCCCCCAGAGTACTATAAATTTCTAAAAGACAATTTTATTGGAGATTGATGCACTAGGGTTATTTCAGAGGCTGTATTTGAACCACCAACTTCCTGACTTAAGCCAGCTCTCTATCCACTAACCAATCATGTCAAATTCAAAATAAAAGAGAGGCTGCTGACCTGTAAATGTAATGTTATTGATGTTTTATCATATTTTTGTTTATTTTGTTAAAATTACATTTGAATCTGATTCAGGCAGCAGCAGAGAGGGTTGTGGGCCCCAGGTTTGACACCTGTGTTCCACACCTTGATGCCTTTACCATTTATCAGATAAGGAACCTTGGCTTCAAGACAGGTTAAATGACCTGCCCAATTCCTAAAAGCTACTAATTGGAAGATGGAGATTCACATCTAGTTCTTTTGATATGTCTGTGGTCTACCCAGTACGTGCTCAATAAATGTGAAAAGGAGAAATGTACAGAGAAAAACACACTTCTTACTTAATAAAGCTATAGGTATATGTTGCTTTTGTTTGTCCTTCAAAGAGAACCAGTGACATCAGGAAGGTGATGCCATAACCTGCAAGTAAATTGGATTTAAGTGAGGCAGGACTGTGCAAAGTCACCTGCCTCATTTTCTCTTCTGGAGCTATCTGGGCAAGAAATAGATCAGGATGAAATGGAGATGGCCCCAGTAGGTAAATGTAAATAGAAAAAGAACCATATGCAGGTTTGGTTTTGTTCTGTTTTGTTTTAAGAAAATAAAGCACTTGTGTAAGAAATTGTTTCCAGTTTCCATCTTAATGTCATACCCATTTATTTCCACACATACCCCTGGTATCTGTCTATATCATCAATAACAGGGCAGTAGGTGGCACAGTGCATAAAGAGCTGGGCCTAGAGTTGGGAAGACTTGAGTTCAAATGTGACTTCAGATACTTACTAGCTGTGTGACCTTGGACAAGTCCCGTAACCTGGTTTGCCTCAGTTTCCTCATCTGTAGAATGAGCTGGAGAAGGACATGGCAAACCACTCCAGTATCTTTGCCAAGAAAACCCCAAATGGGGTCAGGAAGAGATGGATGCAACTGAACAACCACCACAACAAATATCATTAATAGCAATAGCTTTATATTTGTATAAGCTTGTGGTTTACAAAACACTTCACATGAATCATCTCATTTTATCTTCATAACTTTGGTTGGCTGATAGGCTGTACAGCTACCTTTAGCCCTGTTTGATAAATGAGGAAACAGAGAGCTGAAGTGTCTTGTCTAAGATCACATAGCTGGTAGCAGAACCATGACTCCAGTCCATGCATTCTAAGTCAGAAGTTACCTTAGGCAATCTTCTCATAGATGGATAAAGAGGCCTAACTAGTGATATTTCTTTCATACCACATTGCCTATGTCTGGACAAGACTTCCCATGCTAAGAAAAATTAGGAAGGTTGAATTCGGTATCCCTGGGCATTTCTAGTCACTATCTGATTTCTCGTATTTTTTTGCAGCCAAGGCTCTGCCAATTTGTCCTCTGCTTGGAAACATCAAAGAGCTCGGCTGCCTGTTCTTGATGCATTTTCTACTCAGATGAAGGAAACATGATTCTATGTAGGAATTTCCTTGATCTTACCAGCTCCTCATTTACATTTTTCCTCAGCTGTTGGTATTCAAAGACCAAACTGTGTTCCCACTTTGCCTGGATTTTCTCATTGATCTAAATTGTCATTTTTTGAGTATTTGATAGTATACTGTATGTGAAAGTCATTCTTTTCACTATAGATTTTTTTTTCTCTTTTCTTAATAGCACATACAAGAATACGAGGCATAGATGTTGTTTCATCTTTCATTTTCCTGCATAGAGACATTCAGTAAAGTTCCCTTATAAATAATTTGGGCAGTTTGAGGTGAAATCACCTCTTTTGAAAATGTGTATGTCAGATCCCAGAGAAAAGAAGACTCAGTCATGATATTATTGCTGAGGGTTTTTTCAGTTATTTGAAGGTTTGTCATGTGTGTAAGAAAGAATGCTTAGATTTCTTGGTTCCAAAAGAATGAACTAGAACCAGTGGGTAGGATAATAATAATTAATAATAATAGCTAACCTTTAACTTTTGCAAAGTGTTTTACAAATATTATCTCATTCAATCCTGACAACAACCCTGGGAGGAAACATAGGCAGATGTCAGTTAAATGACTTGCCCAGGTCACACAGTAAGTATCTGAAGCTGTATTTGACCCTAGCCTTCTCGACTCCAGGTCTGGTATTCTATCCCCTGCACTACCTAGATGCCTGTAATAATGACTGATGTGTATATATTTCATTAAGGTTTGTAAAACATTGTAGATAGATTAATACACGTGGTCCTCAGAATGACGCTGCAACACGGACGTTACTGGTAGTGTCTTCACTTCCCTCGAGAGGAAACTGACTTTCAGAGACATTATATAAGGAAGAAGTTCTGAATCTAAAAATGCAATGAGCTGCTCCCTTGGGTGGGGAGTTTCTTGGGACTCAATAAATTCAGAAGTGTTCAGACCAAGACTGAATGAATACTGGTGTCAGGAATATTGTAGAAAGGATTGATGGTGGTTAAAGTAGGGGTTAGTTTTGCTGAACCGCATTTGTCATTGTTATTTTCCCTTTTTCTCCTTTCGATTCCTGTTACAAGGGATGATTCGCACAAAAGGTATATATTTGAAAATTAAGGTGATATAAAGCAAAAGATATCAATATGTTTTTAAAAGAATTGATTCATGCATCACGGGTAGTGGACTAGATGTCCTCCCCTAAGCTATGTTATAATTCTGATATTTGTGGTTATGTTTAATATTTATACATTCCAGACATCTGAATTGTTGACTTATCCCCCTAGTAGACTGGAAGTTTCTTAAGGATAAGGCAGTAGTATCTTATCTAAATTTTCTGTCTTACCTAGCACATAGCATAGGGGTCTGTGTACAAGTGATTTGCCTATGGGCCCCCAACTAGTTAAGTTCCAGCTGGAATAAAGGGAGGCAGATTAAATGTTTTGCCCAAAGATCTTACAGATATTGTCAGAGGCAGGATTTGAAATCACATCTTTCCGCAGCCCCACACTCCCAAGTGTTGATTACACACTCCCATATTAAAATATAGTTGGAAAATATTTAACAAAATAAATAAAAATACAATAGGGCATCAATAATGTTAATATATGGTTTTTTAAACCAATATGCAGCCCACAGTGATCCTTATGCCCCTCTCCTTTCTATTGGTTTGACACCACTGTTCCATACCACACTATTGTATAAGAAAATACTTAGTCAACTCTAGAGCCTCTAGAATTGTGAGGAACTGTTGTTCTTAATACAATATATTGAGCAGGTCACAGAGATGAAGCAATACAAGGAGTGAATATGTATATGTATATATATATGTATGTCCTTTTAAAACTTTATTTAAACAGAAAAGCATATTTTGTTTTTTGTAAAGTATTAACCAGAAAGTCATTATTTTTTTATCATTTTAGAAAGACTTCGACAACTTTTTATTGTTTCTGCCTATGGTTATTGCATTCCTTTTGTGTGTTCATTATTTATGCATTTTAAGGCTTTATTGCCTTTCTAGTCAGTAGTTTCTTCAAATGTGCCTTGCGATATGAGCTTAATTGTCTACTCACATTTATTGTGACAATGCAGTATCTTATGTTGCATTTTTATTGTTATGTCCAACGCTTAGTGACCCCATTTGAGGTTTTCTTGGTAAAGACACTTCAGTGTTTGACCATTTCCTTCCCCGGCTCATTTTCCATATGAGAAAACTGAGGCAAACAGGATTAAGTGATTTGCCTTGGGTCACACAGCTAATAAGTGTCCGAGGCCAGACTTGAACTTATGAAGATGAGTCTTCTTTACTCCGGGCCCAGCCCTCTATCCACTGTGCTACCTAGCTTCTGTTGTATCAGGCATTCATTATATAGTCAAAATACCTGAATTGTGATGGACATAAACAGCACTCTTAAGTTTATAGTCCTTGGATGCTCCTGTTGCTTACTCCTGGGCTTCCCTGGCAACATCAGCTCCATATGTTCATAGACAAAACAGACTGCCATATTTCCACATTCAAGATAATGTGCTTGCGTAACACCTGTCAGGTGATAGCTAGAATGTACGAGTGATAAGAGCCTGCTCTCTCTCCCTGGGAGGTGTTTATAGGAGTGCTTCTGGAACTTAGGAATCTGGCTTATGGGTGCTCCAGTGGAACTGAGGGCCTGGGCATGCTGCCAGAGCAATCACTCCTAGAAGCAATGCCATAGTGATAAATCAGGAGCTGTTAGAGTCTTGGCAGATGTGGGGGGGAAAGCACTAGAAAGAAGAGTCTGGAGGTCCCAATGTGACATTTAGAGTTATGTAATTCTGGAGCTGTACGTGCCATCAAAGACTACCTTATACCCTCTACAGCAAGGGTTACTAATCTGAAGGTCTGAGACATTAAAAATAATACTTTGATAACTGTATTTCAACATAACTATTTTCCTTTGTAAACCTGTATATTTTATTTTATGCTTTTAAAAACATAGTTCTGAGAAAGGGTCCACAGACCTGGATTTAGGACATAAAAAAGGTTTAAAAACCCTGCCCTAGCATGTAGTTTTATATACTATTCTAATGCAGAAATGAAATGTCTTAAAGGCAATGTAAAGGAGCTACAATTAGCTAAAGAGTCTGTCATTGGATAAGAGTATCTTCGCCACCAAGTAGTGGTGAAACTTCTACATTTTGGGGTTTTTTAATATTATTTTTATTTTCAATTCCAAATATTCTCCTCTCCACCACTCCCTCACCCGTTGAAATATGATATCTCTTATACATATGAAGTCATGAAAAACATTTCTGCACTAACCATGTTCTGGGAGGGGGGTAGCAAGAAATATAAAGAAAGGGATAAATATGCTTCCATTTGCACTCTTGAGTCCTTCAGTTCTCTGGAGGTAGAAAGCATTTTATACTGTGAATCCTTTGGAGTTGTGGTGGATCATTGTATTGATCACAGTTACTAAGTCTTTCACAGTTGTTTGTCTCTACAATATTGATGTTACTGTATAGATTGTTTTCCCGGTTCTGCTCACTTCACTTTGCATCATTCCATGTAAGTCTTCCCAGCTGAGACCATCCCCTTCATCATCTATCTTTATGATGCCTTCCTTCTCCCCTCCAACCCTTCCCTGGACTTGTCATGAACACCGCCAGGCAAAATTCTATTTCTCGTTGTCTTTGGGTATGAAAATGAAAGCAATTCCTTTATTTGCCTCTCTGAGGAGAACCTAGGAGCCATCCTCACATTCAGCTGCAATCACTTTGTTTTCTAATTTCATTTATGTTCAGAAAACCAGTATGGCTGTTTAGTTCATGTACAGTACCATATCATCCCATTGGTTTATATAAATCAATAATAAAATGATATAAAATATCTATGATTCTCTACCAGAATCCCTGCTTATGTTGTTGTTATTCATATGTATCCCACTCTGCATGAGTCCTTCATAAAAAGAAGATTCTATATGAAATCATAAATCTATTATGAACCCATATGGAGCAGGGGTCAGTGAATCTCCACAACTTTGCCTCTGCCCTATTCAACAGACATTTCTATAATGAAACCAAGATAAAGGGTGTTATTGTCTATAAAAATTAAGTGCCACTAGATCCTTGTTTCATAGCCTTACTATGTTACGGCTAAATCGACTTCATTTTGTTAACTGTTTGTTGTTGTTCAGTTGTATCCAACTCTTCATGACCCTATTTGGAGCTTTCTTGGCAAAGATCCTGGAATGGTTTACCATATCTTTCTCCAGCTCATTTTACAAAATGAGGAAACTGAGGCAAATACGGTTAAGTGATTTGCCCAGGGTCACACAGCTAAGTGTCTGGGGCTGGATTTGAATTCAGGAAGATGAGTCTTCCTGTGGATACACTGTGCCACCGAGCTGCCAATGGCTATTAATTGTGTGGTGACCTAATACTGCTTCATTTCTTCCCTTCATCAAATGTGAACTAGCAGGTCACCAGAACCAGGCCTGCATCTATCAACATTTTACAGTTCAAGCACCAACAATTAAATCAATACTTGTAAATACTCTCAGAACTATAACTCTTCTCATCCTATCTTTCTTTTTCTACCACTTTCTAGCTATCAGAGTTGATCAGAAAGCATTTATTAAACACCTACAGTGTGCCAGGCAGTGTGCCTAGGCACTAGAAATTCAAAGTCAATGATGAAAGAGCCCCTGCCCTTAAGGAGCTTACGTCCTTTTGGATTCACTTGATTATTTGTTACTTTTTTTGTTTTGCAAGTATACATTCTGAAATGAAACATCATCAAAAAGAGCATTTTCATATGCTTAGAACACAAAAAGAAGATTCTAAATGAAATCATGGACCTGGAGGACTCACTTTGCCTCCATTACTGCAGAAGGAGCTGCATGAGACTTGAGGGTCATTTTATATTTGTATCTATACTCAACCTTTCTGAACTATGAATTACCTCCCTGCCATGATTAAGCATGACTGTAGGACTTTTGAAGAGGAATAATAATTCTAATAGTTAATATTTATAGAGCATTTTGTAGTTTACATTACATTTGATTGACTATTGTCCAGGACCAACCTTGTGTCATATCCAGCAAATATCATCAATGCCTACCTGGGGCCAGCCAATCAGATGGCAGAGTGTTACCCCTACTACAAGTACATCACCTGCTCTCTGTGGTATCAAGGTAATATGGTCCTCAAAGATGTGAATACAGAAATTGCCACTATCAAGACAAAGCATGGTATTTAGTTTGGGGATTGCTACTCAACTGTATTGAAGATGGATATTAACTTGTTGTTCAGTCATTTTTCAATAGAGCGTATGGGGAGTTCAAAGAGGACTAGCTAGCATGTCTGGTGTGAGGGCTTAGTGAGCCCTTTTCAGGGCTGTTCATCTAACTTTGGTGTCCATCTAGCCCCCAATTCTCACCCATAGATCCAAGAAGCTGTAGTATATGCAGCAGCCACACCCCGGTAAAACCATCTTGGCAGACGGGATAAACCAGGTTGAGGGTAACTGACAGCCTTCAAACCCATCAGTGACTTAGGGGGATGTCTACCCAAGCATGTGAAGACTTCCGCCAACAAAATGGACAGATGAGAACAATTTATTTAAGTGGCCATGAAGGCAGCTGAAGCAGGTGCTGCAGAGCACGTAGAGCTTGATCAGACATGGAAGGCACCAAGGACATCCACTGTGTCCCAAACCATCTCCAGTTGTCCTGACTTCTGTCTTGACACTGTACTTCAATGACTCTGGAGAGTGAGGCTAAAGATTTGCTCAACTGTCCCTCACTTAAATCCAATTCATGCACAAGTCAAGACATCACCTGTGAATAGTCATTGGTTCTCTTCAAAAACAAAGCATGAACAGTAACGATATACTCCTTCATTACTCTCTGGCCTCCACTACTGTCACCTTAGACTTGGTTCTCCACTATGAGCCAGCAGCCTTCTCACTCTGAAAAGGTCAGTCTGCCCCTGCTGTCCCTCTCTCTGTTTTGTTAACTCCTAGCACACATGAGGCTTGCTCAATGACTTGTTGACTTCCTAAGTAGTGGTGTCAACAGGAAGGCAGTTGAAATGATGAGGGATCTAAAGATCATGTCATATGAGGGTCAGTTGAAGAAACTGGGAATGTTTAACTTCTAAAACAGAAATGTTAGTGGGGGAGTTCTTAGACTGGGAAGTCAAACACCATGTATAGTGCAACTTTTGCAGAAAAAATTTTTTGGAGTTTTCAATATGTTCAGGCTTCTAAGCTTTATCCCCAGTGACTGTTTTTGTTTTGCCCTTTATATCAAAACAGAATGAAGGGGGGAGTAAAGGTGAACTCAGTGTGGTTTGAGACAGGAAGGCACAGTACTTAGCTTCTTCAGGAACAGCCTCATCTGTCTTTAGAAGAAATATTTGAAGGAGACAAAAGGATTTATCAACCAAAGTAAATTATTCATGAAAATATTAAGAAGGAAAAGAATATTTTTTTAAAAAAAATGTAAACCTCACACTCTCAATGGCAGTCTGAATTAGGTTAAAAATAGAACTCCTGTCTCTGGGAAAGACCATAGAATTTTAATTAGCTCATCACTCTGAGCAATTCCAGTGTGTCAGCATGTTCTCCCCAAAGGTGATGTCAGGATTTCTGTACTCTGTACCCTTTTTTTTTCTTTTTGGCATAGTTGAAGTAAAAATAGAGTTTGGTATAAAGCCTCAATAGTCATATAAATAGCATGCTGCCGCCTTTAAGGACATTACAAATAGGAAATGGTAACCTGACTATATTTTGAATTCCTTTTCAGTTGTGTTTCTACTGGCTGAATTCCTCTTCCATCTTCATATTCTAGTTTCCTCTCTCAATTTGGCTTCCTGATAATCATCCTATTGGAGTCCTTTGGGGTAACTTACTCAGTGGAGAATCTGAGGATTTTTAAAAATGCTGACACCTAAAGAGCCATTTTTAATGTCATTTTCCCAAGAGGGGTGGAGAAGAACCAATGAAAAGAAAAAAGGGATAGGCAAGCCTGCTCGTTGGAGTTGATGGTGTAGCATTTAGAAGGGTCCCTTGGGACCAACTCCAGGGGTGAGGGACCACATGTGGCCTCAAGGCCACAGGTTACCCACCCCTGATTTAGTCCAACCCCTTCATTTTAGGGATGAGGAGATTGAGGCCCAGAGGGTACAGGTGGCATCACTTCCCAAAGGCACACAGATAGCAAACAGAACACCTGGAACTCAAACCCAGGTCCTCCAACTGTAAATCAAGTTCTCTTTTTTAATTCCACTAGGCACATGGAAAGAGCAGAATTACTTAACTTAAGCTGTTTTACTTCCATTTTCGCTAAGAAGAGAAATGATATCCAGGCTGGGAAGGGTAGTACAAACACATCTAAGAAGTCTAAGATGGGTAGGTAGATAGTAAGAGAATACCTAGCTATTTTGCTATTTTAAATGAGTTCAGGCATCTAACCCCAGAAGAATTACATTTCAGGGTACATGGCTGCAAGCTTGTGTTCTGTTGTGTACCACATACTTGGAAAAAAAAAAAAACAACAGCAAACTGGAGGACATCCAGGGAGAGAGAATATAATATCTTTGTCAGTGACTTGAATGAAGACGTGGAAGGTATGTTTGTATTATAGTTGTGAATAACACAAAACTAAGAGAACTTTATTTCATAGCTTAGGTGATAGGATCAAGATTCAAAAAGATCAACAGGCTGAAGCAAAGTGACGGTTAATAGTTATAAATGCTAATTAACGCCTGCATTTATGTTCAAGAAATCATCTGTACAAATACAGGATAATGACAGTAACAATAGCTAGTATTTATATAGCGCTTGCAGCTCTGCCTCACTTCAGTCCAATTCACTGGCAAGTCAAGACATCACCCTCATGATGTCCTTGGTCCTCTTCGAGAAAGGACAAACACCTGTGTTCCAGGCACTTAAGCACTTTGACAAATGTTATCTAATTTGATGCTCACAACAACCCTTCAAGGTACGCGCTATTATCAGCCCTATATTACAGTTGAGGAAACCAAGGCAAACAGAAGTGAAGGAACTTACCCAGGGTCACATAGCTAGTAAGTATCTGAGATCAGATTTGATCTCAGGTCTGCCACGGACTCCAGACTCAGTGCTCCGTGCATTGTGCCACCACCTGCTTCTACATGATTATATTCTATCTTCGATGGTCTGATAATATCTGCAATTTTGTGTTCATTTTGAGAAATCACATTTTAAATGAGACTTTGACACACTATGTGATGACTGAGATTGGGAGGGGGGTTTCGAAACCGTTTCATATGAAGAAAGATTGATGCAGCTTGGCATAATTACCTTGGAGAAAGAGAGACAGCTGTGGGACGCAATAGCAGGAAAAACATTTTAATCTAGTGGAAAGAGAGCCATAGTAAAAGCCTAACCTGGGTTTGGTCCTCAGATATGTCCCACCCTGTTTATAGGACCTGAGACAAGCAGTTCAGCCCCTATATGCCTCAGATTCTTCATCTGAAGACCAACAGGGTTAGATTAATGATTTTTAAAGTCCCTTCCAGCTCTGAATTCTGTGAAATATTTGAAAGGCTGTAATACAGAAGATGGAATAGATTTAGTTTGTGTGAATCCAGAAGAAAGCAGATTTTTGGAGAAAATATAGAAGTATTTCCCAATAATTAGAGCATTAAAAAAAAATTGGAATCATTTGCTTTGTGATATAGTGAGTTCCCTGTCATCGAAAGCGTGTGAGCTGAGAAAACATAACTACAAGCCATAGTTAAAGGAAATTCTTGAACTGGGTGATTGTTATTGCTATCACATTTAGTCATTTCAGTCTCTTTATGACCCACGCACCCCCCATTTTTGGGGCAGGGGGAGGTTCTTCACAAAGATAATGGAGTGTTTTGCCATTTCCTTCTCTGACTCATTTTACAGATGAGGAAACTGAGGCAAATAGGGTTAGGTGACTTGCCCAGGGTCACATAGCTAGTAAGGGTCCGAGGTCCGATTTGAACTCGGGTCTTCCTGACTCCAGGCCCTGCACTCTATCCACTGTGCCATCTAATACACCTAACTGGGTGGCACCTAAAGTCCCTCCTAACCCTAAGATCTTCTATGTAGATTTAATTGTCTTGAAATTTTGCTTAGTCTACTTTCCTCCCTTAACTGTATTGTGAACTCCTAACCCATTTCAATAATGCTATGGTGCTTCAGTGAAAGTAACATAAAGGAATTCCCTTCTCAGTGATTCTGTGTTCTAGAGCCTTATCTTTTATTGATTCGAAAAGACTTTTTTCTGATTGCACCAAAGACTAGTTTGCCTCCTCCTAGCGGTGGCATTTGCCATCTTTTCAGAGAAGGTCTTGTAATTCTTAGAGATCATAGAATTTTAGAGCTGGAAAGAACTTTAGAGGTCATTTTTATATTCTGCAGCTAAGGAAACTGAGGCAAAAAGAGGGGAAGTGATTTGTCCAAAGTCCCATGGGTAATAAGTACCAGGGACAGTATTTGAACCCAGATCTTTAGGTACCATGTCTGATCTCTGAGAGCAGGGTTAAGAAATCGATGATAGATTCATGTGAGGAACGTTTTATTTTTACAATCAGTAGGTGGTTAATGAATACTTCCTATAAGTAAGAGCTCATGTAGGTTAGGCACTAGACGAGGTATGATTGTGTCAGTAAGATGACTAAAATTGTCTCTGACATCCAGGAATTTACAATCCAACAGGGAAGAAGGGTTGAAATTTAGAACTTATATTTCCAGCAAACTCCTATCAACAATTCTGAAAGTGCTGTACCATCTCCAGAACCAACCCCGCTCCTGAACTCAGCCTGAGTGGTACTACAACTCTTGGTCCCGATGTCACCGGGTTCTCTGCTCTTTTTTTTTTTTTCCCATAGAATGACCTCATGAACATGCACTGAAGGAGAAGAAAGGGGTGGT
Organism: Phalanger gymnotis; assembly: GCA_028646595.1. Taxonomy (NCBI): domain Eukaryota; kingdom Metazoa; phylum Chordata; class Mammalia; order Diprotodontia; family Phalangeridae; genus Phalanger; species Phalanger gymnotis. Next base: position 149,132,699 of record CM053622.1, on the reverse strand, counting down.
TCTTGGATAAGCCCATGACACCAGTGCACTGGAGCCAAGCCTTTGTAGAAAAGTGACAGAAAACTCTGGTCACCAGCAACAGCCTGTGAATAGAATATCTGAGTTTGTTTCTTGAGTTTTTGCTCTGTTCTGAGCAAAAATCAACAGAGGGACCGGTAGATTAATACTGGCTCGTTTTCCAGTAGGTTTTTTCATACACCTATAAAAAAATGTGTCATTGCTTAACAGAAAGCTGATGTGCACTCTATGATTCATTTAATCCAGATACTTTCATTTATTTAAAGTCATGTTCACCATATGCCCAAGGTGGGGGGGGGGCAGTGCAGTTTGGAGTGGAGAAGACACTTACTAGCTGCGTGACCCTGGGCAAGTCATTCAGCCTGTCTATGCTTCAATTTTCTAATCTGCAACATGAAAAGGTTGGACTCTAAGGTTGCTTTCAGGTCTAAGCTGATGGTCTTGTGAACTCTTGAAGTTCTGGTCCTGAATTTCTCCTATTCTAAAAGGAAATGTACCATTGGATTCTGTCCTTGGATATTACTGAGTTGTTGCTGTAGGATTAGTTGCTACTTAGATCACATTAGATGCTTTCACTATTCTCTGTGGCTCTAAGTAGAATGTGTTTTGTACATAGTAGGTACTTAATGAACGTTTGTTAAATTGAATTTAATGTTAACAAAGGCAGTATAAAATGTGTTAACTTCTAACTCTGCTGTCTTTTGGGGGGGCAACTATTTATAAAACCGTCTTTCAGTATTTGAAAGCTATTCTCTTAAATCAATGGTTTTCCCACTAAGAAGGGCAACTAGATGGCACAGTAGATGGAATGCTAGGCCTGAACTCATCTTTGTAAGTTCAAATCTGGCCTCAGACACTTACTAGCTGTGTGATGTGTGGCAAGTCACTTAACCCTATTTGCCTCAGTTTCCTCATCTGTAAAATGAACTGGAGAAGGAAATTCCAAAGAATTGGGAAAATTCCAATCGTGAACACAAAGAGTCCAACAGGACTAAAGCTCCTGAACAGCAATGACTCTCTAACTAAGATTGTAATGATTTCCTTCAAGTCTGGCAGAACAGAAAGATCTCCTCCAAAGAGGATTTTTCATCAGGAGACACAATTATTTCCATTAAGCATGTAAAGTAGGATGCATGGTGATGCTTCTCATTAGGAATGGGGATTGAGTTTGCTTAATTATTGATTGCCATGCTCACAGATTAAAGAAGATCATGTTAATTTGCTTACTACCTAAGACTTGATGGGAATTTTTCCTTTCCTTACTGTTCAGAAAGGACCAGGATCAATGAATTTCTGAAGGGTTGGTTTGAGTGATATTGCTATATCTCAGTGGAGTCAAAATTGGCATCATTGAGTTTGGCATCAGAGCACCTGAGTTTTAGTCCTGACTGTAACTTATTAGTAGATGACTTCAGGCAAGTCTCTGCCCTTATTTTCCTTATCTATAAAACGAAGTGGGAGGACTACATAGTCTTTCGGGTCTCTTCCAACCTTAAATTTGTGAAACAAGAATCAATTTGATTACACTTTCCTAGATCTCTTTCTGTCTCAAATAAAGAAGAGAACCCAGAGTAGATGAATAGCTGTTCTTTATGGTGTTTGCTAGCTGGTATCCTTAAGATAGGAAGTATTGAGGACCAGACCACTTAGCAAAACCACGCAATTGGCCAGCAGAGTGCGGTTTTCTCTCAGGTGAAAGTTCTTAACAAGTCCTTAAGATCTCACAGAAAGCCTAGCTATAAATGTCTACAGAAAATGCTTTTGTTGCATTTGTCATCTTAGAGAGCAAGCAGCATTCCATTAACAAGGTGAGCCATGAACTTGGCTCATTAGATTGATGGGGACCACATTTTCAAAACCAAAAAAAAAAAATGAGAAAAAAAAGGGTTTGATATCAAGACTGTCCCTGAAAAATCTGAGATAAATGTGCAATTATGTAGCCCTGAGACATTGATTAGCCCACTGGATGATTGCGTGTAATAATATGTAAAGGAAAGGAAACCATAGAAGGACAAGAAATAATGAAGAATAGTTGTGGTTAGCAAACTGAGAAGTTGCTCTAATTGATGGAGTTTTCTTGTTTCCCATTTTCTGTTTTGGCCCAGATCTTTCTCATACATTTAAGTGTAAGGTTGCTTGTGTTTCACATTCTGTTTTCTTTAAGGCAAACATTTAGTTCAGTGATTGTAGTACCCCCCCCAAAAAATCTGAACTTCAGAATTGAACTAAAATTGATCTAAAGGATAGTAATTTAGTGGCTTCTATTCCTTGAGGCTTATCATTATCAGTAGCCAACAGCATTGAATCTTTTTCTGAACATGTGTTTTTGTGGTTGGACAGAGGAGCTTTTTCCACTTCCTGGCTTCTTTTATGCATATCACACCCTTCCACCCCCAACAAATGGGTCAGACTAGGGGTGACCTCAAGGTACTAGATATGACTCAATTCAAAAAAACATTTATTAATTGCTGTGCCAAGCACAGTTCTAGGTGCTAAAAAAAACAGACAAAAATATGGCAGACCATGCCCTCAAGAAACTTACATTTTATAGAAATGGAGATGGTTTTTCTATTTTATTTTTTCAATTAACAAAGATCTATTTTCTTTCTCCCACCTCTCCACTCATTAAAAAGGAAAAAAAAAGATAACTCATGTAATATGCAGAGTCAAACAAAATAAATTCCATGTCCTGAAAAGCATACGTTGCATTCTGCATCTATCACTTCTCTTGTCAGGAAATAGGTTGTATATATTGCCATTGTTGTTTAGTCATTTCAGTCATGTCTAACTCCTCCTGATCCCATTTGGGCTTTTCTTAGCAAAGATACTAGAGTGGTTTGCCATTTCCTTCTCCAGCCGATTTTACAATTAAGGAAATTGAGGTAAACAGAGGTTAGTGACTTGCCCAGGGTCACACAGCTAGTAAGTGTCCGAGGCTAGAGTTGAACTCAGGTTTTCCTGACTCAAGACCTGGTGCTCTATCTACTGTGCCACCTAGCTGCCCAGGTTGTACATACTTTCATCATTGATCCTCTGGAATTGTGGTTGATGAGAGCATTGATGAGAGTTCTTAAGTCATTCAATGTTGTGTGTCTTTTGAGTAATTGTATTAATTGTTCTCCTGGTTCTGCTTGCTTCAATGTGCATCAGTTCATACAAATCTTTTCAGGTTTCTCTGAAACCATCTCTTTAACCATTTGTTCTAGCACAGTAACAATCCCTTACATTAATGTGCCATAATTTCTTCAGCCAATTCCCAATTGATGGGCATCCCCTTAGTTTCCCAGTCCTTGTCCTTCACAGAAAGAATCACTGTAAATATTTTTGTATGTATGGGACCTTTTAAGAATTGAGTTTAGTAATGGAGTGAGCCCAGTAGGATTCCACTGATCTGATTATCACCCAGAGAGTATGGAAATTAAGGGTGTTTATCTGGTGTCCAGACTGAGTTTTGATCCAAAGGCTCAGGTTCTGGGAACAGTCTTATCCTCCTTTGGCCATTGCCCATATCTGATTAATGACTTCACTGCCTAGGCTAGTTGTTGTGTCTTATTCTCTATGTGATCATCCACTCTGACATATGAAACTCAGACAACTGAATAAGCCAGGCCCCCAGTAAAACAGCAGTAATAATAGTAATTTACATTTATATAATGCTTTAAGATTTACAAGGTGTTTTCCTCACAATAAAGACAGGGCAGGTAAATCTTTTCATTTTGAGTTTTGCTAACCTGAAATTGATTTCTTTAGTTTCCCTGGGAGGAGAAGAGCTGAAATTCAAATTCTCAGCTTGTCCCAGGTTTCATTACCAGGGCTAAGTGAAAACTTAAACTTGGTAGAGGAGATTAAGTTGATTTAAAAGTAGCAGCCTAATGTAAAGCAAAGTATGCTATTTTTGAATGTGCTGTGCTCTGTTCAAGAGCAGCCAGGTAGAACAACGGATACAACGTTGGACTTAGTATCAGGAAGACCTGGGTTTGAATGCTGCTTCAGACACTTAGAAGCTGGGTGGTCCCAGACAAAACATTGAACTTGTCTGTTTCAGTTCCCTTATCTATAAAAGCGATAGCACCTTCCTCTCGGGTTATGGAGGGAAAGTGCTTTGTAAACCTTAAAGTGCTATATAAATGCTAGCTATTATTTACTGGTTCAGTCATAAGGGAAAAGCAATTTCTGAGAGCTGTCAAAAAATGATAGTGCACCTCACGATATTCTGTAATCTCACACAAAGGCAGGCAACATGGCTCAAATGAAGGAGAGTGTTCTCTATGCCTGCTTTAGGTAATATAATACTCTCATCCCCGTAATGCCATCCGGTGCTCTTCTGTCCCTAAGGGTGGTTCTTTGAATATCCCTTTTGGCTCTGTCAGATGGTCAGACCCTAGGAAAAGAAGATATTTTGAATTTCAACACCAGGGAACCATTCTGGACAAGTTCTGAGTGACTGATGGAAAGTGGAAATAGGATCTTAACTTGCTTCCTCAGCCTGCAAGCATTCTGTGATTGAAGCACTGTTAATTTGCTGGACCTGTTTCATATTTCACTCACGTATACACACATGAAAGCAAAGAGCCAGGCATTTTTGGCAGAAACTAGCCCTCGACATTCTTTCCCCTTTCTTCTCTTCTCTTCCTCCCCAACGCTGAACTTTTTGCTTTCTAAAATCACTTTTTTGTTTTATTCAAACATAGACAGGCCTTTTCCACCATTGTCCTAAGGCAATGCCCTAAGTTTCATCCCATGGATTGTTTTCTTTCTTACTACCTGTAAGCTTTCTTTTGGGGCTTAAACTATCATAGTTATTGAGAATATTGATTTCATGTTCATCTATCTGGGGTAAATGTTTCTCATGATAACTGGAAGTAGGTAACAGACAAGCATTAGTTAGTGAACTATCATGGCTATAATCCAAGTCCATAAACTGATTCTGTATCATATCCACAAGGATATGGTGTATTGCCTTTTGCAATCCTTATTAGTTCTGGTTGGATTTAGCAATTGATTTAAGCACACAACTGTTCTGTAGTAGACCAAAGAGAAAATACTTTTTTTGTCTACTAGCACTTTTAGGTGTTTTCGTGTTGCTATTTTGTAATTTACTTTATTCTGAACTTAAGAAATAAAACAAGCATTTCCATAATATAGTAGAATGGGGGGAGAGGAAGATGATTGTACATGGTGAAAGAGTGAAATGAGCAGAACCAAGAAAATGTTGTATAAAGTAACAGCAACGTGGTTTTAAGAACAACTTTGAGTGACTAAGGCATTACCCTTCCCTAAAGGTAAATGGGAGGACTTGTTTGCCAAATAGGTTGACTGGCATTCCCAACAATAAGGTACACCTGAACCTTCAGGAAATGCAAATGTAATGTTGGCATTCCTTATCTTTCCCCTTTCCCTACCATAATGGGTGGTGATATGGAAGTCTCTGCCCTGCCATTGTGGATTCTTCTGCTCCTCACTGCATTTGCTTGTATATATCACTTAGCTCTTAGTGGGGTACAGTTTCCTCATCTGTGTAATAGAAATGATAATACTTGCTATCCTCATTTTTCCCAGGGTTAAAGAGGTAATATTTTTTAAATTCTTAGACTCTCTCGGGTGAAATTTGTAATAATACACCTTATTATGATTGTTAATGATCTGGGCTTGCTATCAGAAGCTGAATAAGGAAAGGCACCCCATTTCCCTCTCAAGCTAGTGGATGGGAATCCCACAGACATAGAACACAGCTGCCTTCTTGAGAAGAAGTGCTATATCCAGGCTAGCCTCCTGACCATATGGCTGGTGCTAAAATAAACATTCTTATCCCTGGAGCTTAAAAGCCAGCTTAGGAAATGGAAAAGACAAAAGATGGGAAGTCCGATGTGGCTGTGTCAAGAAACAGCGTCTGCTTTCTAGCAGAGACAAATAGGGAAGTGAGAAGCCTCCCCAGTTATTCTCCTGTGGTTTCCCTTTCTCAGGAGGTTTCCTTGACGGATCCCTCTCTCTAAGAGGGAGGTAGGACCCACATCTTCTCATAGTTGAGGCTGTGCTGAAAGCAGAGTTATGTGACCTAATTCCACCAGCCTGCCAGTTGCTCACAAGGTAAAGCTTTCATTGTGATGGCATTGCCTGTTAAAAGTATCTCTCCAATTGCCAAGATGCTTCCTTAGGCCAATATGTTGACACAGTAAAAAGTAGTTAAGAGGAAGCACATGGTTTCTTCTCGAGGAATTCAGCTAGTGCTGCTGAGCAAGGCTTTCCATCCTAATGATCTATGACTTTTAGACTCATTTCCCAAGATCCAGCACTCTCAACTAGATTTTTCACGTTAAAATAGGTTCGAGACACTCATTTTAGGGCAAGACAAAGAATTGATGTGCCTGCTGTCTGCTTGCCATTTTATGTACACTGTGAATTTTTCAAAGCGCTTTTCTCACAATAGCCCTGTCAGATAGGTAATATGAGTGTTATTGTCCACATTTTATAAATGAGAAATGTAAGGAATATGAGGCTGGAGGCAGAAAGCTGATAAGTGTCAGAGAGATAGACTTCAAAACCCATCCTCCTGATTACACATCTAGGAGCTTTCTATAGCATCTCACAACAGTCTCACAGAAATCACAGGAGAGAAAGATGGAACAATGAAACAATGCCTGGCTTTCAATTTTCTGGCTATAAGATTATCTTCCTTACATCGGGATGCTTATAAAGCGTGAAGTAGTAGTAGTAGTAGTAGTATCGTGGAGGTTAGGGGTACATAGTCCCTGCAATCTGGAAAATCCATGTAAAAAGTTTTGGCCCTCCTTTTGCAGTTTAAGCAACACAAGATATAAGAAACTGGAGATGCAAAGATCACTGCAAGATCACCATGAGAGGTTATGTGAGAGATTGCCATAAACACGCTTGGCATCCCCAAACCAGTACATAGAACCTCAGTTCTTTTACTACAAATTTAATTTTAAGGGGAAAAAATCCCCATTTAATTTTTTATGCTGACCTGTCATATATCAAAACCAGGATTGGGAAAGTCACAATGTGAAAGAAATAACTGTAGTAGTAGTAGTAGTAGTAGTAGTAGTAGTAGTAGTAGTAGTAGTAGTAACATTCAGCCCACAAAAATATGAGATTAGTGCTTAAATTTAAAATCATCTTTTAAAAGATGTTCTTATACCAAACACTTGTAACCTCCAACCCACTGGAATGAAAAGCTCTCAAAACATAGATCGACTGGAAGAAATCCAGCTATAAGAGAGCAGGATGAAGTAAAAATCATCTCCATCATCCTGTCTGCTATTGGAGTCATCCCAAAAATATTCTCATTGAGGTAGCCTAATTCTTTTGCTCCCTTTAAAAAAATCATTTTAGCTACTTCTGCCTAGTTAGTAGTCCACCAAACTTTAAACACATAAGAACAATAGGAAGATAGTGTCTTGTCCCAGAGACCATTTCTATATAATTTTGTTCACTCATTTCCAACATGTTCAACTCTTTAAGATGCCATTTAGGATTTCCTTGGCAAAGATACTGGGATGAGGTGCCAGTTTTTTTCTCTAGTTCATTTTTAGAGATGAGAAACTGAGGCAGAGTTAAGTGACATGCCCAGGGTGACACAGCTGCTAAGTGTCCGAGGCCAGATTTGAACCCAGGAAGATGAATCTTCCTGACTCTAGGCCTGACAGCTCTATCCACTGTGGGTGTGTGTGTGTGTGTGTGTGTGTGTGTGTGTGTGTAAACAGATGAGAAAAAGAGAAGTGAAGTTGCTTATCCAGGGTCACACATCTATTAAGTGTTTGAAACAGGATTGAACTCAAGCTTTCCTGACTCCAGGTCTGCTCTTATCTGCCATGCCATCTAGTTGCCTCTAAGTTGTTGGAAACTAATTTTCCTGCTTTTTTGTATTGACTTCCTTTTGTAGGGTAATAGAATTATCTGTGTTTTGGTGAGCAACAGGCATTAGTTGTGTGAGTAGCGGGTCCCCTATCCCAAGGGATAGAGACTCCATTTTTTGTCATGTCCATGGCAAGGTTTTTTTTTTTAAATTAGTGATGCTGTAAGGCTCAAATCAGATAATGTAGGTATAGTATTCTGCAATCTTTATAAATATCAATTATTATAATTTATTAATAAAGTTCACACGTTAAAAATGGAGGATAAAGATCGTTTATATAGAACATTTCCCTCTAAAGTTATCTCAGATTTTCTTTATTTGTGTTTTGCATGTACTAGTCATGTCCATATTGTCTCTTCCATTAGAATGTAAGCCTCTTGAAGACAGGTATTTTTTGGTTTTTATTTGTATCCTCAGGACTTAATGCAGTAGCTGAGTCATAGTAAGCACTTACTAAATGCTTGTTGATTGATTTCCATTTGCAAAAAATGCTCCATTTTCATTATCTTATTTTGTCTGCACAGCAGCTCCACAGGTTTAAGTAATATCTTGTACAAACTATAATGCTTGTGTTCATATTTGTCAATAGTGTGGTGTTTTCCAAGCTTTATCTTACCCTATAAATAGACATATAAATACAAAGCACTATGTAGAAATATAGGTAGTATTTGTGTCCTCATAACAACCCTTGTAAAACTGATAGGTGATATAAATTGTATTCTTCCCAGTTTATAGATGAGGAAACATTCTCAGGGAGATAGTATTCCAAAACATTCATGTACCATATTTCCCATTGATAGGCATCCCCAACTGGTGGGCATCCCCTCACTTTCCAATTCTTTGCCACCACAAAAAGAGCTGCTGTGTGTATTTTTGTACTTTTTATCTTTTCGGGGGTACAGACCTAATAGTGGCATTGCTGGATCAGAGGATATATACAATTTCATAGATTTTGGGATATAGTCCAAATTGCTTTCCAGAATGATGGAACTAATTCACAGTTCCCCAACAGAACATAGGTGTACCTGTTTTCTCATAACCCCTTCAGCATTTTTCATTTTTTTTTTTGCCATCCTAACCCATCTAATGGGTGTGAGGTAGTACTTCAGAATTGTTTTAATTTGCATTTCTCTAATTATTAGAGATTTCAAGCATTTTTATATGACTATTGATAGCTTTGATTTCATCTTCTTAAAACTGTCTTTTCATATCCCTTGATCATTTATCAACTGGGGAATGTCTCGTAATTGAATTGCATTGAACCGAACTGGACTCTTTCTGGAGTCTCTTCTGTCCTATGAAGTCACTAAGCCTTTGGAAAGACTGGATGACAAATAGGTAACTCAGTAGGCTAGGCTAGCCTGGAAGGAACAGAGGCTTAAACCAAGATAAAGCTAAGAAGGAGAAAGAGAAAGAGAAAGCTGACTGAGGAAGGAAGGATACAAACATTTATTAAGTACCTATCATGTGCCAGCCACTGTGCTAAGCACTTTACAAATATTTGTAAATTTGTAATTTGTAAATTTATAAATATTTGTAAAAGTAGTATTTGTACAAATATCAAAAATCTTTTGATCCTCACATCAACTCTGGGATGTAGGTGCTATCATTACCCCATTTTACAGTTGTGATTTGCCCAGGGTCCCACAGCTGGTGAGTGTGTGAGACCATATTTGAATTCACCTCTTCCTGACTCCAGTTCCATCACACTACTGATTCCTCTTGGAGTTGACATGAGGATTTCATCAAAGGCTACCATTTAGTCTCAAGCTGACCTTCTGCTGATTTGTATGTGTGCCACTGTGAACATCCAAGATGTCACAAGGCATGTATTCAGGCTTTTTTGTTCCAGTGTATGTACCTTGGAAGCCAAAGAAGTCAAATACTTTGAACTAGAAGATAAGGAGACATTTCAAGTAGTTCAAATGCAAGAATTATAGAGGTTAGAGGTATATTTGAAAAGCGAGAGACTGGTAAATGTGGAGTTAGATGTCTCATCAGGTCTAGTAGTAATGTGGGCACCGAGCTTGGCTTCTGGCTTTTAAATCAAAGGTAATCCAACAGGGGTGGAGTAAGTCTGTTTAAATATTAGCAGGCCAAGCGTTCTGTTTAGGTAGTCCAGCAATATCCTACCACTTTTTTTCTTTTTACAGAAGGAAACAGCAATTTTTAAGAATTTAACTTTAAGATAGGACATAGCATTGACAAGTCTCAATGGTTTTTGATTCTCAAAGGCAAGAACTATATATACACATGCACACACACACAGTGTGACATCTCAGGGCTAGTCAATATTTATTTAGCAATTATCTTTACTTTTTAAGCAAGACTTTTGACTCTGTTTCTCAGTAACAGTTCTGTTGAAACCAAGGTAAACAGCAAAGGTTATGTTCATAATGGAGGGAGGTCTTCTGGGCTATGTGACATCCTCCCAGATGTTTGCAGTATCATCAGCTTGTCAACACGATAGAGCTGATGTTGTTTTAAAACTGCTGTTCAGGCTGTATTTTCAAAGTATGGCTTTTCCTTCTCCATTAGACACTCTAATTTAGATCAGTGTAAGGATAAGGAGATAGTGAAATGGAAGGGAAAAAAATCCCAGGAAGTCTCCCGATCTCTCAGACCTCAAAGAAATGGTCAAAAAAATTGGCGATTTTTATTTCATGAAAGAATTTTGAGGATGCCTGGTGATTCAATTACCCATTAGTCTGATGGCTTTTATCATGATTTTGGTCTTGGAACATAAGATCATAGGACGTAGGAACTATAAAGACATTTAGGGGCCATATAATTTAAGTTTTATTTTATAAATTAGAAAGCTTAATGTGATGAAGACATTTGCCCAAGGTCACATTAGGAAAAGGGAGTCAGGAGAGACTCAGGTGTGAATGCTGCTGGTTTTGACACTTATTAACTATGAAACCGTGGGGAAATCAATTAACATTTCTGAGCCCCAGTTTCTTCCTCTGCAAAAAGGAAAAGAAAATATTTGCATTGTCCATCCCATCAGATTGTTGCAAGGAAAGCATTTCGTAAGCCTTAAATGTGGGCAATTCCTGGTCATTACGACTGCAATTGAGCAATTGAAAGACAGGTAGGTGGCAGAGTAGACCTGGAGCCAGGAAAATCTGACTCTGGGTAAGTCACAACCTCTCTTAGCCTCAATCTCCTCATCTGTAAAATGGGTATTATAATAATAGCACCAACTCTCAGGGGTGGTATAAGGATCAAATGAGATAATATTTGTAAAGTGCTTCATAAACCTTGTAAATGATACTTAGAAATACTAATTAGTGAGTACCAGAGCAGGGATCCCATGAAAAAAATGATTAGTCAGGAATCAAATCCTGTAGGATTAAACCCTAAAGGAGACCTTTCATCTCATGTTTGTTTAGTAGTTATTTTGACTTCTTAAGCAAGCCTTCATGGATCCGTCTTCCTCTGAGGAATACTTCTACTGTCCATGTTTACAGCTGAGTTATTATTGTTGTTGTTCAGTCATTTTCAATGGTGACAAACTCTTGATGATCCCTTTTTTGAGGGTTTTCTTGGCAAAGATAGTAGAGTGGCTTGCCATCTCCTTCTCCAGCTCATTTGACAGATGAGAAAACTGAGGCAAAGAGGGTTAAGTGACTTGCCCAGTGTCACACAGTAAGTGTCAGAGGCTGCATTTGAACTCAGGTCTTCCTGACTCCAGACCTGGCACTCTTATCTACTGTTCCACCTTGCTGTCCTCAGAATTGATGTGACAATGTAAATTTTTTGTTCCAAACCTGTCTACTTCTACATTTTTTTCTACTTTCCATCCCTTCACTCCCTGGTAGGTAATATTAATATGCATAAATCTGCTGTCCTCTTTTGTTGCCTGTTTTCAGAGGACTTAAGCAGCAGGACTCAGGGAGGGGGCTTTTGCTTTGACCACTGGATTTCAGTCATTCAGAAGCTTTTTTTCAGTGTTTCCTATGTGCTGGACACTGTGGAGGCAAATGAGGCAAAAATGTGGTCCCTTCTCTCAAGTAGCTCATATTCCAACAGAGCATACACCTTGCAAATAAGTCCATGCATACAAGTTATAATGAGTGTAAAATGAAGGTAATGGGGGTTGAGGGAGGAAATCTATTGCAGAAGGTGTGATTTGAGTTGTCTTGAAGGTAGCCCTGGGAAGCCAAGGGGAGGAGGGAAACAGATGAAAATAACTAGATAAAAGCTCTATGCAGAGTAGATAAAAGGTGATATCTTTTTTTTTAATAGACTCATGTAATATTTTTCTTTTTAAAATATATTCAATAACATTTTTTTTAATTTTTGAGTTCTGAATTCTCTCCCTCCCTTTAGGACCTCCCCCAGCCACTGAGAAGGCAAACAATGATACTTATTATACACATGAAATCATGCAAAACATTTCTATATCAGCCATGTGGCCCCCCAAAAGCAAGAAAAATAAAGTGAGAAAATTATATTTCAGTCTGTATGCAGAGTTCATCAGTTCTGTCTCTGGAGGTGGATAGCAATTTTCATCATGATTCCTTGATGGAAAGTAATCGCAAAGTGGAGGAGGGGGATTAGCAGCCGGAGAGACCAAGAAAGACCTCCTACAGAAGGTAGGATTTGAGCTAAGTCTTAAAGCTGGAGAAAATAAAGAGAAGAGCCAAGGAGGGAGAGCTTTCCAGTCAGTGCAAAGAACTCAAGACAAGAGATGAAATGTCCTGTGTGAGTTACAGAAAACAGTATATCTGAATCCTCAAGATTATGGAAAAGGGAGCCAGGTATAAGACTGTAAAGGTAGGAAGGAAAAGATGTCGGTGAAAACTAGGGCAACATTTACTCAACTTCCAATTTTCAGGGGCCATGAGAGTACCATTTCTGCTGAACGTTAATCTCAACTAAGAGATGCTGATAGTCTTAGCATCTACAGAGCACAAGCTTCAGAAATCAGATTGTCTTCCTACCCAGCTGGGACCCATGAATATCTGAAGAGACTCTGTAAATGTCTGTGCCTTATGAATTGAATATCTTGCCGGTCTCCTGCAGCTCTCTGTCCTACATGAAATGTAGATGCCTGATTTTGTTGTTGGGCAGGCTTAAGCACAGAATACCAGCAGTGTGACATTCATAGAGTCTAATGGGGAAGTGTGGAGATGTGCTTCTAATGGTGTCCAGGGGCCAGTGGAGCATTTTGACCTTATACTCCTAGGCAAAAGCCAGAAGAAAGAAGCATAGAAAGCAACCCCTGTAGCAGGATTTTTTTTAAAGCTGGCAAAGGAGTAGGGAAATTATTCATCCTTTATGATTGCTCATTAGTCTTGGCTGTTCACGTTGGCACTGGGCATAGGCTGAGTCTTGAAACCTCTAAGGTTGGGCTTTTTTCTTTTTATTAAATTTTTTTCTCTAACTCAATAAGATCTGAAGTTTTGTTTTTCAGCCACCATTGTAGATAGCCTCAGATTACTTTTCCCCTTCTTTTCTTTTTCATTTTCTGTTCTCCTTTTCTTTTCTTTTCTTTTCTCTTCTTTATCCTTTACACCTCTTATTCCCACCCCAAGTGGCTAAATCACCAGGAGTTTTCCACCATACTCAGATTACACTCAACACAGAGAGATCCAACTGGAATTCTAATAAGGAGATTTCTTTTACATTCAGTGTGGGCTTTACAATGGCAGGGGGCCTTTGCCTCAGGGACAGCTCCTCAGTCCCAACTTCCTTTCCTGTAATCCTATACAAATTGCATTAGTCTTTTGGGAGTCCTTTGTTTGTGGTCACTCTGACCATGAACAGGATCTTAGTGGGGTAGTTTTGATTTGACATTGGTTCGTTATATTGTTAGGGGGACTTAATAAGAGTATTTTTTGTCTAATGTGTCACTTCTTGCTGGAGTTGAAAATGTAAACTAATAATGTAGTCTGGTAAATTTTAAAACATTTTAAAAACTTTTTCTTTTCCTCCCGAATTTAAGTACTTCGTTAAAATTTTTAAATAGCACTTTGCCTTATAAAACAGAAAGTACCCTTTGAAACCACTCAACCAATATCCAAGAATGTAGTGTTTTATCTTAGTGACCAAGAAGTAGCTAGTGATCTTGTCCGTGCCCCTGCTTTCAGGCTAGCCTACATAAAGAATACTATTCTTAAAATAAAAAAAAAAAAATTAAAAAACCCCATAATGTGAAGATACCATATCCTCCCATGGGTAAGGAAATAGATTTATTTCATAGTCAGGGCAAGAAGATGGGTAAGAAAAAAAAGGCTTTGGTTTTTTGTTGTCGTTGTCTTTGGAATAAGGGCAACTAACTTATCTCCTGTTAGAATAAACTGGGTTTTGTCATATTAATGTAATTCCTTTGGGCTATTGATTAGATAACATCTTCTGCTTATATCTAAGATTTCTGGTGCTTTGCTGAGGAATTATTTAGTGGGGGGGGGGCCGGTTTGTCCTCTCTGGGCTTTTTGGTGTATTTTTACCATGAGAAACTTTCTTACTTTTAATTTGATCATTTCTGCAATATTGTGAATTAGGTAAGGACAGTGAAAACTTGAGCATGTCTGGCCTTGCTTTAGAGTACCAATGTATCACTAAGGGTAATTCGACAAAAGTTTTCCCTCTGGCTCCATATTGGGAGAGAAGATGGCAGCCTGCACATAGCCATTGTGCATGACCTAAACCCAGATACCGTCTCATCTTTCACAGGTAGCATTGTTATCCTTTTATTTTCTTCAGTTGATGTAGCCTTATGAGATTAGGCCAGTGTTTCCTGCACATAGATCCTTGCATAAGGAATTCTTGGCTTGTTATTTGTAAGTAGATTCCAAGAGTTACCCTATAGCCTAGTAGAAGTTAAAGCTATATAATCGGTAGTCACCGCTTCAATGCATTAGTACTTCAGGGATCCATGATCTTGTTGGTGTGACTTTACCAAAGCAGATTATAACCCTTTTATGATTTGCTAGACAGTCTTCAGGGGCAGCTAGGTGGCACAGTGAATAAAGAGCCTGACCTGGAATTCAAATCCAGCCCCAGACACTTACTAGCTATGTGACCTTGGGCAAGTCATTTAACCCTGTTTGCTTCAGTTTCCTTATCTGTAAAAATGAGCTGGAGAAGGGAATGGCAAACTACTCTAGTATCTTTGCCAAGAAAACTCCAAACCGGGTCATGAAGAGTCAGACACAACTTAAACAGCTGAACGACAACAAATACTGTCTTCAAGTTTTCTGGTGACCCAAAAAAAAAAAGTCACTTCCCTGAGGCCAGCATAATGATGAGCCTCTCCTAACATTGCTGTGGTGGTCCTTGGAGCAGATATATCCCTGGGCCACACTTGGAGTCTTTCTAAGTTGGTAGGATCTGACATAAGGAGCCATTAGGCAGAGGTTCTTAAGTGGGAGGCTGTGAACCTGTTTTTTTTTTTGTTTGTTTTTTTTTAAATGTACTTTGGTAATGGTAATTGAGTATAATTGGTTTCCTTTGTAATCTTGTGTATTTTATCTTATGCATTTGAAAACATTATTCTGAGAAGGGATCCAGGGGCTTCACCAGTCTGCCAAAGGGGTCCATAATAATAAGCACAAGAACTGCAATGATAATAGCTAGCATTTAGATAGCACTTTAGGAGCCATTCATGACTATCTTATTTTATCCTCACAACAATTGATAGATGAGTCCTGTTATTATCTTCATTTTGCAAATGAGGAAATTGAAGCAGATGGCAATTAAGAGACTTGTTTAGAATCCCACAGCTAGTAAGCATCTGAGGTTGGATTTGAACTCAGGACTTTCTGACTCCAGATCCAGAGCTGCCCCCCCACACACACACACACACTCGCACATGCACACGCACACACACACACATTAGAGGAATTAGAGGAAGGCTTTAGTGGAGGATTGACTATATTTTACCAAACAGACACAGATGTAGAGAATAGAAAAACTGATAATTTATATTTAAACAGCTAGTATTCATCTTGATTGAAAGACTGTGGAGATGTAGGGAAGGAGGAAATTAATATTTTGCCACTGTGAAGGTGGGTGCCCTCTAGGGCACATCCAATGAGTATATCCTGGATCAGCTGTCCTAGAAAGTAGGAGACCTCACAGCGGATGCTGGAAGGCACAGACTAGACTAGAGACACCTGTGATCTATCTGTTGGACAGATTCTGAAACCTAAAGGATGCCAGGTGTTGTGATAGGTCCCGAGGAGGCTTCCTGCCTCACAGCTTCTGCCAGAGGATCTCATGTACTCTTAGACTGTTAGAACTACAAAGAACTTTAGACATGACTTAGTTCTACTCTTCGTCATGTAGATGAAGAAGGAGGTGCTAAACGAGGGGAGATGATTTGCCCCATGGTCACATGGGTCATCTGAGACAGAGCCAGAACCAATTACCCAGGTCTTTTAGCTCTCCAGGCATGGATCTTTCCAGTAGGCCCTTTTGCCTTCCATGAGAAAACTAATGAATCAACTAGAGACAAAATTCATGTCAGCAAAGCATCAAGTTTCAAGCTAAATTATATTTTATTCTGAAGCTGTCCAGAGGATGTGCCAGCTGCTTTGCAAAGCAGGGGAGATGATACGCCTTATGGAGAAAGGAGAAGGCTAAGTGTTTGACATGAAAATAGAATAAGGCCTCAGCCAATATGATATGGGAGGAGATGAAGACTGGGCCAAATTGCTGCAACTGGAGGATGAGAGAGGACCATAAAGTCAGAGATTCAAATCTATTCACTTCTGCCCTCTCCCTGGGGAAGATTGTAATAGGCAGAAAGATCATCTTTGTCCTTTATTTTCCATAACTAGAATCATGAGTGCCAGCAAAACTAATTCACTGAAAGAAAACTCCGGGACCCCCTTGAGAGGTTATTTAGTTCAGCAAATATTTGTTAAATGTCTGTTGTGTGCAAGGCACTGTGCTAGGCAAGAGGGGAAGGATGAGGCGGGGTGGGGGGGGAGATGAAGGCAGGAGATGATACAAAGACAACAATGAAAATCCATCTCTGCCCCCAAAGACTGTATTGGGGGGAGGGGAGGTGCACAACCTGTAATAGGTAAGTAAGCACAAGACTAATTGAAGAGGAAAGGGATGCTAACAATTAAGAGATGATGAAAGGCTTCTTGTAGGAAGTGGTACCTGAGCTAATAAAGGAAATAAGAATTCTAAGAGAAGGTGGGGGGTGGGGCATGGGGGACAAAGAAGGGGTTCATTCCAGGATTGAAGAATACCTGTACAAAGGAATAGAGGGAAATAGAATGATATTGGCAGACACCAAATAAGCTGGAACATAAAGTATATACAGAGGTTACGAATAACCTAAGTACTTTGTCAATGGAGGCAGCTGGTGCCTCAGTGGATAGAGCACTGGGCCTAGATTCAGGAAGACCTGAATTTAAATCCAGGCTCAGACATAGACTAGCTCTGTGACCCTGGGTGAGTCACTTAACCCAGTTTGCCCCAATTTCTCATCTGTAAAATGAGCCAGAGAAGGAAATAACAAACCACTCCAGTATCTTTGCCAAGAAAACCCCCAATGGGGTCACAAAGGGTCGAATAGGACTGGAACAACAACAAAAAAGCACCTTGTCAAACTGGGAAGCAACTTGGAATGCCTGTATTTTTAACCTGCAAGACTATGGACTATGGACAGTTTTCAGGGGGGTCCATGAATTTGGATGGGAAAAAAATGATGTCTTTCTTTTTACTAACATTTAGTTTCCTTGGTAATCCTATGTCTTTTGTTTTATGCATTTAAAAATATTTTGAGAGAAGATCTATACAATTCACCAGAATGCCAAAGGGGTTTGAGACACAAAAAGGGTTAGGAATCCCTTCCCTGGAGCAGCTCACCCTCCCAGGCACACATGCGGTGAAGAGACAATCTTAGAGATATCCCTGGGCGTTCCAAGCAAGGCCTCCTCAGTTTGAAGCCACAGTTTTAGGAGAAGGCCAGAATGGTAGAACCTTTCTGAGGGATGAATGAGTAGCGTCCAAACACCACTGGTGCTCTCACCATTTGCGAGAGAAATGTCAACCAAGATTAGTTGATATTTGCAATCGAGTGCCTGAGTAAAGTTCCAGTTTAATTGTCCACTAGACCCAGAGTGTCCATTGTCCTGGCTGGCAGGAACAGGAGGCAGTGTGTTTAGAGTCATTATTATGCCCAGGGATGTCAAGCACCATTTAGTATTTACTTATTGAAAGAAGCAGGTCAGTGTTCTGAAAGGATAATGGAAGTACAATTTCCTTTTGCAGGATAGTTGTAAAATATGGAGGAGGGGAGAAGTGTAAGAGGGACAGTAAGTTTGACTTCCCACAAAAATATGAATTATGTCAACCATTAACTGTTGTAATGCTTCACTCTATTCTAACCAGGATAGGTTTGATGAAAGAGATAAGGTGTCATTAGCTCTCTAATAAGAATAATAGGGAGCCTTTTTATATAGCTTTATTTAAAGTTGCAATGCCCTTTACATGTTCTCTGTTTGATCCTTGGTAGGTAGGTAGGTAGGTGGGTGGGTGCTATTATTATACCCATTTCACAGATGAGGAAATTAAGGCTGATGAACGTGAAGTGACTTCCTCAGGTTCACACAACAGCTAGTAAACTTCTGAGGCAAACTTTAAACTCAGGTCTTCATGACTTCAAGACTAGTAGTCCCTCCACTCTACCATTTATACTCACTAGGGAAGGGTCACCATCTTGTAATATTGTGGACCTTTGCTATATAGTTCAGTAACTCTTTGGACAGTAGGGATCTCCCAACCCTAAGCCATACCTTAACCAGATCAATTCCTGCTCAGATCTAGGTGAGAGGTGTACTTCAAGCAGAGAGAAAAAAATGTTAAAAATGTTCTAGTACTCTGATCAGTCCTTATTTTCCTTGGTATTTACCTGAAGGTGAATGGGTACTGGCTTGAGCAGAATAGTGAAAGTATATAAAATATCCTTATCTTGAGGGGAAGAAGAAAGAGAAGGAGGAAGAGAAATGAAAAGGAAAGAAAATGAAAGGAAGGAAGCAGAAAAGATACATTTTGTAGTGCTTTATGGTTTTCAAAGCATTTTACATCTATTCTCCCATTTACTTCTAGGATGGGTAGATAAGATACTGGCTTGGAAGTCAAGACACTCTGGATTCAAATGTTTCCTCAGTCATTTACTAACCGTGACCTTGGGCAACTCATTTGACCTCCTGGTTCTTCCTCTCTAATGAGTTTCCCCCTTTGCTAAGTGAAGGCATTGGACAAGAAGATAACTCCTGAGGTCCTTCAAGCTCTGACATAGTCAGAGTCTGGGAATGCCAATCAGTAGACTGGCTTAGATTCCAGCATGGAACAGGTCTTTAAACAACCTAGTCCTTGGATTATATTAAATATAACAAAAGCTCACACTTGTGTGATGTTTTACAGTTTACAGAGTACTTTCACATTCATTATCTCCTAGGATCCCTGCAGTAGTTCTGTAGGAGTAGACAAGGCAGATGTTATGTTCATTTTGCAGAATGAGGAAATGGAGATGTGGGAGGGTAATAATGGCTAACATATTTACATACGTATACACGCACACATACATATGTGTATATATGTGTCTGTACATATATATCTATGTGTGTACACACACACATACACACACATATAGCACTTGATATATGTCAGGCCCTGCATTAAACACTTTACCAATACTATCTCATTTGATCCTCACAACTATCCTGGGAGGTAGGAGCTATTATTATCTCCATTTTACAGATGAGGAAACAGGAGTGAAGGCAAGGAGTAAGTGACTTGACTTGATTAAAGTCACAAAAATAGTAGGGACAGATCTGACAATCAGTATTTTATCCTCTGTGTCCTGGCCTCCAGCTTTTTACACACTGTTTCTGAATAAGAGCCACGAAGAAAAAAATGAAAATGTAGTCTCTCTGAGCCGATGACTGTGGAGCAATCAGAACAAATCTTTGAGAGAAATGAGAAGTGCTGATGGAAATGCAGTGTGCTCTACCTGGGTTTGCAATCAGAAGATCAGGGTTCACAAGTTCCACATGACCACTTAACCTCTCTGATATCAGTTTGCCCTATCTGTAAAATGGAGATAATAATATTTGCTCGACCTACTTTATAGGCTTATTGAGAGAATTAAATGAGTTAATATATGTAAAATGCTCTATAAACCATAGAGTATATAAGAATGTAGCCCATGTTGATGATGACGATGATGATGTGGTAGTGGTGGTGGTGGTGGTAGAGTTCTTGCCCTCAAGATACTGATACTTTATAGGCATTGTTATTCTGCCCCTACTTCGTGTGCAGCTTTTTATACAATAGGGTGGATTAGTGGACAGCCTTGTTTTTATCCTAGGGTTAAAAATAGAGAACCTAAGCGTCAAGAATTTTTCATGAATCTGTTCCATGGTTAGGATTAAAACCCTGAGTTGCTAATAATGATTCATTTTCTTTTCTTCAGTCCCCATGAAAAGCACTGGTTGTTGTTCTCATTTGCAATTAATTAAGTCTGCAACTCGGAAGTAATGAGAGTATAATTTGAATTTACTTTACATGTGACTTACACATTATTTAACGTCTAGGTACATAAAAACCTTCCCAGGATACACTGCTATTATGCTCTTCCCCCTAATAATTTGATCTAATCACAGCAACCTAACCTAGAGCATCTTTTTTCTAGGCTTTCTATAAATAGGAAATAGAAATCTGGCTAATGTGGATAGCTGGAAAAAACAAAAGTCAAGTTCATGAATTGTGCTTCCATGGATGTTTTCATTCTTCAGGCTAATTACCTGTTTATATATAATGCCTTCTATCTCCATTAGGGCCGTGAATACACACAAGTCTCTCTGATTTCCTTGTGTGAAATTCTAAGGACTACTAATTCATCTTCATCCTCATATTTAGAATTTACATAATACTTTAAGGTTGGCAAAGTATTTTACATGTATTTT
Organism: Phalanger gymnotis; assembly: GCA_028646595.1. Classification (NCBI taxonomy): domain Eukaryota; kingdom Metazoa; phylum Chordata; class Mammalia; order Diprotodontia; family Phalangeridae; genus Phalanger; species Phalanger gymnotis. Next base: position 149,111,867 of record CM053622.1, on the reverse strand, counting down.
CACATTCGATCCTCACAACCCTGTGAAGCAGGTGTTGTTATTGTTGTTCAGTGGTTTTTCAGTTGTCACCCCTTTTGGGGGGATTTTCTAGACAGAGATACTGGAGTGTTTTGCCATTTCCTTCTCTAGCCCATTTTACCAATGAAGAAACTAAGGCAAACAGCGTTAAGGTCACACAGCTAGTAATTGTCTGAAGTTGGATTTGACCTCAGGTCTTCCTGACTTCAGACCTGGCATTCTGTCCACTGTGCCACTTAGTTGACCCTGAGTACTGTTATTATCTCCATTCTTTACAGATCACAACACTGAAGCTGATAGCTAGTGACTAAGGTAGGGTTTTTATTCCGGTCTTCCTGATGCCAAGCCCAGTATTGTTTCTACTATGACACCTCACCGTCTGTACAAAAGAAGGTCTCACTTAGGCCAACAAATAGCCCTTAGATATAATAACATTTCATGAATTTGCAAATTGCTCTATATATAACAAATTGCTATAAATATTCAGCTATTCAATCTTTTATCATCCAGGATATCTTCTATAACAGTTTCGCAGAATTCTGTCTTCTCCTTTATTAAGCAAATTTTTCTTGCCTCCCTACTTTGCCTAATTTTCCCCTCCCAACCTTAATTTCTCTTTGCAATTGATGTAATGGAGGTTGTTGTTATATTTGTCCTTTCTTCTTGAGGAGTACCATGACATCAGGGAAATGATGATATGACTTGCAGTTGACTTTGATTTGGGTGAGGGAAGGCTGTGCAAGGTCACCAGCCTCACTTTCTCCTCTAGAGCCATCTGGGTCCAGTGGTGGTATATTCACTGGGATGACTGGAGATGGCCCAGGATGCATTGGGAGACTGTGGCCCTTTCAGGCTAAGGTCTTTTCAGGTTCTCACTTTGAGTGAGATAACAGCCATTCAGTTTAAGAAGTTAACCAAGGGATGGCCTCTTTAATCAAAACTCAAAAAAAATAGAGTCTTCCCCTATAAAGGAGACAACATAAATTAAGTTATAGATCTCAGTAATGCCTAATCATTGTGCTTTGGTGTAGCTAAAGCTTTATGTTGGTAAGATACCTACCTACCTCAGTCCACCCACAAATGGGTATTGAGCACCTATGATGTTCAAAACATTATATTGGATACTGTCGTAGAAGAAAGGGTGACCACCACGGTACCCAAGTCTAGTTGGTGAGGCAAGACTTACACACAGGAAAAGATAGCTAACATCAACATTCATTGTTGGAGGGGCTGTGCAAAGATAGCAACACTAATCCATCATTGGTAGAATTATAAAATGGTACCACCATTTTGGAAAGAAATTTGAAATTATGCCAATAAAGTAACTAAAATGTCCATACCCATGAGGCAGAAATAACCATCCTTATTCCCCAAGGAGGCTACTGATAAGGAGAAAGTCCCCATATACTAGAAAATATTTATAGCGGCACTTTTTGTGATCAGTAAAAATTGGAAACAAAGTAGCTGGAGAATGGCTAAAAGTATCAGCTGGAGAATGGCTAAATAAATTGTACATGGATGTAATGGAATATTACTCTGCTACAAAAAACGATATGTATGATGAATACAGGGAAGTATGAAAAAATCTAAATGAACTGATACAGAGTGAAGGTAAGCAGAGCCAAGAAAACAATATACACAATGACTGCAACAATGTAAATGAAAATAATGACACACCAAAAATTCAAAAGTAAATGTAACAAAATTATAAGGATCAAGGTGGACTCAAAGATATATGAGAACATACACTTACATGGAGGGGGGAGGTCCACAGTTGTTACACATTGCACATATTTTCAGACTTTCCCAATGTATCAATCAGTTGTGCTGATTTTTTTTTCCTCTCTAAAAACACTTTGTCATATGCGATACCTCTCTGGGAAGAGTAGGGTGAGAGATACCTGAGATAACTGTGTTGATATAAGAAACAGAAGATATAATAAAAGTTTAATCTTAAAAAATAATGAAAAGACAGCTAACAGTGCAAGGAAGTCAGTGGATAGTGTTGGGCTTAGAGTCAGGAAAACCCGAATTCAAATTATATGCCAGAGGTGTGCCTCTGAGCAAGTCACATAACCTCCCTCAGCCTTAATTTCTTCATCTATAAAATAAGGGGGTTGGATTTGATGGTCTGTGGTTTTAATTCAATGATCCTATGACCTAATAAATAAGCATCAAATGAATGGTTTATAGACGGTATAGGAAGAAGAAGAGAAAGAAAGAAATAGCTTCAGGGAGAGTTTGGGTTATGACTTAAGGTTTGGGAAGATGAGCTCCTGGTCAGGGATATCTAACAACAGCCTCACAAAGATAATCAAGAAGGCTGTAAATTGAAAAATAATGATAACAATTATTACTAGGAAGAAGAAGAGAGAGGGAAATTGCCTCCATGTATGGAACAAACCAGCGGCCATAGAGAATAGCAGATATGATGCAGGAAGACAGCCATCAGTAGAGAGGATAGATCGTTCACAGGAGACAATAACCAAGCAATGACAGTAATAAAACCTATTGCCTCAGAAGTCTGTACACAGAATATAAGCAATAAGGAAAAATAAAACATTAAGGCCAGAATGTAAACTCAGCCTCCTAGGGATCCTTGAGATTTGGTGGGTTGCAACTCAAACCTGGAAGATAACTGCAGAATGGTATTCTGTATTCAAAGGGAAGAGATGAGGAGCAACCCTGTGCATCAAGCAGAGAAATTTATGTCAGGAAATCCAGGAACCAGGAGTAGAGGCATTATAGAGCGAGTTTGGGCAAGGAAGGAGAAACTGAAGCGATATTTTCTGAGAGCATAATAATAATGAGGACAATTTCATGTAGCACTTACTATGTGCCAGGCCCTATATTAAGCACTTTATAAATATTATCACATTTGATTTTCCCAACAATTCTGAGAGATGGGTGTCATTATTATCCCCATTTTACAGATGAGGAAACTGAGGTAAACCAAGGTATAGTGACTTGCCCATGATCATACAGATAATAAGCATCTGAGGAGGATTTGAACTCAGATCTTCCTGACTCTAGGCCCTGCACTCTATAGACCAAAAGATCAGAACAAATGAAAACTTAGGGATATAGACCACAAACCTAGCGTGTAGGTATGGTGTGAGACTATGGAAATTTCTAACTACACAGATATATGCTAAAGCTCTCACTCTATTGAAAGGAAAATAGCTGTTTATTTCTTGACTTGCCTCGATAGCAATTTTGTTCTTCAAAAGTTGGCAAAAGGAAGTAAAGTACTTTGTATTTTGGTCCTGATTCTGACCAATTAGGAAAGACTAGTCAAAGTAGAGGGGATAACTGGATAGTGCAATGGCCTGGAGTGAGAAAGACTCATCTTCCTGAGTTCAAATGTGGCCTCAGACACTCACTAGCTGTGTGACCCTGGGCAAGTCACTGAACTCTATTTGCCTCAGTTCCTCATCTGTAAAATGAGCTGGAGAAGGAAATGGCAAACCACTTCAGTATCTTTGCCAAGAAAATGCCAAATGGGGTCATGAAGAGTCAGGCATGACTGAAATCACTAAATGACAACAAGAAAATCCAGACTATTAAAAAAGGTATAGGTACAGGGCTCCAAGGGATGGTGCAATAGTGGAGGAAGTAAGAAAATGCAGATTTATTCAACTGTTAAAGGTTGCTGCTGTTTTCTCTTTCAAGGAGCATGATCTTTGAACCAGGGAAGGTTAGAAACAAAGTGATCAGCAGCTCTCTTCCATAAGTTCCTGTCTCCAGCTCCAAATATACTCCATCCCAGGGCACTAGAAAAACTGAGAAATGGAATTGCTGAAAAATTGCCAATGATCTTTGAAAAAAATCATAGAGAACAGGAAAAATTACATGTTACTAGACTTAAAAAAAATTGGTCATTCCTCCCCTCCTCTCTCCATCCCCCCTCCCCTTCCTTTAAGGGAACACAGACATTCTTTGAGCTCAGGGGTGATGAGCTTGTCTTTAATTCCTGACAAATTCTGGAGCAAATAATTCATGAACATTTAGAAAGGGAAGCAGCTATCACTAGATGTTGACATAAACAGGTCATGTAGACCTGACTTCATTTTCTTTTTTTGATAGGGTTATTAGACTGGGTAGCTAAAGGCAATGCTGTAAATGCAGTATATCTGAATTTCACCAGACAAAAGCTCACATGATAATCCTTGTGGACAAGATGGAAAGTGCTCTGGGCATGCTTATCAAATTTGTAGATGACATGAAGCTGGGAGAGATAGCACAGAGAGTGACAAAATCAAGATTAAGGCTTTGAGCAGCCATCAGATTAGACTGAATTTTAATAGAATCAAACAGGAAAGAACAGTTTGGATCTTATGCCTGAGTTTAAAGATCAACCACACAAATATAGGATGAGATAGGGGAGGAGGGGTACAGCTTTACAATATTTCATCTTTTGTAAAAGACCTGATTTGCTGGACTAGATTCTTTATATGTCATTATTTGACATGGAAACCTAGAAAGCTGATAAGATGCTTGGCTGCATTGTTAGAGGTATATTGACCAGAAGGAAAGAGGGTGGAAGGTCCTGCTTCTTTTTCCCTGGTTAGACAACATCTGGAGCACTACTTACAGTTCCAAATGGCATATTTTAGGGGAAATGTTGAAAATTAGATGTAGTCCACAAGAATGTGACAAAGAGGGTCAGAGGACTCAAAACCATGACATATGAACAACAATTGAAGGAAGCTGGGATGTGTAAGCTAAAGAAGAAAAGATAGCTCTCTTCAAGCATTTATGGAAGAGAGGACTGACCTGCTTGACCCAGAGGGCAGAAGTGACAACAATGCCGAAAAGAGATTTATGGTTTGATATAAAGAAAAACTGTCTAAAACAATAAAAACCCTCCCAAAGTGGTTTTTCTTGTAGCAATGTATGGCTGTGGTTGTTGAAACTGTAAGGGAAGCTGAGCAATACAGAATCAACACTTTTGAATTGTGTTGATGGAAAAGACTTTTGAGAGTCCCTTGGACAGCGAGGAGATTAAATCAGTCAATACTTAAAGAAATTAATCCAGGCTATTCACAGAAAAGTCAAATACTGAAGCTGAAGCTTAAATACTTTGGCCACAGAATGATAAGATGGGACTTACTGGAGAAGACCTGATGATATGGAAAAGACACAGATTGAAGGCAAAAGGAAAAGGAGACAGCAGAGGATGAGATGGATAGACAGTGTCATGGAAAGAATAAACATGAACTTGGACAAACTTAAGAGAAATAGAGGAAGATAGAATGGCCTGGCATCCATGAGGTCACAAAGAGTCAGACATAACTGAGTGATTTAACAACTCCCAAAGTGGAATGGATTGTCTTGGAAAGTGTCAAGTTACATTGGCCTCAAGCAGAGAGTGGGGATGTTTATGCAGGTACAGGTTCGACTAGGTAATCTCTAGATAGGTCCCTTTTCATTCTGAGAGTCCATGATTCTGAAAAAACTGTGGACTGTGTTGGTCGAGAAAGGCTGTGTGGAAGAGGTGGGGCTTGAGTTGAGCCTTAAGGAATAAGTTATCATGTTTGTCCTTCGTTTTCGAAGAGGACCATGGCATCAGGGAAATGATGACAAGACTTGCAGGTGATTTTGATTTGAGGGAGGGAGAGCTGTGCAAGGTCACCAGCCTCATTTCCTCCTCCACAGCCATCTGGATCCAGTGGTCAAATATTCATCAAGATGACTAGAGATGGCCCAGGATGCATTGGGAGGCCCTGGCCCTTTTAAGCTAAGGCCTAAGAAATAAGTAGAATGCAAGTAAGTAAAAACTTGGCTGAGAGCAAACATTTACTTAACAAATGTTTGAATTGAGTAGAATCAGTGTGACCAAAGCAAAAGTTTTCTGGGGAAGTAAATTTAATTCAACGAACATTCATTAAACCACATTTTTTGTTCAACTGCTCTTTTTTTTTTTAACTTAACAAAAATTTTATTTTCTTTCCCTTCCACTACCCCTCACCATTGAGGGGGAAAAAATCATTGTAACAAATATACATATTTAAATCAAATTCCTACACTGGCCATGTTAAAAATATATATATATATATGTCTCAAGGGCAGCTGGGTGGCACGGTGAATAGAGCACCAGCCTTGGAAGCAGGAGGACCTGACCTCAGACACTTATTTACTAGCTGCATAACCCTGGGCAAATCACTTTACCCCAATTGCTTCCAGATAAATAGATGATAGATAGATGGATGTCTCAACTTCACCCTAGGTCCATCACCACTCTTTTAAGTGGCTTCATCATCCATCCTCTGGAATCTCAGCTGGTCATCGTATTGATTAGAATTCTTAAGCTAAACGATATTTATTTAGAAACATTAAAAAGTAGTTTGGGCCCAGATTTTGGATTACCTTCAATGCCAGACTGAAAAAATCTATTTTCTCAACTTGGACTCTATCCTGTAGTGGTTGAGGAATCATTAAGGAATTTTGAATGAAGGAGTGGTCTTTTAGGAAGTCTGATCTGACAGCAATTAAATCTGGAGTCGGAGGGTCTGAGGTCTAGACATAAAGGAACTTGAGGTAGTCTAGTTCAGCCCCCTCATTTTATACTTGAGGAAACTAAGGACCAAAGAGGCTAAATGAGTTCCCCAAGATGACACAGATAATAATCCATTGATCAGCCAACACAATTTATTAAATGCATACTGTGTACCAGGCTTCCAGAAAGCAAAGACAAAACCAAAACCTTTCCTGCCCTCAAGGTAGATCATCTGGGAAGGAATTTGAACTCAGTTCTTCTTTCTCCAGAGGCTGAGCTCTTTCTCCTGTACCAAGTAGGAAATTATTACCTTAGTCCAAAGGTGAGGCAATAGCTTAAACTAGAGTAGAGATAGCTGGAAAAGTGTTGGAATGGAAGAACGTGAGCCATGATGTAGAAAAACTAGAAGTAGGCAAGGAGCAGGCAGTTGAGGACAGAGTGTGAACTGATGTATTTAACTTTAGATACATCAAGTGTCAGGTCAGGACAGTCAAGTGGAGATATTCAGTATGAATATGCATTTTATTAAAAGTAGGCACAGAAGATTTGCAAAATGTGATTATGTGCTTAATTACAGAAAAAGTCCTAGGTAAATTTAGAAAGGCAGAAATTTTATAAGGAAAATGTATGAACTATAATTCAGTAAAACTAGAATTAAATAACGATACTGTGAGCAGTTCCACATTAAAAATAAAGGGGTGAATTACCCCTGAGGTAAACAGGAAATTATTTTTTAATTACCTCTCAGATAATGACAACACAAATTCTACATACCAAAATGTATGAAAATTTGTAACACCTAATGCTTATTATTAAGGGAGAAAGAGAAAGTAAATAAATTGAGTCTGCATTTAAGGAGAACGGATAATACACCAAAGGAAAACCGAGGGGAAAATAAGGTCAAAATATAAATTATACAATGAAAAACAAAAGAACAATTGAAAGTTGTTAAGTTGTTCGATAAAACCAAGGGCTTTTAAAAAGACCAATAAAATTGATTAATTATAATTTTAGTATTAAAAGGAAATTCAAATTGTCAAAATTATAGATTTAAAGGCACACCAATCACAAAAGAAATTAAGAAAATTGTCAGATACTTCTACATACTGCGTACATGTTAATAAGTTTAAGGACTTATAAGAAATGGACTAATAGTTACCAAAATGTAAAATGCCAAAGCTGGACAAATTGGAAGGAGGCAATTTAAAAAAAGATCAGTATCAGAACATACAACGAAGAAGGCCATTAATGAACTACATAAAAATGGACCAAGGCTGTATTGATCAACAAGCAAATTTTCCAAAACATTCAAAAACATTCAAAAATGCTCGTATTACATATAATATAAATATAGAGAGAGCTCTTTTTATTAGATAAATATTGTTTTAGTCTCTAAACTTGGTAAAAACTAATCTCCCTATTGACTATTAAAGAAACAATTTGGGGGAAAAAGTGAGCAAATAGGGTATAAAAACATCAACAGATTATTCATTACATCCATTTATTCCAGTATTATAAGACTGTTTCTATATTTAGAAAGTAATATAATAAATTTATATTTCTATAATAAATGGGAAAGTTGTGAAATAAAATGATAATCAATGACCAAGGAAAGGCCTGTAATTTGTTATACAGCATCCATTTATTATTTTGAATATTTTCAAAACTATGAGAATGGATGGATTTTCCTAAAAATAATCCAAATCATCTGACCGAAAATAGGAGCTTACATTTATATATAATGGAGGAACATTACCAGAGGTTTTCTTACTAAAAACAGGCGAATCCAATCCACATTTATTAAGTGCCTACTTTATGGCAGGCTCTGTGCTAAGTGCTGGAACCACAGTTAGCAAAAAGAAAGCGAGTCACTGCCTTCAAGGAGCAATGGAAGAGAAAACACACAAAAACACACAAAGCGGGAAAGATGGAAGGAAATGACGGGAAAAATTGATATAAGGAACATCATGACAAACATGTCAAAGATTTGGATATTAGCCTAATAGTACACATGAGACCTCTGTGAGAGAAGCGTAAAACAATTTTGTTAGACCAAAAAGTATAACTAAACAACTGGAAAACATCCCCTATTGTCTAATGTAGTATAAAAAAAGTTAATATTTTTCAAATTATATTATAGGTTTAACATGTTACAAATAGTATATTTTATAGAATTAGATAAAATTATATCAGAATTTATATAGACAAACAAATAAGCAAGAACATCAAGGGGAAATATGTGTGTGTGTGTGTTTAAATTGATGAAAGAGGACTCATCCTGCCAGATTTCAAAATAGATTATGAAATGACAATTGTAGGAACTTCATAGAATTCAAAAAGGAAAGTAGAGGTGATTTCTAAATTATCTTAATTTTGACTTCGTGTCTCAGTATAGCTTCCAGGTCCTTAGCACCCTCACCCTTATCCCAGTACAGAAACTGCCTTATTTCAGATTACCACTGATGTCTTCACTGATAAATCCAAGCCCTCAAGGTCCATGACTTCTCTGCAGCTTTTTACCTCTAGGATATTTTCTTCTACTTTGGTTTCTGTGCTTTTACTCTTTACTTACTCTCCTCTTTCCTAACTGGCTCCCTTCACTGGCCCATCATCCAACTCCAACCCCATAAATCTTGGGTGGTCCCCCACCCCCACCAGGGCTCTGTCTTGAGTCCTCTTGGCATGAGCTCCCTTAATGATGCCTGCTGTCCCACAGCTTCACTTAGTATCTCTATGCAGATTATTCCTAGGTAGACCTATATCCAGCCCTGGAGTTCCTTCTTGAGCTCTGGTCCCCAAATCACTAATTGCCTGTTAGACGTTGGATGTCCTATACATACTTCAAACTCAATATGTGTAGAACAAAGCAGATTGTCTTATTCCCCTATACCCCTTCCTCTTTCATACTTTGCAGTTTCTGTTAGGGAGACTACCAGTCATGAGGTCTATAACCTTGGAGTCGTCTTCCTTTTCATTCTCTCTCACATGCCCATGTCTAAAAGGATGCTGTCTTGTTGATTCTACCTTCACATATAGAATCTGTTGCTTCCATCCTGTTCTCTCCACCCCCATCTCTGTAATACAGGCCCTCATCTGTGTTCACCTGGACTCTTGAAATAGTTATCTAATTGGTGTCTCTGCTTGCAGTTTCTCCCCTCTCCAACCTGCCCCTCCCCCCATATAACTGCCAAATTAATCATCTGCCCGCGTCAGGTTCCTACTCAAAAACCTTCAGAAGCTTCCTTGTTAACTTCAGGATAAAATAGACACTCCACATCTTGGCGCATAGCACCCTCTACAATCTGTCTCCAGCCTTATTTCATATTACTTACATTTATACGCTCCCCATAACCACCAAATTCAACTGCTAGTTGCTGCCTCAACTTGACATGCCCTCTCTTTCATCTTCCACAAATTCACAGAAACCGTTCCCCATCCTTCGAATACACTTAATTATCTTTATCAGAATCCTTACCTTTTCAAGTCAAAACTGAGGTGCTGTCTTTTCCAGAAAGCTTTCCCTTTCCTTTCTCCTCCTTTCCCGTTAATGCCCTCTCCTTCCTCACTTTTCCTTTTACTATATAGTTTCTTTCAAGAACTTTGGAATTGATTGTGTGACATGGGAGACATTGGCACGGGACTGCTCAGCGTGGTGTTCCCACATCAGAGAAGGTGCTGTGCTCTGTGAGCAAAGCAAAATTGAAACAGCTCAAAGGAAACACAGGATGCACAAGTTTGGAGTATCCACACTAATGTTCATATGGACTATTTGTGCCTGACCTGTAGTAAAGCATTCCAAGCTTGTATTGGCCTGATCAGTCACAGTCCACACATTGAATCTTTACTCAAGCATAGTGATGTCATTTTGGTCCTCTTTGAGAACAAAGGACAACCACCACCACCACCACCATATTTATTTATATAGTAAATATATCTCCCCAATAGAATAGAAGTGCCTTTGGTCTTTGAATCCCTAACACTTAGACCAGTGCTTTGCACACAGTAGATGCTTAATGTTTGCTAAATGGTGTTAAATGTAGCCCACAGTGTCATTATAGTGACTAATGAAAAGTATGTGTGCTATTTAGTTTTGGCATTATTTTAGATTGAGGTGGGGTGTGTGTGTTTTCCGAAATACTCAGGAAAGGCCACAAAGAATCACATCTGTCTCTTAGAATAGAGCAGCATTTCCTAAACTGAGCCCCACAAAACTCTGCTTCCATACATTTTGAATAGAGAATTCACAAAAATATCATTAAAATATTCTTAACATAACAAAAACCAAATAAAATGAGCATTCCCATATACAGAGTTAAACAGGAAAAGAGGATTATAATGCAACCATGAATCTCTGTTAAATAGCTTGCTTTTCCTTTCGAATATATTATAAATTCATAACTTTCCAAGCTAGGGTTTCTGTTGAACTTCCTTCTATTCTCTTTTGAGCGTTTTTAAAAAGTACTTCAATGACTTTCTTTTCTTTTTCTTCTTTGGGTGAGTGGGAAAACAGGGGATACCTATCTCTAGGAATCTGCAAAAAACAAATCCTTGTAACAAACATGCATAATCAAGGAAAACAAAATTTCTAACTAGCCTTATATGAAATTGCATCTCTTTCTTTACCTTGAGTCATTCACTTGCCTGTGAGGGATAGGGGAGAGAGCTATGCATTATTATCAGTCTTCTGGAATCAGCATTAGTCATTGTATTGATTAGAGTTCTTAAGTCTTTCAAAATTGTCTTTACAATATTGTTATAATTGTACAAATGATTCTTCTGGTCCCATTGATTTTATCCCAGAAAGATTCATGCAAATCTTGACCAGTTTGTTTGAAACTATCCCTTTTGTCATTTCTAAGTAATATCTCATTGCATTCTTTAGCTGTGATTTTTCTTCCATTCCCCAGTTGATGGACACCCCTTAGATTCCCAGTTCTTTCCTTTTGTTAAAAAAAAAATATCTGCTATCAGTATTTTTGTATACGTGGGTGTTTTTCCTCTTTCCATGATCTCTTTGTAGTATAGGCCTAGTAGTGGTATCACTGGGTCAAAGTATACGTAGGAACAATTCACCATTTCAGAGCTCAACCAACAGTGCATGAATTTGTGTGGTTTCTCATAGTTCTTCTAGCAATTTTCATATTCCTTTTTTGTCATCTTTGCTACCCTGGGGGTATGAAGTGAAACCTCAAATTTTCTTTAATTTGAATTTCTCTAGGAGCATTTTTTCTCATGGATGTTAATGGCTTGGATTTCTTCCTTTGAGAACTACTCACATCCTTTGATCATTTATCTACTGGGAAATGCTCATATATTTGAATCAATTCATTATGTAGCTTGGAGATAAGACCTTTATTATACACATTTGCTGCAGATATTTTTTCCCAAGTAACTAATTAGTTGCCTTCTAATTTTAACTTCATTGGTTTTGTTTGTATAAAATTTTTAAATTTTATGAAATCAAAATTGTAAATCTTTTATCTTCTGTGATCCTCTCATTTGGTCTTGAATTCTTCCTCTATCCATAATTGCAAAAGGTACTTCCTTCTATGCTCATCTAATTCATTTTTAATGTGAGCTTTTTTATCCCTTGTGTATTCATTTGGAGCTTATTTTGATATAGTCTCACAAGAACATCTTAATGCCATAGCTACTTCTCATCCAAACTACTAAACATGGAATTTTGAATTAAAAAAAAAAAAACCTTTTTTCTATATGGCAACTTATTGGCATGAAAACATCTGTTTTATTCCATAGTTTTCTAAGGGAAAATGGCCGTGGTATTCCATATTTCTAGATCCTTTCAGCCAAGGTTGCCTTGACGTATTAAAAGCTTAAAAATGTAAAAACAAAACAAAACACATTTTTAGCCAAGACTTTACAAAAGTAGGCAGTAGGCAGGACTTGGCCAGGCCATGATTTGTGGACCCTTGAATTCCATTGTTCAGAACATTAGAGAAAAGCATTGTCTCTGAAGTCAGAGGACCCGAGTTCAAATTCTGCTTTTGATATTTATTACCTGATGACCTGGGGCAATTCTCTTAACCTCCCCGGGCCTAATGGTTTCCTTCTCTGAAAAATGTAGGGGTTGGACAAGATGGTGGTCAAGTTCTCTTCCAGCTCTAGATGGAAGATCCTACGGGCTCTCCAGTGTCACAGATGCTGTGAGACAATGTGATATTGAGATATAAGATCACAGATCCATTCAGGTATTGAGATCCTTTTTTCAAAATTTGCTAGTAGGTTTCCTTCAGTCTCTTGAAATAACCTACATCCTTGGCTAAAGTTGATGATGAGAACCTCTTCTCTAGTTATAGATTCTGACCTATCTCTTCATTTTTTTGAATGTATTTGTGAAGCCTGTGATCACAACTTCAATGGTTTCTGTTAAAACAGCACTAAAGAATGGCCAAAAAAAAAAAAAGAATCTTCTCAGAAAGCAACAAAAGGACTTTCATCTCAGCATTTGAAATTAGTATACTTTAATGAAAGGAGCTAACATTTGTGTAGTACTTATTTCATGCCAGATACTGTGCTAAGACTTTTACAGGTATCACATTTGGGGACAGCTAGGTGGTGCAGAATAGAGAACTAGTCCTGAGGTCTGGAGGACCTGAATTCAAATGTGACCTCAAACACTTTTTTTTTATTTTAATTTATTTTTAATATGTTTGGTTTTCAGCATTGATTTTCACAGGCATTTGAATTACAAATTTTCTCCCCATTCCCCCCCCCCCCACTCCAAGATGGCATACACTCTGGTTGCCCTGTTCCCCAGTCTGCCCTCCCCTCCGTCACCGCATTCCCCTCCGTCACCGCATTCCCCTCCCATCCCCCTTTCCCTTCCTTTCTTGTAGAGCAAGATAAGTCTCTATGCACCATTGCCTGTGCATCTTATTTTCTAGTTGCATGGAAAAAAAAAAAAAACTTTTTTACTTTTGAACATCTATTTTTTTAAAACCTTGAGTTCCAAATTCTCTCCCCTCTTCCCTTCCCATCCACCCTCCCTAAGAAGTCCAGCAATTCAACATGGGCCACAGGCA
>CM053622.1:149045089-149097807 GCA_028646595.1 Phalanger gymnotis | reverse complement strand
CTCATCCTTCTCATTTCTCTTCCCAATTTTTCCTCTACTTCTCTAACTTGCTTTTCCAAAGCCTTTTTGAGTTCTTCCATGGCCTGAGACCAGTTCATGTTTTTCTTGGAGGTTTCTGTGGTAGGGTCTATGACTTTGTTAACTTCATCTGACTGTATGTTTTGGTCTTCTTTGTCAGCAAAGAAGGATTCCAGAGTCTGAGACTGAATCTGGGTGTGTTTTTGAGGCCTGGCCATGTTCCCATCCAACTTAATTAACCTTTGAGTTTTTCAACAGGGTATAGCTGCTTATAGACTAAAGAGTTCTATGTTCCAAGCTTGGGAGGATGCGCTGCCTCACCAGCACTCCTCCTTCCCCAAGAATCCCCTACCCAGACTGGGCTTAAATCTTTAGCAGGCTCTTCACTCCTGCTCTGATCAGCCACTTAATTCCTCCCACCAGGTGGGCCTGGGGCCAGAAGCAACTGCAGCCATGGTTCTAAAGCTGCCTCACCTCCACTGCCCCAGGGGCAGTGGCCGAACCGCAAACTAAGTCGCACAGCTTTTCCCACTAACCTTCTCTGATGTCTTTGCTCTTTGTGGGTTGAGAGGTCTGGTGGATGCCACAGCTCAGTAATTCAGGATGCCAGGTCGCTCTCCGTTCGTCTCCTGGTCTGGTAGGTCTGCATCTGGTCTGTTTGCGCTGCGCGGGCACGCTGGGGTCAGCTACACTCCCCTCAGCTGGGGGCTGGGAGCTCCGTGTGGGACAGACCTTACCCAGAGACCATCCAGGCTGTCCTGGGCTGGAGCCCTGCTTCCCTCTGCCACTTTGTGGGCTCTGCAGCTCTAGAATTGGTTCAGAGCCATTTTTTTTATAGGTTTTTGGAGGGACTTGGTGGGGAGCTCACACCAGTCACTGCTTCCCAGCCGCCATCTTGGCTCCACCCCCAACCTCAAACACTTACTAGCTGTGTGACCCTGGGCAAATCACAGCCCTGATTGCCTCAAAACCAAAACAAAATTTATCTCATTTAATCCCCAGAACAACTCTAGGAGGTAGGTGCTATTATTATCCCCATGATGAGTAAACTGAGGCCAACAGAGCTTAAGTGACTGGCCCAAGGTCACACAGCAAGTAAATATCTACAGTCAAATTCAAATTTAGGTCTTTCTATCTCCAGACCTGGTTTTCTATCCACTGTGCATCCTAACTGCCTTGATGTAAAGTGAGAGATATTGTTGAGAAGAAAACAGGCTTGGAATCACTTTCATTTTTCTTTTTTTAGTTTGGTTTTTTTTTTTTAAGCCATTACAACCACTAGGTCTTTGCCTCTGCGATTTATAAGAGATGTCAGTTCTGGTTGTAGGAGGGTTGTGTTCTTGATAGTGAGGAGTCTGCGCCTATACCTTTCAGGAATTCCTTTGATCTGGGATCCTTTGGATTCCTCTACTGGGTATTTGATGATACTTAGGGAGAAGTTGGCTAATGAAAGACACTAGTTCCTTGGTTGTTTCATGCAATGATTGTTTCATATTCACAGGCTCTTGAGCATTCACTTGGGCAAACTATAAACCTTATATGGAAAAATGTTAGGGTAGCTCCATGACTTCTCCTAAGCGGCAACAGCTAAGTGGTGCCAAGAATAGAACACTGGATATGTAGTCAACAAGCTCTGAGTTCAAATGTAGCCTCAGATACTTACTATCTGTGTGACTGTGGTCAAGTCAAGGAATGTCTTTCAGCCTCAGTTTCCAAATCTGCAAAATGGAAATAATAGTGCCTACCTTTCAGGGTTGTTGTGAGGATGAAATGAGACATTCGTGAGGTACTTAGCAAACCTTAAAACACTATGTAAATGCTAACATTATTATTAAGTATTATTAAACACAGAATGGTCACTGGTGTTCTTGGAAATTGAGGGTGGCACATGACATGTATCCCTTACTCAACAATCCATCTAAAACATTTCAGAAATTAGGGAAATAATAAATTAATTTGATTTCACTTTAATGAACACTATCCCTTACATGGGACTCAATTTAGGGGTCCTGTGCTGCCATCTTGTGCCCACTATCTTATCTCCGCTGATGCCTCTCTCATCTTCCAGTATCTGGATCCTCCACAATGTACTTTAAGTTAAACTATGAAAAAACAGTCTTGACAATGATCAGTACTTTAAGAAGCTTAGTAACATATAAGTGTGATAAGCTAATAGTCTTGTGAGGCCATCAGCTAACAAATAAATCTGTAGGTTGAGAATAGAATGGACAATACAGGTAAGCTCTTTTAATTGAGGTCAATTATAAGTGGGTTGGGCAAACTACACATCTGATAAGAGGGAACCTATTGTTATTTCTATCAATAGTAGTAATGGTAATCAGAGTTCACATTTCTATAAGGACTCTGGTTTACAAATCACTTTCTCTTTTTTAAGCTTTGATTTGTGTGCTCTTCCCTCCTCTGATCTAGATATGCTTGACTGTCCTGTGCTATTCCTGAAAAGGGGCAGAGGGCTATCTGAAGGAGAGGATGCAAGATTAGGAGTCATGCAGCTTGGATTATGTTCTTAGCTCTATTGTGTATATTCAGTGATTCATTGCTTTCTCCATCTGTAAATTGAAGATAACACATATCATCTTGTGTCTGAGAATTTGTTTAATGGAAGGAGTGAGGAGAATTTAGGGATTTACGTCATGGGATTGGAGGGGGGCAGGAATGGATTACTTTAACATAATGCTTTTAAAAAGAAAGGTTATTTATAGTGCCTGAAGCTGCCCACCTGGACCTCATTGCAGAGTCATGCATGGAGAGTATAAAACATGTCCTGGTTGGCCTGTCTTTCATGACTGGGGCTTTTCTAGCACTTGGTAACTTGAATGGTATTTTTCCATTTTTGATTGGAGGCATTATCCAAGAGGATGGATGAAATGTAGCTATTATTGTTGAGTCATGTCTGACTCTTCATTACCCCATTTGGGGTTTTCTTGGCAAAGATACTGCAGAAATTTGCCATTTCCTTCTCCAGCTCATTTTACAGATGAGGAAACTGAGGCAAACAGTAGAATGACTTGCCCAGGGTCACACAGCTAGTAAGTGTCTGAGGCCAGATTTGAACTCAGGAGTCTTCCTGACTTTAGGCCCAGCACCATTACACCACCTAGCTGCAGAAATGCACCTATAGCCTCTGCCATTCTTTCTGTCATCCCTCCATATTTTGTTTAGTTGAACATTTCTGTTTGTGCATCAGCCCTACCTCCCTTTTCTTTATTTTCTGGCAGCGTCATTTACCTTTGAATATTGCCTACAACCAAATAAACTATTAATCTGTGACCTTGTGAAAATTATAGGTGTTAGATTTTGAGTAATAGTAATAGTTATCATGATAATAATTCACATCTGCACAGCTAGTACAAAGTGGGAAGAATGAGAGAGAGAGAGAGAGAGAGAGAGAGAGAGAGAGAGAGAGAGAGAGAGAGATGAAGTTTTCCTTTGAGATTTGGTTTAGTTTGCCTAATGCAAATGAGTCTCTAGTGTGTTTTAAGTACTGTTGTATTTGAGCAGTGATTTTGGAGTAAAATCCTTAGAACAACAACAAAAAATCAGTGCTTCATTGGTGTATCTTTTCATTGTTTGGGAAATTCATTTGTTTGAATTTACCTGTCTTGAGGGATAGTGTACTTTAAAGAAATTAATGAAATAGAAAGAAATGCTAGAAATATTCTCCACTAGCTAGCTATGGCTCTTGATCTGAATCCGTCCAACCTAATGGCAGCTTCTAAGGAGTAGGTTAGACTCTTAAGATTAACCTAAATGTGAAACAGTTAACTTCCTGTGAAGCCCTTTAGTTTATCAATGTGGTCTCTTCAGAGCCAAGAGCTTATAAAACTAGTACTACTGCTATTGACACCATGATTAGATAGATTATACTAAAATCATCATTTCCATTTTTTTTCTTCATGTTACAGAAAAGGGAACAGATTAGTAAAGTGAGAAAAGTGGTAGATTTGGAATTGAAAGAAGTGGATTTGAATACTGGCACTCTATCCTAAAATACCTTGTATTTAGAAGGTATTTAAGAAATAGTTTTTTGAATTGGTTGAATTCTTTGCAGCCAGGTTGAAGAAGCATGGGCTCTCCCCGGAGCCCTAGAAATAAATAGCTTTGTTACATAGATTGTAGACATAGTTTTATTATAATGAAATGCTTCTTTTCAGTAGTACTTATTAGAATGGAAATTCCTTGAAAGTAGGAATTGTTTCCTGGTACAGGTACTTAATACTTGTTGACTATCAGAAAAATTTCCCTTTCCTTCCATTTTAGTTTGAGTGCATATGCAGAATATTACAGTAAACGAATAAAAAAAAATCTCTGGCTTAAAGAGAAGAATGAACATTTATCAGTATTACTGGAAACTTAGATAAGCTTATAAGCAATAGAGAAATTTATTATGAAATTTAAACCATGTTAGGGTTTATACCACTGGAATAAGAAAAATCTGTATTCGCCTTCCTTTTAGAGAGGTTGTTGTCTTCTTTTATCTGCCTTCACCAAGCATTGTGATTTATTACATTTCCCTCTCTTGACTAATGAGATGTCTGTGTGTTGTTTTTAAACTGGGAAATTCTTACCCCCTTCCTCCGCCCCATTCACTTCCTCCTTGAGGGATAGGTAGGTGTTTGTTTTGGCTTTTTAGACCTCTGCATCTGTATCTCTTTTCTTCTTTACATTTCAGGGTTGCTATATTATGGGCTTGTGACAATCAGAGGAAATGATACATGCTGAGAATCTTAGGTTTCTTTTTCCGATTTTCATGAAGGCTGAATCTTGTAGAAAGTCATTGGTTCTTCTAACTTCCACCTAGATCTTCTTTACAATGCTTCTTATCAATATAGATGCATTCCCTTATTTTAAATACAGCAAGTATAAAAGGAGCTCAAGTGTGACCATATCCATTGTGGACTGGCAGATTGAAGAGAATGTGTCCAAAAAATAGACTTTGTAGGAAAATGCTTGAGTACAACAAAGAGATGTTGAAAGGAGAAGGTCTGAGTATTGAGATTAATAACCCTCAGGAGCTGCATTGTGCTGAAGGGTGTGAATCCTTTGACAGGGAGGCATTGAACTGGAAGAAGCTCAAGTATGCTTAATCAAGAAAGGGGGAAAATCCTACCAAATCTTGTCTTTATGTATGGTGAAAATGATAAGATTATAAAGAAAGGTGTTTTGATCATAATGCCGCTGCTTTATATTTCGCAAATAACACTTTCTCTCTCAGAAATATATTGGCATTGTTATTTTATGACCAAAAAATCCATACCTTACAGCTGGTTTTTATCTTCTAAAAGTCAATCAGTGATTTGTTACATGAAAATACATACTGCTTTATATATTTTTACATTTGCATGACAAAAATTTTCTTTCCTTTTCTTTTCAAAAATGTTTATCAAAGAGCCAGTTTCCGAAAATTTTAGCTAACAAGGAAATGAAAAATCACAGACAGGGCCTAATTATATAAATGAGTATGGCAGAAATATTAGTGTGTTTCCTAGGAGGAGCAGACTTCAAGCACTCAAGTGGACTGAAATTTTCC
Source organism: Phalanger gymnotis (assembly GCA_028646595.1). Lineage (NCBI taxonomy): Eukaryota > Metazoa > Chordata > Mammalia > Diprotodontia > Phalangeridae > Phalanger > Phalanger gymnotis. The sequence goes on along the minus strand of CM053622.1, from coordinate 149,092,238 downwards.
CAAGTGCTTAATTAATCCCTAGTATTTGGTCTGAAAGAGTTAATACTACCTTCCTCCAAGTGGGTGACATACAAGCAGGGAGTGATCCTAGGATCATAGTGAGGCTCAGAGAGGTATTAAGTGGCACATAGTAGGTACTAAATAAATGTTTATTGATTGACTAGCAGAGCCAGGATTTGACCAGAGATCTTCTGAATTCAGATCCAAGTCTAAATCCACTATGTCATGTTGCCTCTGACTTAGAAAATGGGAGGAAGCAGATCCATTCATTACACCATGTTCATGCTTCTGTGTCCATAAAGAAAAATGTACATGCATATGTTAAATTCAATCCAACGAACATTAAGCCTCTACTATGTGCAGAATACTGTGTTGGGAACAGGGGAAGATACAAAATTCTAATAAGTCATTCTTAAGGCCGTATGTTTCTATGCATGGATGGGCACCAACCATACAAATTTGTACCACAGTGACCAAAGGTAAAGGAGTATAATTCATCCATGTCATTGGAGTTTCCTCTGGGCCCAGCCCTCCATTCCTTTTGCCTGCTTTATTCACTAGAAAATTAGAGGAAGGCAGAAAGATGCCAAGTCCATTGTAATATGTGTTGTTCAGCAGCTCTTCATGACCCCATTTGGCATTTTCTTGGCAAACATACTGGAATGATTTGCCATTTCCTTCTCTAGCTCATTTTTCAGGTAAGAAAACTGAGGTGAACAGGTTTAAGTAACTTGCCCCAGGTCACATGGCTAATGAGTGTCTGAGGCTAGATTTGAACTCAGGAAAATGAGCCTTCCTGATTCCAGGGCTGGGTGCTATATCTCCTATATCACCTAGCTGCCCACTGTAATATAGGGCAGAAGAAAATATAACAGACCAGAAGTCAAGAGACTTGGCTTCTGGCCCTGACTTTGTTACTCTCTGACTATGTGTCTTTGAACTAAGTGAGTTAGTTTGGGCCCGAGTTTCTTCCTCCATGAGATGAGGAGGTTGGATTAGATTATCTCCAAGACCCTTGCAGCTCTAACATTGCAAGATTCTACTATGGGATTGGTGATGGTAGAGGCCAAACATTTATCAAAAAACAGCCAATCTCAGTCCATTTTTTCAGTCATTAATAAGCAGTTTTTGGGAAACATAGAAAAAATATATTATCCTATCCTTGAATATCTGAGAACCTATTCGGAGGATCAAGTGTACAAGCACATGAAAAATAACAAACTACATAGGAAAGCATATGATTTAGTGCTCAGGAGGTCAGAAGAGAAGAATCTCTATGCTATAGAATCAGTCCTAGAGGTAGCAAGTAATTTAGAGAGCATCTAATGCATCCCCCTGGCCTTACAGAGAATGAAGCTAATGCCTGAGCCCAGTGGTCATATAGCTAGTTTGCCAGTAACAGCAGAGCCTGAGCAAGAGCCTAGCTGTCTTGATACCATTCAGACCTAGCACTCTCTCCACTCTTGTGAGTTCTCTACGTTCCCCGTGGTACCTACGATGCCGAGCACGTCTGGTAAATGATCAATAAAATACCTTTGGATTGATCATCATGCCCACTTTCTCTTCCTCTTTCTTTACTTGGTGCTACCTCTCCCTATCCTGTGAGTCTATTCTAGAGCACATGTAGTGTTTATTCAAGCAGCAAATGATCCTTGGTGAGAAGGGGGATAGGTTTGAGGAGAGACAGGATGACTTGGCTATGACTACGTGGGCTAAATTGGATTTTTCTGTGGTTTTAAATGTAGTTTGGCAGAGCTGATTGCATCAATGTTTAGTGCTGGGTATGCCTTAGAAGGATATTCATGGCAGACCCCTTGTAACCTTGTGGAAATGTGTTTAATAAACATTGGGGTAGTTTTTTTTTTTAACATTAAAAACTAGCACAATGGTTCTTTGCTCATTTCTTTTCACCCATGATGGAAGGCAGGCATGTTTTGGATTCACAACGACCTCGATTAGATTAACATGCTCTAAATTCCCTCAATTCTAAAGATCTCAGAACCCTTTGGTAGCATTGATTAATACATGTGGACTGTTAGGGAGCATTCTGCCTGCATAATGTTGGTTTATTAGAAAGATTGTGCCCCCAAAATACTCATATTTTCGATAAACTAGAATTTGCTGAATATTAGAGTAGAAGTCCTTCATTTGTTCATTCAAAAGGCAACCACTATGGATATTTCAACATTAATGATTCTAGAACCTGAGATTCTTACCCTGGTTGCAGTGAATTTTTTTGTTTTTGGTAACTGTATTTCATATAAGTGGTTTCTGTTGTAATCCTAGGTGATTTATTTTATGCATTTAAATATATTATTCTGTTCTATAGGCTTCATTAAATAGCCAAAGGGGTCTGTGACCCACAAATAAAGGTTAAGAAGAACTCTGAGGTCATCTAGTTAATCCACCTTCCATTCAATCAGTAAGCATTTATTAAGGCTTTATTTAGGAAGCTAGATGAAGCACTGAGTAAAACTTTGGCCTTGGGTTCAGGAAGACCTGAATTCAAGCTCTGCCTCAGACACTTAATAGCTATGAACCACGACCAAGTCATTTAACCACTGTCTGACTCAGTTTCCTCAACTATAAAAATGGGGACAACAATAGTACCAGACTCCCTGGGTTGTTGCAAGGCTAAAAAGGAGTAGTTGTATAGCACTTTACGAATGTTATATACATCAAAGTGCTATATAAAGCTAATGTGCTACGTAAATGTTAGCTATTATTATTGTTAAGCACCTGCCATTTTCAATTTCAAATGCAAAGTGCTGAGAGAATTAGAAGGCATAGTGCTTGGCCTCAAGGAAATTATACAGTTATCTCTTCCACATTGCTACTTTCCCCATCCCACATTGCCACTTTCCCCATCGTACTTTTTATATATGCAGGTCAGTATAAGAAATTAAATAGGAAGTTTGGGGGGAGTTTTGCAGAAGCCACAGACAACACGCGTAGGCTAGAGCAGATGACAGAAAAAATTTAGAAACTCAGAAATGCATAAAATATATGTACAGCATTGTATAATGTAACCCAATTTTTACAGTAAAGTACTATGAACACCCCATAAAAGAGAAAGAAAAAATCCAGCCTTCTTTTCTGGTACGAAGGGAGGGCCAAGAAATTTTGTGCGGATTTTTCAGATTTCAGGGTTGCCTTGCCTGGAACCCCATGATGTGGAAGGGATAACTGTACTCTAGTAGGGACAGCTAGGTAGTGCAGCGGGTAGAGCACTGGGCTTGGATTCAGGAAGATCTGAGTTCAAATGCACCCTCAGACACTTAACTAATCTCTCTGACCCTGAGCAAGTCATTTAATGGCTATTTGCCTCAGTTTCTCATCTGTAAAATGTGAACACACTAGAGAAGGAAATGACAAACCACTGCAGTACCTTTGCCAAGAAAACCCCATGGACAAAAGTCCACGGAGTCACATAAAGTTGGACATAAGTGAACGACAGCAACCACCGTAACAGGGGTGATAAAATATGTACCAGTACCAACTGTAAGGATTAGGAAAGGGTGGAAAAGATGACACCTAAAACCAGGCTTTTTAGATAGATAGAATTTCAGTATGCAGAGATTGAGGGGTGGGATACTTTCCAGAAATAAGTAACAGAACTCAATTACTTTTACAAAAGGCACAGAGGCAGGAAGGCACTGGATATATTTGATGAGTGCTTTAATTCAGCTGAAGTGTAAAATATGTATAGGGAAGTAGTCTGGGATGGACCTCGATAATATAGGGCTTTGAGTGCCAGGATAAGAGATTTATACTTGATTGGTAGGCATTGGGGAGCAATTCAAAGCTCTTGACTCCAGGGAATGACATTGTGAGGTATGCATTAAAGAAATCTAATCTGCAAGCAGCAACAGCATGGATTGTATTGAGAAGACAGGAAACAAAGTACCCATGTTGTTGAGTTGTTTCAGTTGTATCCAACTCTTTGTGACTCCTTTTGGGCTTTTCTTGGCAAAGGTACTGGAGTGATTTGCCTTTTCCTTCCCCAGCTTATTTTGCAGATGAGGAACTGAAGCCAACAGGATTAAGTGACTTGCCCAAGGTGTATTAGCAACCACACTAGCACACAGGGTGGGCTCCCAGCACAGGTTCTTGATCTGCTTTCCTAAAGGAAAGACAGCTTCAGAGAGGTTAGTGATCTTACTTTAATTCAACAATGCAGAACAAGCAGAGAGACAGAGAAATTAGCACAGAGACTGGTGAGTGATCCAACAGACAGGGCTCCAGTTGTCTTAGCAATCTTGCTACATACTTTAACATTTACATGCATCACCAGACCAGGGGAGCACCAACATCTGAGTAGCTAGGGAGAGTAGGGGGGGGCCTCCTTACCAATGACTACCCAGAGTCCAGTCCAGGAAATCAAAGGTCCTTCCCCAGAGCAAGCCCCCAGGGCAAAAGATCAATCTCTCTCTCAGAATATATACACTTTCACAGAGCCAGAAGGCATGAGAACCTGTGTGCCTCAGTACCCGATTGACTCAGTGCCATCAGGTGCAAAAGCCTAAGTGACTCAGTACTTGATTGGCAAGGCAAGATACCTGTGAACAGGAGATTGTTATGGCCATGGATGCTGGAAAACTAAACTCTAAGAAATCCACTTTGCTTACGCTTACACTGAGGTCACACAGCTAGTGTCTGAGGCTAGATTTTAACTCAGGTCCTCCTGACACCAGAGCCAATGCTGTATCTATCCACTGCGCCATTTATGAGACTCTTACAAACATTCAGACAATGGGCCCCAATCCCTAAATACTAGTGTAAAATGGGTACAAGAGATAGAAAGGTAGAATCAACAAAATGTTGCACCAAGTAAATTATAATTACTTTACAATTTACAAAGTGATTTCCTTACATCAACCTTTAAAAGGTGACAACTATTATTGGTAAGGCAAATATTATTGCCTCCATTTTACAGATGAGAAAACTGAGACCTAGAAAGGTGAAATAACTTAAATAACTAGTTACTAATGGAACGCAGACTCAGGCCCAAGTCTTTTGACTCCAAATCCAGTGATCTTCCCACCGTAACGCATTACTTACTCTTTATTCAAGATTATAAGCCTAGGTACCTGGTGAAATAATGGTACTATTTAAGGCGATAGCGAAAATGGGAATAAGAGCATATTTGGGGGGGGGGGAGATTAAAGTATATTTATCCCCATTTCATAGCTGAGGTTGTGATGTCCATCAACCATACATGACTTTTTAGTTACATGCTCCTGAAGAAATAGTAGAAAGGGGAACGGAACCCAAGTGGTCTCTTGATTCCTAGCACAAATAGGTATTACATTAGATAGAGTGCTGGACATAGAGTCAGGAAGACCTGAGTTGAAATCTTGCCTTGAAAAATTAACTTGCAGTGGTACCAGCCTCAGTTTTCTCATCTCTAAAATGGGGATAATCATAGCCCCCACTACCTCCGAGGGTTGTTGTGAAGATCAAATGAGATAACATATATAAAACTATTTGCGAGCCTAAAAATGCTACATAAACTCTATTATTGTTATTGCTGCAGTGCTTATTTGCACTCTGCCACATTGCCTGTCAATGATAAACCTGAAATGAAAACAGTTGCAGTGGCACTTAGAGTCACAAGGGGAGTTTTATTCTGGGAGATTTAATTACAAGGAGATCTTAAGCATTCAGGAAGGACTGAACTGTAGAAATCCAAAACGGACGCTTGCTGATTTTGTTTCTCTCACAACCCACACCTCTACTCCAAGCAAGGAGATAGCACTTCCTTTGGGAGAACCCATAGGGAGAATTCCTTGCTTTCTCCCTATTATCTAGCCCTTCGAGATTTCTGAGAGGTTTCCTGTAGAGAAACTGGCCCTGCTTTTCTTTAGTCTGGATCTGAGGTTTGTTTTAATACAGAATGATTCACCTAGGGGATTTCTGTGTACCCAAGGGCTCTTGTCCCTGGCTGCTTTGCTTGCTACTAGCATTGCCAAGGCAACTGGAATCACTTTACTTCTATGAATGAAGGTCTCTATTGTTTGTCACGGATATTATTATTCAGTAAGAGATAATGTGCAAGTGTGTGTGTGAACTGCCCAAATCCTTCCTTTCCTAGAAGGGCTCATTCAGCTCTACTCAGTATTTCTACTATAGTTTTGTGAAGGGATAGGGTCTTACTTTCGTTCATTCAATAAACATTTATGAAGCACCTACTATGTGCCAGGTACCATGCTAAGCACTAGGGCTACAAAAAGAGGCAAAAGACAGTCCCTGCCTTGAGGAGCTTACAATCTAATGGGAGTTCAGGGGGACAACATGCAAACAAATTTATAAAAAGCCAGCTATATACAGGATAAATGACAAATAATTATCAGAGAGAAGGCACTGGAATTAAGAGGGGTTGGAGAAGACTTCTTGCAAAAAGTAAGATTTTAGTTGGGACTTAAAAGAAGCCAGCAAGGTTAGTAGTTGGAGAGGAGGAGGGAAGGAAGGCATTCCAGGCATGGGGACACCCAGAGACAGTGCCCAGAGCCGAGAAAGCCAGGGAGCCAGTGTCACTGGATGAAAGAATGTGTTGGGAAATGAGGTGTAAGAAGACTGGAAAAACAAGAGGGGCCTGGGTTATGAGTGGCTTTGCCAACATAACATTTTATATTTGCACCTGAGCCAGACTTGTGTTTTAGGAGATTCACTTGAGTGGCTGAATGGAGAATAGATTGGAGTAGGAAGATTCAGCATTGGGGTAAGAGTTGCAGTGTGATAAATTATTACCTTGCAGTGAATCAACCAACAAACATTCATCAAGCTATACTATTGCCAAGCACTGTGTGAGGTACCAGGGATACAAATACAAAAGTAAGAGTCTATGTATAAATTTTTAAATATACTTACATGGCTACCCCCAATAGAATGCAAGCTCCTTGAGGGCAGGATAGGGACTGGTTTTTTGTTTTTTTGAGGGGGGAAGGCAGGGCAATTGGGGTTAAGTGATTTGCCCAAGGTCACACAACTATTACATATGTCATGTGTCTGAGGCCACATTTGAACTCAGGTCCTCCTGACTCCAACGCCACTGTTCTACTCACTGCGCCACCTAGCTGCCCCGGATAGGGACTGTTTCACTTGTGCCTTTGTATTTCCAGAGCCTAGCACATTGACTGACACACAGTGGGTGCTTAATAAATGTTGTTGATTGATTGAAAATTATATGCCACTACTAGGAGGACATAAGATGTTCACAAATGAGCAAATGTAAGTACAAAAAGCACCAATCAATTTGGAGTTATTTGCTGAGGGAAAGTCTTCGTGGAGGATGTGAGCTGAACTTTAAGGAAGCTAGGAGTTTCAAGAGAAAGAAAAGAAGAGAGGAAGACCTCTAGGCATGTGGTGTACAAAGTCACAGTCATGGGCAGTGGAATGTTATATATAGAGAACACATAGGAGAAGAGTTTGAATGTAGAATGTTTGAGAAGAGTCATTTACAATTACCCTGGAAAGGAAGATTAGCACCAGATTGTGAGGGACTTTAAATGCCAAACAAGGGGGTTTATCTTTTTATCCTAAAAGAAATGAGGAGCCACTAATTGAGGAGAGGATCAACCTGCCCAGACCAGGGCTTTACGACTATCAAATTTGCAGACAAATGAAGGCTAGATTGCAAAGGAGTAAGACCAATTAAGCTATTCCAGGAATTCAGGAGAGAAGGGTCTGGATTAAGGTGGTTTCAGATTGAGTAAAAAGAAATGGATGCTAGAGAAGTCAGTTAGCTGGAAGTAACAAGACTGAGAGCATGTGAGACTATTAGGTATCCAGGTGGCATGGTACACAGACTACTAGACTTGGAAGAAGGAAGTCCTGAATTCAAAGCATGGTTCAAACACCCAATTATCATAATAATAGCTAACATTTATATAGTAACTTAAGATTTGCACATTGGTTTACTTTTATTATCTTGTTTGATCCTCACAAAAAACTATGGATTTTTTTTTATCCAGTTTTATCCCTATGTTATGTATGAAGGAACTGAGGATGAGTGATAAGTGACTTCAGCAGGGTTCTTCCTCTCTAACATGAGGATAATAGCATTTGCTTCACAGGGTTGTTGTAAGGATCAAATGAGATAAAAGATGTAAATTACTTTGAAAACTTTAAAGCACTATATGGGGTGTCCCAAAAGTCCTAGTGCAGTTTAAAGGCTTTTTAAAAATTATTTGCTTTTGGTGGGGGGAGGGTTTGGAACACCCTGTATACATGTTAGCTCTTATACAAATATTAGCTCTTGCTATGCCATAAGAAAGTCAGATTCAGGGATGATATGTATGAACTAATGAAGAGCGAAGAACTATGATCACTCTATCACTATAAGAAAAATAGCTTTGGAAGGCTTAAGCACTCAGATCAATACGATGACTAATAGGGACTCTATAAGACTCATGATGAACCATGCTTCTGTCATAGAGGTGACAGGCTATAGCTTCAGAACGAGACATATATGCAGACACAGTTAACGTGTTAATTTGTCTTGCTCGAACTGTATTTATTTGTTGTAATGGGGAGAGAAGAGAGATGCCTCCAAGATAAAATGACAATAATAAATGTTTAAATAAATAAATGAGGATAATAAATGGTTCTTAAAAATGAAAGAAAGCAGAGTGAAATTCAGAAAATGTCATGGACAAGTAAATATGGTTGTATTTATTTCATGTGTGCTTTTAAAAAACAAGCTGTATTTAATAGAGGTTCACAGTTTCTTATTCAATGCTTTTTTGTTCTTTGTGTAATAAAATGTTCATATTTGTTGATCTTTAAGTTTATAATTTTTTTAAATTGTTTTTAAAGGATAATGGTACCCTGAATTGAAATAAGGAACTTCAAAAAGAGGGAATGGGTTAAGCAAAAACGTAGCGTGTTCCATTTTTAACATGTTGAGTTTGAAATGTCTATGCTACGTCCAAACATCCAACAAGCAGTTGGAGAAGGAATACTGCCACTCAGGAGAAGGATTAAAAAACATTAGATATATAGATGTGAGGGTCATCTGAATATAGAAGAATAGTAGCCTGGAAAGGGGAAGGGGAGGGCAAGAGACTGATGGAATTACAGAGGTAAAGGGAGAGAAGAGGGTTCAAGTCAGAACCCTGAGCTATACCCATCCATTGGGGGAGGGATATGGAGGATGAATCTTCATCAAGGAGAAAGAAAAAATTATGATACAAGAATTCTGGGAGGAGAGATTATCTAGAAGGGAGGGATTAGTCAACAGCCTCAAGTTCTACTGAGCAGTCAAGAAGGATAAGAAGACCCTTAGCAATAAAAAGATCGTTATGACCTTGAAGACAGCAGTTCTACTTAGGTGGTGGGGTGGAAGTCCAATTGCAAGGGGTCATGAAAAGTAAGAGATGAGAAAGTGACAGCAATGGAAGTAGATTGCCTTTTTTTCTTTTTTGGGAGTTTGTGAAAGGAAGAAGAAATTGTGAAAGGACAATTAGGAACTGACAGTATATAATCAAAGGAGCAAGCTCTTATAGGAGATAGGGAATGAAGGGTTGGCTTGGGTAACAATTTTTTTTTATTAAAAAAAAAAGCATTTATTAAGCACCTATTAAGTGCAAGGCACTGTACTAAGCACTGGAATGAAAAGAATGAATGGCAAAAAACATAGCCACCTCCTTAAGGGGGAGACAAATGCAAATAAGCCAGGGAAATAGGAGACAAGTAAAGAAGGAGAGAAGTCAAGGCATGGGGGACAACCAGTGAAAACAAGACAACCTCCTACTCTGAGACTGGATGGAAAAAAAGAGGAAAGGTGGGAAATGATAGGTGATATGAAGTATGGAATTGCGGAGAAGATGGAACACACATATAAAACTAATAACCTTATATTCTTGCTAGCTGCTTCCACCCATCCAGTTTTGAAACCATGATCATCGCTCCGCCATTGCTCTGTGCAGGAGTATGTCAGTCTGTTTCCCTACTGCTCCCATTCATCATCTCTAGAACTTTTGAAATCACAGTGTCTCTCCTGGTGGCCATTCTTTCCCCTATGGGTGAACTTCATTTTTTTAAAAATAAATTTGTTTTTTATTTTTAGTTTACAACACTCAGTTCTACAAGTTTTGGGGTTCTAAATTTTCTCTCCCTCCCTCTCCTCCTCTTTCCCCCACCAAGACACTAATCCAATGTAGGTTCTACATATACCTTCATATTGAAATTATTTACATAATTGTCCACTTGTAAAGAAGAATCATAACCAATGGAATGAGTCACAAGAAAAGAGAAAGGAAACCAAAAAAGAAGGGAAAAAAAGGAGAGCAAAAAGTTTGCCTCCATCTGCATTCAGATTCCATAATTCTTTTTCTGGATGTGCATAGCTTTCTCCATCATGAGTCCTTTGGAGCTGTCTTTGAACCTTGTGTTGATGAGAGGATTCAAGTCTATCAGAGTTAGTCCTTACAGATTCTGTGTGTCTGTAATCTCGTATAATGATCTCCTGGTTCTGCTCCCCTCACTCAGCATCAGTTTGTATAGGTCATTCCAGGTCATAATGAAGTTTGTCTGCTCTTCATTTCTTATAGCACAATAGTATTCCATTACATTCATATACCACAATTTGTTTAGCCATTTCCCAATTGATAGGCATCTCCTTGATTTCCAATTCTTTGCCACCACGAAAAGAGCTGCTATAAATATTTTTGTACATACAGGTCCCTTTCCCACTTGTGTGATCTCTTTGGGATATAGCCCTAACAATCTGACAGGAGAGATGTGGTACCTAATATTTGTTTTGATTTGCATTGCTCTAATCAATAGTGAACTAGAGCATTTTTCATATGCTTATAGAAAGCTTGAATTTCTTCCCTTGAAAACTGCCTGTTCATATCCTTTGACCATTTCTCGATTGGGGAATGACTTGTATTACTATAAATTTGGCTCAGTTCTCTGTATGTTTTGGATATGACACCTTTATCAGAGACACTGGTTGTGAAGATTTTCTCCCAATTTTCTGCTTCCCTCCTAATCTTGGTTGCATTGGCTTTGTTTTTGCAGAAACTTTTCAATTTAACATGGTCAAAATGATCCATTTTGCATTTTGTAACACATTCTATCTCTTGTTTGGTCATGAATTCTTCTCTTTCCCTTTTATCTGATAGGTAAACTATTCCTTGCTCTCCCAAATTGCTTATAGTATCAGCCTTTAATCCTAAATCATGAACCCATTTTGACTTTATTTTTGTATATGGTGTAAGATATTGGTCTATGCCCAGTTTTTGCCCTACCATTTTCCAATTTTCTATGGGTGCGCTTCTTGAAGGGTGGGACTACTTTTTATTTTATATTTTATATTTGTATCCTCAGGACTAAGAACAGCTTGGTACATAGTAAGGCTTAAAAATGCTTTTTTATTTCATTTATGCATCTTAACATTTACATAGCATTTAAAGTTTTCTAAGCACTTTAGTTGTATTATTATACTGGTCTTCTTACAATTCCAGGAAGTAAATCCTATAGAGATTCTTATACCTATTTTACAGCTGAAGTAACAGACTTAAAGAGATGAATGAAGTGACTTGTCCAAAGTCACTAAGCCAGTAAGACTCAAAGGCAGATTTCAATGTAGGTCTTTTTTAATGCCTATTCTAGCACTCTTCACAATACCATTCAATCTCTAAAGAAAAGTGTAATTTAAAAAAAAAATTATTTTATTTTCAATTCAGGGAACAAAGCATTTCCATAATGCAGTACAACAAAAAAGATGATTGTACATGAACCTGCAAATCTACCATGTACAACTTGCTATTCCCTCTAAATATAAAACAAAGTTATCATGTAAATTTCTTTTTTTTCCTTTTTTTCTTCCCTCTTCCACCTCCCCCACTCTAGAGATGGATCCCATTAGAGACAAACAGCTTATGTAAAATTATTTTATGCATATATCTATTTAGCAGTTCTTTCTTTTAATGCAGATAGTGTCTTTATATGTCCTTTGTTTTTAATTTGTATATTTATAATAGTCAAAATGACTTAGTTGTTCAAAGTGGTTCTTAAAACAATATTATATTGTTTATACCTACTGAGTTACTGTATTCACTTATAAAACTAATGCATTTGACAATTCTTATTCCCTAATTAGGGATATTATCATAGGATCATGGAATTTCAAACAAGAAAAGATCTTGAAGAACATCCAATTCAACTCCCTGGCCTTCATTTTGCAAATGAAACAACTTGGACTCCTGTGGGCCTAAGAGAGGCTCCTTCTCTAGGTTAATGGATCTCATTAAAGTTGTGTAGGTAGGAATAACTGTAGTAGAGTTAAAACTCAGGTCTGACTATAAATCCAACACTCTTCCTACTGCACCACTAGATATTACAAATATCCTTGTGGACTGATCATAGTAGAGATAGTTACTAACTTTGTACCTACTTTTAGCTCTAACAAGTCTGGGGAATGGAAATGAGCAAAGAAGACATCATCATTCCCATTTACAGATAAGGAAGCTAAGCCCCCAACCCTGCAGTAGAGTTGGAATTAATTCAGGACTCTATACCACACTCTCTGGAGACTTAAACAAATTTTTTTTTGAGCCTAGGATATTTCCCAGTTGTTGAGGTGAATCAAGTAATTATGCAAACATGATTAGTCAGTAAGTCTGTTTTTGTTCTGTAGACCTAATGCCTCTGGGAGGAATTGGAGGTGTAGAGCTTGGCTCTTTGGGAACTGTCAACTAGAAAACCTGGTTAGGGAATTTTATTTTTCCTTTTTCCATTTATGAGATAGAACAGGCTCCTTGTTCTACTTCTTCAGGTAGCTTGAAAATCCTTTAAGACCTGACACACATTAATATTTAAAAAGAAAAGTAAAGTTTGTTCTTACTTGAAGATTCTGTCTTTCCCTGATTCCCCCGCCCCCAGCCCACCCCCACCATCGTAAAATGATAACACTGGAAAGATGATATAGCATTAATTTAAATTCATAAAATTTGTATAATCTGTCATTGCTAACATCAGACATTGTTTTTTAAATGGTAGAGTTTACCATGTGGAAACATGGATAAATCCTGAAGATTCCTCTCCTTGTTTTGAGTGCTAGGGAAGTTAATTTTTTTAAATGAATGTGAATGCCTAAATTTCCTGATCCTGTATGATACATTTGATTGAGGAGTTGACTGCTGACGGTGCAATTATGCATTTGCCTGAGAAAATCCTAAAACGAATCAGATTTTAGGATTGGAAATTACCTCAGAGTCCATGAAATCCAGTTCTTTTATTTTACAGATGAGGAAACTGAGGTGCACAAAGTAATCACATGGGTATGTATAATAATTGATTCTGTTGTAGTAAGCTATAAAAAATCAATTCATTCAACAGGCATCTTTAAGAGTCTTCTTATTACGTAGCCAACTCCAGAGCTAACTACAGTGCCAAGTCACTGCATTATGCGCTAGAGATATAAAGAAAACAATTGCGTGAGTCCCTGCCCATAAGCAACGGAGATAACATGTACACATATGTGCATGTAAAAAATAAATACAAAAATAAATTCATTGTAATTAGGGATGGAAGGCACTAGCAGCTCAGATCAGGGAAAGCCCTTCAGGTAAAAGGTGGTAGTACTTGAAATTAGTCTTGAAAGAAATAATGAATCCATTGATTTGGAGGGAATGTATTCCAGCCATAGAGGGGATAGCCATTGCAGTGGCACAGAGATCGAAGGTGGAATGTCACTTATGAAGAACAGCAAGAATCCCAGTTTGGCTACAATCACGTACAGGAAGGGAAACAATATATAACAAAGTCAGTTTGAGGCTAAAACGTGAAGAGCTTCAAAAGCCAAAAGGAGACAGGGAGGTCAATTATGAGACCAGTAGCCAGGTGAGAGCTGATAAGGACCTGAACCAAGATTGTGCCTGTATGACAGGGAGGGAGGGAAGGAAGGAAGGTAGGAAGGTAGGAAGGAAAAGAAAGAAAGAGGAAAAAAGGAAGAAAAATAAAAATTGGGGGAAGTCATAAAAGTTGAAATGGCAAGATTTGGCAACTGATTGGATGTGTGGAGTAAGGAAGATGAAGGCATTTTAGGATAACACTGAGGTTGTGATCCTGGGAGACTGGAAAGATAATGACCCTTGACAAGAATCAAGGGTTTGGGAGAGGGGTGGGTTTGTAAGTAATGATGAATTTTGTCTTGGAGGTGTTTGAGATACCTGTGAGATACCTAGTTTGAGATGTTCAGTAGACAGTTGCCAACGTGGGACTGGAGCACGGGAGAGAGATGAGAGCTAGATATGTAGAATTAAGAGATCTGTATAGAAATGAGAGTTTAATCCAGGGGAGCTGATGAGATCACTGAATGGTCAATGGAGAGAAACTGGAACAAAGTTTGTATAGATAGCCCGATTTAGATAGGGGTCTGCAAAGGACATGATCAAAATCTGTCTGATAGGTAAGAAAAGAACCACAACAAAGCAATGAAATGACTATCCAGTGTGGAGATGGCATCCATAGGGAGGTGGTGGTTAATAATGTCAAATACCGTAGCTGGGTTAAGTAGAATAAGGACTGAGAAAAGCCATTGGATTTAGTGATACAGAGATAATTGGTTACATTAGAACAGTTTAAATTGAGTAATAAGGTCAGAAGACAAGACAGCAAATGGGTTGAGAAGTTAGTGAGAAGAAAGAAAGCAGAAGCAATGAATATAGGCAACCTTTTTTTAGAAGAGCTTGGCTGGAGAAGCAGCAGCTGGGTGGCACATTGAGTAGAGCACTGGTCCTGGAATCAGGAGGACCTGAATTCAAATGTGACCTCAGACACTTGACACACTTACTAGCTGTGTGACCTTGGGCAAGTCACTTAGCCCCAATTACCCTGCCTTCCCCCCTTCAAAAAAGAAAAAGAAAAGAGAGAGATGAGGGGATGATCAGGTCTAGCGAAGTTTTTTTTAAAGGATGTAAAAGAACAGGTATTTTGTAGGCAGCAAACGAAGAGCTAGTATATAGGATGAGATTCAAGATCAAAGAGAAGGGAAGGGAATGATTGAAGGAGACGTCTGCTAGAGAATAAGAAGGTATAGGCTCCAGTACACGTGAAGAGGAGTTGGCCTAGGTGAACAGAGGGGCCATATCATTATTGGAGCCCCAAGAGAGTGGGGACTCATGTCAAGGAATTTTGAGATGAAGAGAAGAGGGAAGGAAGTTGAGTGCAAATGGCCCATTTTTTTTCCAGTAAAGTACAAGTTAATATCCTCTGGTGAGAGAGTTATGGAGGTGAAATCTGGCAAGGAGATCAAGGAAGTTTGGGAAATGCTTCTCTGGAGAGTGGGATGGAGAATCAGTCAGGAAAGAGTAAAAAAGATTGCTTTACAGCAGTGAGAGCCCAGTTTAGCTTGGATAACATACATTTGTAGTGGACACAGTCAGCTTGGTTATGTAACTTTCTTTTTAGTTCCTTTCAACAGCAAGTGAATAGGAGGAGCAGAGGTTACAGTAACCCAGGGTTGGGGGTCAGCATGTATGTTGGTATCCTTTAGGCAGTGGGGAAGAAAGGAGGACTAAAAGCTTGAGAAAGAAGGGAAAACAACTTTAGGGATTATAGAACCTAGCCACCAAGATCTGGATTGGCTGATGAATTTGAATAGAATGAACAATTCAGCAAGTATTCACCAAGAACCTCCTGTGATAACTCACAATTGAGGTCTAGGAGGTAAATGATGCTTGTCTTGTTGACCCCATTTTGCAGATAAGGAAAGGAGCTCAAGGAGATTAAACAGCTTCCTAGTGGTCATCTAGTTAGCAAGCATCAGATCTGGGATTCAAACTCACAGTTCCTGACTCCAACCATGCTCTTCTTTCCATTATCTCAGCCATCTGGGAGAACCAGGATACACTGTAACATCCATCACCAGGGCTTTCCTAGGTTAGCCAATCCTATAGGACCTTGAAGTCTGGAGGCTCTTAATTATTGATTGATTATTATCACTGTAATGGAACATCCTTTTCTAGATGTTTGTCCAGTGCTGGGACATAATTTATAATAAGTGCTCAAAACTGTCTTACTATTCATGCAGGCTTCCTCCAAGTAAAAGTGTATTTTCAAATTCCGTTGACTTTTGGTTGAGATACTTAAGTTCTAAATGTTTTTTTTAATTGCCCCTCCAGGTTCCAGAAGTTGTATTGCTCTAAAGTAATAGTAATTTTGAATAATCAAATACTCTCTATGTTTTAATTATCTCCCCACAGTTCCAAGGGACTGAATTCTTGATTTATTCCCTACCTCACCGTTCCACCAAAAAAAAAAAAAAAAGGATTCCATAATCATATGTGTGAAAGGATGTTTTTGATTACTGCAGGCATCCTGTGTTTTTGACCAGGCAAAAAATCCTCAGGGAAATTAGTTCTCTCATTCTTACAGCTAGTATTCAATGTTCTTTACTTCCTCTATTCACTATGAGGAATAGCTTGTTGAGTGACAGGAAGAGAGTTACTTGCATATCATCAGAGGGGGCATGTAAATGGTGAGAGAGCCATTGCTAAGAGACAAACCAAATGCTCAGTGGGAAACATTCAGCAGTCTTAGGACTGCTTGTCTGGCAACATGGTTTCCATGAGGCTCAGTGTCTCCTGGGCAGAACAGTCTTCTCTGGGAAGTCTGGTCAGTGAAGTGGTCAAAGGGCTACTTTGTTCCTCACCATTCCCTGGGCCAAGTTGGCCAAAACTGAGGCAGGTAGCCTTGCCAGTCATACCATTTGACAACTTCATTTGGCCTTAGTTGCATTGGGGTAGAGAGAATGGGTTCCATGTTTTTTCTGCCTTTTTAGAAAGAAGCTTCATATGCTTTCATTCTTAATTGCTTCCAGTGTCTAAAAAACCCAACCAGCAGAATTGATTTGCCAGAGAGTCTGGGAAGGGAGCAGGAGCTGGGGGGTGGATGGGAGGAAGGGAATGCAGTAATTAGAACAGAATTTCGTATGGTCTAGTGCTATGTATGGTGCTTGTTCTTTCCATAGAGTTTTATAGTTGTAGACCATGCCTACATAGTGCCTACATAACAGCGACAGAGTTTGCCTTTGTTTAAAAGTATTTGCGCCTTTGCGTAGGAAAATTGGCCATTCAACAGTGACTTCTGTATTTCACATTTTAAACCATGTCAGGCTGACTAGACAAAGCTCTTGTGGCATGGTGGAACCATTCTTTCTCAAACTCACTTCCTCCTAGATGATTCTAGTTAATTTTTTGTTACTGTTGTTCAGCTGTCTGACTCTCCATGTCCCTATTTAGAATTTTCTTGGCAAAGATACTGGGGTAGTATGCCATTTCCTTCATTTTACAGATGAGGAAACTGAGGCAAACAGGGTACAGTGACTTGCACAGGGTCACACAGCTAATTAGTATCTGAGGCCAAATTTGAACTCAGGAAGATGAGTCTTCCTGACTCCAGGCTGGGCACTTTATCTACTGTGCCACCTAACTGCCCCTCCTACTTGCATTAGACCCAGCTAAAATTACATGAAGCCAGCCCTGTTTGATCGAATGCAGGAATTGTCTTTTCTAATGAAAGTTTTCATAAGCAGAATACACAGTAATACCTGAAAAATGGGCTTAGGCCCCTTAGCGATGATAAATGCATTAGCAGTCTAGCCCTCCTCCCCACAAAATACGCATCTCTGGCACCTCTAGTATTTCTGTCTTTGAAGCGCTTTGTGGGTAGAGCAGGAAAACTGTGGAGTAATTAGTCCATTTCTACTCTAGGGAGGGAGAAGAGAGAGCTGCTTAGAACCCAGGTGCCCCTTCACCCGATCCACTGTACCTCCCCTTCTCATCACGCATTTCTCAGAAATGGAACCAGAGTTTGGCATGGTCTTTGTACCAGGGCTGCTACATGTTTAGTAGTGACCTTGCTGGACTTCACTGTTTTTGTCATTCTTTTCTAAAAGGCAGTCATTTGGGAAATTCTGGAACATATGTTGTAAATTACCTAAAATACAATAGCTTCAGATCCGCTTGTACAAAAACATGATTAATTGCTATGGCTTCTCAGTCCACCCCTCAACTCCAAGAAGCCCCTTACAAGCATAATCTAATGTCCGTAGATCTCATTGAGTTCCTCTCACAATTACTTCATGTAATATAAAGTAGTCCAGCATTACATATTTTCTCCAACATATTAAGCTCACTGGGAGCTTAATAGTTTATTATGATCCCAGTTACTATACTGGAGACTTTAACTGGATTTAAAAAAAAAAATTCTTGTAGCCTTATTTGAGAGAAGATAAGAACCCTGGTGGGCTAGAAAAAGCCCTTCCCTTCCCCCCACCATATTTGAGAACTGTTTTTATTTTGATGATTTTTGGGGCAGAGCCTCCCCTAGCTGCCTTATCATGTAACCTGCCTTCTTGAAGGCTCTTCTAGGGGAGCAGAAGTTGGCAGGTTCCACCAAGCTGGAAAGGCTTCACGGAATGGCCCCATGATAGACTGTTAGTCTCTCATCATAGGACCAGTTCAGAGAGATCCATTGCCAGCCAGGTTGGCTAGGGGAAAGAATTTTTCAGCCACAGCAACTCTCAAGGAGTCTCTATGGAGTTACATAAGTCTTACGGCTCTGAGATGGCCCCAGAGAGGAAGGACCCCCACCCTACAAAGTCATGGCACTTCAAAGGTTTGGAGGATGGCAGAGGAAGAGAAGCTTTAGTCTTATTTGAAGGCTGTTTTGGGGGGTTGTTTTAGTTTGTGCTTTCATATACACTTCAGGAACAATCAGACTAAATAAGTACTTTCTAAATCTTCTAGACCAGGGCTGTCCAACCTTAGGTTTTCACTGAAATGATAGACAATATATTTTGATTTGCCATTTTAGTGAGAACTCTGTGGTAGCTGGGCTTCATTTACTTAAGCATTTATGTAAATTTCTATGCTTGTAGGCAAGCCACATAAATCACACTGCGGGCCGCATGTGGCCCATGGGCAGCATTTTGGACAGCCCTGTTCTATACCATCAAGATAATTAATTTATAAGGAGAAATGGGAGGTGAGGACTGGAACTGAAATCTCAGAGCTAGAGTGGAGCTCTGTCAGCTAAAGCCAACAGAGATCTGAGTCTTTTGCCCCTGGTCATTTGTATCAAACATATACAACAGAGAGAGATTTCTAACCAACAATTTGGAAATTACCTAAGGACCTGTGAGCAGTAAATTAACTGAGTGCTGCCGCTGCTGCTGTTACTGCTGCTGATAGAGCTAAAAGCTGCTTGGCTAGACTGTGCTTTCTGTGCATAAGAATGCCTTTTACAATATTTTAACTCCTTCAGGGGTGGGGAACCTGTGACCTTGAGGCCACGTGTGGCCCTCTAGGTCCTCAAGTACAGCCCTTTGACTGAGTCCAACGGGGTCACACTTGAGAGAAGGCCACACATGGCCTCAAGGCTGCAGGTTCCCATGCTTTGTTCTGTGAAGTTTGGATTCAGTCAGAGGTCTACACCTGAGGACCTAGAGGGCCAAGGCCTCAAGGTCACAGGTTCCCCACCCCTGCCTTAGCCTATAAGGAGAGAAGTTATAATAGTGACTGGTAAGCCACTATAAAAAAATAAGGGGATTAAAATCAATGACCTCTAAGCTCCCTTCCAGCTCCAAATTTATGATTCTGAATGAATTTTAAATCTTGCCCATCCTCCAAGGCAGCAGTAGATAGAATTCTGGGCCTGGAGTCAGAAAAATGGAGTTTAAATCCAGACTCAGACACTTAATGGTTGTGTGACCCTGGGCAAGTCACTTAACCTCAGTTTCCACAACTGTAAAATGGTGATGATAATAATAGGAACCACCTTGTAGGATTGTTGTGAGGATCAAATGAGATAGCATTTTTTTAAAGCACTTAGCATATTACTTGACACATAGCAGGCACTTAATAAATGCTTATTCCCTTCTCCGTCTATAAAATGAACTTGTCGGGTTTTTTTTTTCCCAATTGCATTGCCCAAACCTCTAACCCAATTACCCAGAGGAGTTGTTTGCTTTGTCTCATATCACTATGCTTTATTTTTCTTCAGTCTGATGACATGTATGGTTCTGCTATGGTGAGGTGATGGCCTACCATGGCCACCATGCTTCCTTTCTTCCATGGCTCTGGTAATTTAGAGTAGCCTCAAAACATGTATTTAGACAATCCTGCCTATTTCAAGCTAGGCTCTTTTGAAAGGGTGGCTTTCCATAGAACCTTTTTTCAAACTGACATCATGGTGTAAAATCACATGTTAGTGATCGGGCTTTGATTGATATCTGACAAGAGGGCACTTCTGAAATTCATGGGTTCTCCTATGGAACTAGCGATATCCTACTTCTAGAAGGGATCTTAGATTTGTTTGTTGTCTACCATGGGACTACTCTGGGCTCCTCCAATTTAATTCCTCAGGGGAATGAGGGGAATCCCTAATACTGTTTTCCTCTTTCCCAGAGAGTGTTAAATAAATCTATATAGATGAAGTCTGGAGAGATCTGACCCGATTTAAATATGGCCAGTTGAAACCTCACTTTTTCTAAAGCACGCCTAATTTGCATTCTAATAAGTTTGGTATTATCTCTGGCTGGTCAAGCATTAATTGAGAGGAGCAGAGAGAGACAAAAATAAAGGGGGCATCCATCCAATTTTTAACTTTGCATATTTCAGACTGTAACCTTTGACCGGTGGAATACATTTACTTCCAAATTTTGCCCTCATAGAGTAGATGTGTCAGACCTTTTATGTTTGTCTTCTGGCAAGTTTTCTCATTTGTCACCTAAAGAATTGATATAAGGGAAATACAGAGATGGGGCCTTTTTGGGGGGGCAAGAAATTTGTAAATTTAAAAATTTTATGATAATCAAACCTGCCCAGGCTAGCAAAAAGCTCTCCACAGAGTCCCACCAGATCACATTCCAGCTTGAAACTTCACAATATCCCTCCCTAGCTGCTGCCCATTTGGGATATAACGAGGAAAATGTAATTCTTGCCTTTTTTGCACCCTGCCCAGTCAGATTGGTCTGGGCACTGTTCCATTTCTTAGTTGCAGATTAAATGCCTCATATTAAGTTTTAATTAAATGCTGTATAATTCTCTTGCCCTCCAATAATTTCCACACTTATCTTTTAAAAGCATCTAGATTTTAAAAATAGCCTCCAAGTCATCATATGATATTGAAGTTCATGTAATTATAGCAAATGAAAATTCCTTTTGTTGTTGTTGTTCTTGTGAATTTCTTCAGTTCTGATTTTTTTTAAAAAAAGATGAATGGAATGTTTCAAGGCCTGAAGAACTTAAATTAACTGAAATAAAGAAGGAGGAAAAAAGTCAAAATTGGGCTTTTTCAAAGAATAAGAAAAGATAAATACTACAGTGTGCCAAAGTCAGCATGGGAAATTCATTGGCTCTTCCCCAACAATCAATGTGTCAAACTTGACACTAGAGTGATTGGAAGATGAAAGCATGTGCTTGAAATAGTGCATTTGAGATTGGACAGAGGACATAATAATGAACTTAGTGTCAACTTGTCACTTCCTATACTAGCAAGAAGGAAACCAAACTCCACAGAATATCAACTGACCCAGCAAGGTTGGCATCCAACGCTGGACACTTACTCTAAAAAGTACTTAAAATTGTAACATAAACCCACTGACTGACCACCATTTGGATTGGGTTGGGCCTCAGGGAATCTTTGCTCTAGTAATGACCTTCTCTATAGAACAGCTCGGTTTAGGAACTTCATGGCTCTTTCTTTAGGACAAGTTCTCCTGCCAACTGACCCTTGTAGTGGAGGACAGCCTCTGAGGTTCAATTATAATTAAGTCGGCTGCTCTTATCTATAGACTTTGTCAAGGAAGTATCAGATTGGGACGCCATTTAGCCTATAGCATATACCCTTTTGGGTGAGGTATAGTAACGTCTTCTAGTAAGCTCTAATGCCAGGAAAGATCTACAAATGTCATGAATTTTGTTTATTTTCCTACTCCTTCACTCTTCTCAAAAATCTCCTTATTGTCATCGTTCATTTGTTTTCAGTTGTATCCAACTCTTCATGACCCTATTTGAGGTTCTCTTGCTGGTCAAGCATTAATTGAGAGGAGCAGAGAGAGACAAAAATAATGGGGGCATCCATCCAATTTTTAACTTTGCATATTTCAGACTGTAACCTTTGACCGGTGGAATGGTGGAATGGAAAATGGAGTGGTTTGCCATTTCCTTCTCCAGCTCATTTTATAGATGAGGAAACTGAGGCAAACAGGGTTAAGTAACTTGGCCACGGTCACCTACCTAGTGTCTGAGGCTGGATTTGAATTCAGAATGTTGATTTTTCCTGACTTCAGGCCCAGCACTCTATCTATTGTGCCACCTAGCTGCCTTTACTTATTTTGTCATAGTTCAGAAGAGAGGTTGGTTAGTATGGTGGATCGCAGAAAGTGTCAGACCAGGAATCAAGTCCTGGGTAGGCCTAACTTGGCCACTAGCCACACAACCTTGAAAAATTCACTGAATTTACTTAGTCCCCTATTTCTTCATCTGTAAAAGGAAGAGACTGAATTTCATGATCTTTAAGGCCTTTTCCAGGTCTCACATTTTATGATTCTATGTTTTAATTGACCATACATTGAGTTTTCCAATTAACCCATCAGAAACTCCAGGCTATCTGCTTTATCTATTTGACCAGGCTACCTGCTCAAAAATCCAGGCAATGCCTGTTGCATATTTATTGAACTGACTTTATGACCCAATGAAATAAGATTCCTTTCTTGCTACAGATAGGTCTCCATTAATGCAAAGAATGAATCCCCTGAAATAGTCCAATTCCCACTGTGTAATTCCATTGTGCTGGAACCAGTTGCCATATTTTACATAATTATAACTTCAAGTAGTGCAAATTCAGATACATGAGACCATTTCAGGGGATTGAGGAGACCTCACTGTATTTGTTTATTCGTTTCTGTAGTTTCATTTGATTTGTCCATGTTCAAGGTTTCCTTGACTTAGGTTACAAACCAGACATTTTGTGGGCTGCAGGGATACCTGGACACTTTTAAACTTAAACATTCACAAATGAGGGTGGGAAAAATCTAGACACTTGTTTCAGAAAGTGTGCTGAGAAGCGTGACCAATATTACATTAATGTCAAGGATCCCGAATAACACATCCCAGAAGACTGGGGAAGGAATCATGGTTCTAATTTTTTTTATTCACCCTTGTGTCTCTAGAGTAAGAGAGTAGAAATGAGGAGGGGAGGAGGGAAGATAGAAGCTATTAGCAATACGTAGCATCTGTTGTGAAATGGAGCTATTATATTATTTTGACATTACCTTTCTGATTTCATAGGAAAGGTTACTTGGGTGTCCAAGTGCTAAATTTTCATATCTGATGCTAGTGTAAGCTGAGCCTCTGGAAACACTGAAGGTACACTGAGCTAATGCAGATTTCTAGTTTCCATAGCAGCAAATCTACTGCTTGTGCTTAATAAGTGAAAACTAGAACAAGCAAGAGCTACTTGCTTCTTTTTTTTTTAAAGACCTAGGTCTTTTTATTATTTTTAAGAACAAAAATGCTAGGCCTAGGGTGATAACTTCCTCCTCTCTTGGGAAAAAAAAAATCCATTAAATGAACCTGGCCTCATCCAGAGGAAGTAATAGTCCATATTAGTAGGCTGGGAGCTTGGTGTTTAATCTTGTTTTCCTAATTAAATGGTAAACATCTTTTTATAAGCTAGTCAGGTTAGGTTTTTCTCCTCTAGGGTTATGGTGATGAGCAATTTGTTTGAGGCTAACAGTAATGAATATTTTGATTGTTTGCTGATGAGTTGGCATTTGTATTGCCTGGCACAGAACCCAGGACCTGTTACAGTTGGTTTTGGTCTTTTAACAGAAGTGACAGTATGGTATCTTCCTCATTTTCCCTTCCCCCTATTTCACCTTATCACCCTCCAAACTCACACCTCTCCGCAAAGGCTTATTCTTGTAGCAAAGGAAGGACCAACAAAGTCCATCATCCATTTGGCTACAGGGAGAAAAGGCATGGACATTTTTCCTATTAAGAGAATCTACCTACTTTTTTTTTTTTAATTAAAATCATTTCAGCCAAGCTTTGAAAGGACAGAGGCAACTGTGGGATATATGGAAAGGGAGAGCAACAGGCAAGTAAATAAAACCTAAAGTTACTGGGCTGTTTAGCCTGGAGAAGATGTAGGAGGTACATGATGGCTGTCTTTAATTATCTGAAGGACTGTCAGGGGGCGAGGGATTAGATAAGTTCCGCTCACTCCCAGAGGACAGACCTAGGAACAGTGAGTGCCGTTGCAGAAAGGTTAATTCTAGCTCTGTGCAAGGCAAAACTTCCTAACAGAGCTATTTAAAGGGTTTTAAAGTGAAGAGTTTTCTTTGGGAAATAGTGGATTTGCCCCTTACGAAAGATCTACAAGCAATGCCTGGATGAACACTTATTAGATCTCATTAGAAGGGGATCCTTTACAGGTATAAATTGAATTAAATGATAGTAAAGTCCCTATCAACCCTGAGATTCTGTGAAATTGGTGGGCCCTATGAGCAGGTAGATGGTACAGTCATCTGGAGTCAGAAAGACTCATCTTCCTAAGTTCAAATCTGACCTCAGACACTTACTAGCCGTGTGGCCCTCAGTAAGTCACTTAACCCTGTTTGCCTCAGTTTCCTCATTTGTAAAATGAGCTGGAGAAGGAAACGGCAAACCCCTCCAAGTATCTTTGCCAAGAAAATCCCAAAAGTGGTCATGAAGAGTCAGACACAGCTGAAAAACCACTGAACAGCAACAGCAGCAGGTTTACCAAATCAGATTCTCTTCTCTCTTAATGAGGCACCTAGGTAGCACAATGGAGAGAGTCCTACACCAGTGTGACCCTGGGCAGGTCGATTATTCTCTCTATGCCGGTTTCCTTATCTGTAAATGCGGTTAGCAATAGCCCCTCCCTCTCAGAGTTGTAGTGAGGTTCAAATAAAATAACACGTAAGTGCTTTGCAAACTTTAAAGTGATATATAAGTGCTAGTCATGATGATCATCCTGACCATAACGATGTTGAACTTTTATGATCAATGGAGATGTTTTGCTCGTTTAGCCGTTGTGACTTTCTAAGCTATTAGACAGGTCACAGGTTGTGCAGGTCTGTATTAGATTTGTACATTAAATTAGAAGAGTGACTTTGTGCAGGCATGAGAAAAAATGGGAATAATATTGCTGATAGAAATCCAATAGAATAAACATCGCCATTACGCCACTGGTTTGGGATCCAAATCTGTTTTATTGTTCTTTTTTTAATGATTCATTTATTAAAAGAAAAAATATGGTTTTGGTGAACTTGGTTTCACTGAGAGAATGCCTAACTCATAACTCGGGAGCAGAAACTGCTGTCAGAAAGAATGTAAAGCACCAGAACCAGAGACGGAGAAGCAGAATGAGTGTGGGGAAGGATTTGGGAAGAGCTCCCAAGTCAAGGGGAATCTATAGTGTAGTACCTACCATAAACCAGAAGGAACTGAGACAGCCTCAGCATATGGGATTGCAGAACTAGGTTTTAGGAAATACTTTGGACAAAGGGGTGCCTGAATTACCAAGTACCCTGCCAAAGGGCAGAAAAAATAGCTCACAAAAAGAAATTCAGTAGAATACCAAGATCAAAGGAAATGAAAATGCATATATAAGAGCCAAAAATTCTGATGCAAGAGGATCAGCATTTCCTAGTGGTTTGTTTTGTGTAAGTCACTTTCCCTTCAAACTGTCAACTAATCCAGCTATAAAATGGGTATACTAATAATAACATACTATGATGGGTTGCTGAAGAGAATAGCAAATGAAAAATAATTGTAAAGAATCTGGTTAATTATAGTGCTATTTTATTTAGGAATTGTAGCCTAGTGGGTAGAAGGTTGGCCTGGGAGTTTAGATAAGCCTGGGTTCAAATCCCACCTTAGATATATACTTGTCTGTGTAGTACCCTGGTGAAGTCATTTATATACTTCAAGTAATTGTAGATTACCTTCTATCTATCCTGTGTATAGACTCTAAGTACCTAGTTATTTACGTGCTGTTTCCCCCTTTAGAATGTATGTATACTCCTTGATGGCAGGGGCATCTTTTTACTCTTTTTTGTATTTCTAGAGAAAATAAACATTTATGAAGGACCTACTATGTGCCAGGCACTATGCTAAGCACTTTACAAAGATGATATCATTTAATCCTCATAACAACCCTTTCAGATAGGTACTATTGTCATCCTCATTTTACAGTTCAGGAAATTGAAGCAGGCAGAGGTTAAGTGAGTCACCCAGAGTCACACAGCTAGTAATTGGCTATGGTCTGACATAAAGTCAGGTCTTCCTGATTCCAGGATCAATTCCTGATGACTGCCTGACTATTTGTTGTCTGGGCATCTCTTTAAGACAGGGTATTTTCTTTTTTAAATTATTAGCTTTTTTTCAAATAAAAATTTATTTCTCTCTCATTCACCTTTCCCCCAATTGGGGGAAAAAGACAAACAAAATGCTAGTAATAAATATGTACAGTTAAAGCAAAGCAATGTAAAGCAATGTGGGGATTTCCACATTGTCCATGCCAAAAAAAAAAAAGCCATATATTGCAGTCTACACCCTAAATTCCTCACCTTTTTGTTAGGAGGTGGGTAGGATATTTGATCACTGGTCCTCTGGAATCATGGTTGGTCACTTCATTGATTAGAGTTCTTATTTCATTCAAAGTTGTGTGACTTTGTAGTGTTATTGTTGTTGTATAAAGTGTTTGGTTTCTGTTTACTTCATTCCACATCAGTTCATAGGTCGTCTCAGGTTTCTCTGAAACAGATCCTTTCATCATTTCTTATGGAACAATAATATTCCGTGACATCCATATAATGTTTAGCCATTTCACCAATTGAGAGGTACCTGCTTAGATTCTAGTTCTTTGTCAGTACAACAAGATCTGCTACAAATATTTTTATACATATGAATCCTTTTCCTCACTCTTCAATCTCTTTAGTTACTAGATGAGTTTATTATGACATCTTGACATAGGCTTTGTAGGATCTATTTATTTTTCTATTTATTTACTTTATATATATAATATATATTTCATTATATTATATTAATTTTATATATATATACACACACACACACACACACAGTTTAGTGATGGGGGAAGGAGGGGTCAAGAACACTGAGTTTGACATCAAAACACTTGGGTTCAATTTGTACTACTGATCACTTAATAACTATGTAATAGAGCAAGTCAGTTAACTTCTTCAAGTTATAGATCTACTTTGCACTTACCTGTCTCTCTCACACCTATCAGCATGACATGTTGGTTATAAATCCGAAAACTTTCGAATTTTTTAAAAAAATATTTTGATAACCCTATTTCAATATAATTGATTTCTTCTTAAATCCTCTTTATTATTTACTTATTTATTCTGAGAAAGATCCATAACACTTTGCCACACTTCTATAGAGGTCTATCACACACACACACACAAAATTGCTGTGATAGTAAGTTGCAGAGCCATTGCCAATCTGCACTGGTCAAGGGAATTTCTTCAGCACAAGGAAGTGTCTTCATGTCTTCACCAGGAGGCCCCTGCCCCAATGAGGTCATACATCTGGACTCAATGAATTAAAGTGTTTAGTCCCTCTAGGTGGTTGTGATTTTTATTCTCAAGGTCTACCTCATTGCCTGTCTTCTGTCATTACCAGTCTATTGAGAATGCTTTGCTCATGCCCCTCTTGTTTTTTTTTTTCTTTTCCTATATTTCAGGAATAGAACTTTGTCCTCCTGGACATCGGTTCATGATCACGATGGTGGCAAGCTTCATAGCTATAGCAGGACAGTTCCTCATGCCAGGCTTGGCAGCCCTCTGCAGGGATTGGCAGGTCCTCCAGGCTCTCATCATCTGCCCTTTCCTCCTGATGCTTCTCTACTGGTCGTAAGTACTAATTTCACTCTTTCCAAGGGACGATACCAAATTTCCTTTGGGGTAAGGGAAGGAGGGTTAAATAGACCAGATTTACTTCTCAGGTTTGGAGATGAGTTTAATATCAATTAATATTAAATATCAATTCAATTTAATAAGCATTTATTAAGTGCCTACTATCCGGCAGACACAACACACATTTATTGAGTGCCCATTACTTACCATATATAGCATATGGCATAAGGTATATATAAACTCAAATAGAAACAGGGGCCATTAAACCATACGTAATATGCAGTTGGCATGTTGACTTAGAAAACTACCTCTTAATATTACCTATGTTCTACTCTATTTTTTTTTATATTTCCCAATTACATTTTAATCTGATGTGACTGCACTGGAGAGTGTTGCAGGCTACATCTTTTGGCACCTCTGGTGTAAAACATTTTTCTTGCTCTTAAAGAACTTACAATTCCTTACTCATTTCTGCATTTTGCTGTTGACAGTTTTAAGGGGAATTGAAATGTTTGAGGAGAGGAAATAGGAGATGACAAGGAAACAGGTTTTGGTGGGGGAAAAGCCCTTTTAGTTAGTAGATGAGTCTTGAGCAGGTCCTTGTGGATCTTTATTTTTCTATGTATTTTTTATTACTTATTATTTCATTCATACATATACTTTTACTCTTTGGCCTGCTATTTTTGTTTCATTTTGATTCTACTTCCTCTTTCAGTGAAGTGAGAAATGGGAGTTGGGGGAAAATTGTCCCATCCTTTTCTCCTTATTCTTCTTCCCTTCACCTTTACTTCCCCTTTTCTTCTATACTACAGTTAATCCTATTCTTTAATCACTAAGAAAAAAAATCTCCAGAAAATATTAGTTGGTTATGCCAGTACTTTATTTGCTGGAGATAAGAGCCTCCCTCTTCTAAAAGTAAGAGTCTAGAGGAGAGAAGGACCAGGTTTTATTTCTTTTTATTTAGCACTACTGTGTTTTGTTTTTAAATCATTAGATGAGCTAGAAAAGGAAATAGCAGTAAGCTGGAGTAGAGTTTTTCCTCAAGAGCCTGATTTTTCCTTACTGTATAATAAGCAACCTCAGCAGCAATGGGATCCAGTAATGGCGGCGGGGGGAGAAGGCCACCAGCTGGGGAGGTTGTTCAGCAGCTGCTGCTAAAATGTTCTAATCTCCTCGCCGTGCCCCCCCCCCCCCAATCTCTACCCCTTTCCCCACAGACCAGGAAACTGTGCTGTGTCTGTACCATTCTCTTCCAGACAGTGTGTGCCCCTCCCCACATCCTACTAAGCATATTTCAGAGACTGTTCTTCCTTCCTTAAGTAGGGTGAGTTTTTGCAGCTGGGAACACTTGACCACATAAAATATTTTTCTAACTTTCACTTGATAGAGTTTATATTCTATTTACCTTTCTCATATCTTGTTTTCCAATACATGCAAGTGCAGACACACACTCAAATTGGTTGGAGGATGTATAAAGAGGTTGGGCCCAGAATCAGTAAGTCTTTTAGCCCCAAGTGCCACTAAAGCTAAGGGCTAGAAAGCAACCAAACAGAAATAGAATAAAAAGGGACAGAAGAATGACCCAAATATAGTGGTAAATAAGTGGTAAATACCATTACCAGTTACTTCAGAGACTATTTGCCTGCTCCTGAGTTGCAGACTTTATTTACTCCACTCATATTTATAAGACAACAGGCCTAGTAGAATACCTGATGTACCGCAGAGAGAGGGGTTAATGGAGATCATCTTTTCCTGGTGATTTGGAAAAGGGCTAGCATTGCATCATAAGACCATGGGATCTTACAGGTTATCTCATTTTACAGATGTGGAAACTGAGGCCCTGAGAGATTAAGCAATTTGTCCAAGATCACAGAGGAAGTGAGTGGTAGAGATGGGAAAAGCAGTTCTCAAAGGATGTCATTGCATCTGTTTCTTATTCCAGCCCACTTGATGTACCTTATGCTTGTTCTTCAGTCTCCAAGAACCAGCAATTGGGCTTATAAATAATAATAATAGTATAAAAATAATATAAATATGAAATATAAAATAATAATAAATAAACAATTGGGCTTTGTGGGTTGTTAGCAAGGTACATGTAATTCAATAATGGTTGCTTTTGAGCCCTATGATGTGTATTCAAGACAAAGATGTGACAGATACTATATCTATCTATGTACATATGTATCTATCTATAATTACTCTATCCCAAATGATCTAATTATTGCATTTGGGCAGCTAGACAGCATAGTGCATAGAGCGTCAGGCCTGGAGTCAGGAAGACTCATCTTCCTGAGTTCAAATCTGGCATCAGACATTTACTAGCTGTGTGATCCTGGGCAAGTCACTTAATCCTGTTTGCCTCAGTTTCTTCATCTGTAAAATCTGTAAATTTGTAAAATTTACAGATCTGTAAATCAGCTGGAAAAGGAAATGGCAAACCACTCTAGTATCTTTAACAAGAGAACCTGAATGGGGTCACACAGTCAGACACAACTGAGACAACAGAACAACAACAAAGCCCTCAGTGGACCAGAAACTAGTCTTATTAGCTAATGGCCCTTGATGGTCCCTCCTCTTCTTTCCATCAGTTTTAGCCATAGAAGGAAAGCCAGCCTACCCAAATACAGGAGAAGTAATGGGAATGAGAAAGTGATGCCCCTAGTTTGCTGTAAGTGAATCAGTCAACTAGCCAGATTGAGAGCTGTGCCATGTGTCTTAACCTGTTCTGTGCTTCATGACCCTGAGCCTCCCACTCCTCACGCTTAAGAGATGTTTGTTCTTTGCTTTCTCATTTTTAAAATGTCAATGATCTACCATATGGATATTCATTCAGATTGGAGCTTTTACTCTAAGTCCTTGAAATATTCATGTCTCATCAATGTGGGTCCTCCATCAATGTTTCACAAAACACCATGGCTGAAAAATTTATCATCAGGGGGCTCACCTTCAGGTGATAGACCACTTTGTGCTCAACTACCAGTCATTGGACAGTCTGTCACTGGGTTAGTGGTCAAAATCTTTTCAGTTTGATGATGACCGGACAAATCTTTGCTTCACTGGCAGAGCCTACAAGAGTCCAGGATTTCAGCCACACTAAAATGAGACATGGGCACATTAAGATAACATTTTTTTTAGTTTCAAACCTTTTTTAATTTAAGAACATTCTTTGGTGGTGAAAAATTGCATTAACATCCATGCCTCTTCCCATGGAGGGAGGCGAGGAGGGCAAGCTAAAGAACAAGAGTGAACAACTTCACATGCAGCTACAAACCACTTCTTATCCACTTTGGAGGGCTTTGGTAACTAAAAGAACAATTGACCTGTAAAAGCTACAAAGGTCCTCCTTTGTTTTCATTTTTCTAATGACCATCCTTCTTTCCACTTGCTACAATTAGCATTTTCTCATTCCTAAAGGCTTCTGTGTTATTTAATGGTACAAAGTGGTCCCCTAGAGAGGCTCTGGAGTGCCAACTGACACTGCCAACTGTTGGTGGCAAAATATTGAGAATGTATTGCCTCCATTTAATCAACAAGTATTCATTGCATGCCCATGGTGCCCAGCAGTGTACCTGGTACTTCAAGTGCAAATTAAAACAGAAGGGGGGGTGGAATATGGGCCCTACCCTAAAGAATGCTTACAACCAAATCACAGAAATATTAATAGCTCTCATTTCTGTAGCCATTTAAGGTTTAAAAAAACACATTTTGCTTGCAAAAGTCCTATGAAATAAGTAATACAGAGAATATTATCCCCATTCTGTTGATGAGGAAATTAAGGCTCATGCATAGTAAGTAGCTTGCCCATAGTCACACAACAAGTGGAAGCTGGTACATGAACTCAGATCTTCAGACTCTGGGGCCAGTGTATTTTCCGTTTTAGCACACTCCCAAGGCAACCAACCAACCAACAGAATCATAGGAGTACAGAAAGTACCAAGGGAAGTTGTTTGAGGCATATGGGGGCAACATAAGCAGAGACTTGGCAGTGAAAGGTGAGAAGATAGGTTTGCTTTATGTTAAGGTAGGTAGTGAAATAAGAAATCCATCCTTGTTGGAGTAATGCTGGAGAGGAGTAGGAGAAGAGCATATAGGAACAGTAAGAGTAAGGGGTGGGGGACTTTGAAGATAGCAGTCCAAAGTTTCTAAATGATCCTGAAGGCAATGAAAGGCCACCACAGAGAACAGAGTAGCTCTGTGACAACAGGAGCCATTGGAAAATAGCATCAGTTACAGAGTATGAAATGTTTTGGAATGGAAAGAGGGGAGGGATTAGAAATCCTGGCAGAAAGAGGTTACAGAAACATGGATGAAAATGGCCAGGATTTGTGGGTGGGTGCAGAAAGGAATGGGTGGGTCTTAGTGGTGTTTTTAGAGCAGGTTCACAGAATGCATGGTTTCCATAGCAACAAATTCTGTCAAGAAATTTGCCGAGTTCACTATATGGGATCAATGAAAGAAAACAAGCAGCTAGGGAGATTGATGTCTCACATTTCAGGTGTGTTAGACTATTGGTCGCCTTCTCCTGGGTTCCAAATAGGAGGTGGGACTTCAGCAGTGGAGCAGCCCATTTAAACATGTGCCTTTTGTCTCCATCTCCTTTGTTCAAAGAGGACTACAGACATCCTCGCTAGTGGCTTCGTATCGCCATATGCCTTATAGTGTTTAATATAGCTCCCTGGCTAAGTTAATAAGAACAGAGGAGAAAAGAAAGCACGAGTGATAAACAAGTGTTTTTCAACTAGATTTAAAACATACCAGAGATGGGTACTCGGTCTCTAAAGCCAAGTGCTTCTACTTTGGTTTTGGCATATTGGGTGACTTTGTTGTCTCATATTGCATCTTTGTTTATTTTGGTTTGGGAAGATGCCAAAGTGTTACCATCATGCAAATTTAGAAGCAAGTCTTAATAACCAAATTCTTATCCAGTAAAAGAGTTTTTCTACATTATGTAAGGGATTTCTTCAGGGCCAAAGAAAACAAATCTGGAGAAGTGTCCATGACCCCATAATATTGCTGGAAGAGAAGAGAGGGAAAACAGAGGGCTAATCAAATGCCTTCATAGACAGCAAAGAGCTCAGAGAATGGGAATCAGTCAATAAACATTTATTAAGGACCTCCTATAGGCACTATTGGGTACTGGAGATACGAGTACAAAAAGTAAAACAGTCCCTGGTCTCAAGGAGTTTACAGTCTTATCAGAGGAGGCAACATGTACATATTTAAGAGTAGCAAAAGATCTGGGGTGCACTGTCCCACTCACCTCACACTACAGGTTGAATTGCCAGAGAGTGGCTAGTGTTTCCTCCAGATTCTAGAGGTAACTCTGAAGAGTTGGGAGTTTCCTAGTGCTATCGTTCATGAGCCTCCTTCTGGTGTGCCCCTTTCAGTATCATCTAGCCAATTAACATCTCTCCAAAATCAATTAACCAATGAACAACAATTAGCTTTTAGAAGGGGTATTTATTTAGGAGGTATAGCAAAGACCAAAGCATAACGACGTTCCCTTCAAACTAGGAGGCACGTTTTCCCCTCTACATTACATGCTCACTCCATCCCTAAGGACAATTGGACTCAAACTTAAAAAGACTGCTACAAAACATTCCCTTTGGCTGGGTGGGGGTGGGGGTGGGAGTGACCTTCTGGTTCTGGGAATCTTTTTCTCTGTTCAAGGAGTCCTCAGTAAGTGAGGTACCTCAGCCACTGGCTGAGTCAGTCCCTCGCTTAAAGAATACAGTGTCTCAGCTGCCATATCAGTTCAGTCTCAGGCTACCTCAAGTAGGTTGCTTCCATCTCTTCCATCCATTAGCCTTGACTGTTGTGGCCACCAGCAGATTCCATTACAGCCGGCTACTGCTGGACTCCGTAAGAACCTTTCCAACATTTCCATTGGAAACCTTGTCTGTTCCATATTTATTCACCAAAGATCAAGAAATAATCAACACAAAGAGCCACAACAGCCCAAGGCACCATTGATTCATGTACTCCTGAGGCTGGATGGAGAAATAATTTAGCCGCTCCTGCTGCTGATCTCTCTTCCCAGCCAGACACCCACAAGCATTTCTCCCTTCTTACTTGAAAGCTACCAGAAAAGAGCCTGGGTTTGTCCACTGGAACCCTTTGTGTGCGCTCTATTTCAACACAGCAGGTAGTGAAAAGATTTTTCGTCACTACATAGTAAATCAACAGGAAACAGACATGCCTGTGAGTGCTCTGAAATGGAAGCAGGATCCTTCTGTGACACGTTCCTTGAAGCAGACTCACCAAGCCTCCATGTGGGCAGGTAACAGGAAAAGCATAGTATACATGTTCTAAAGACTACTCAGTCCATTAAAACCAGTCTCCCCCATTACACAGTTAGGGAAGGGAAGGGGAAAGGGAATAAGCATTAATGTAGCACCTACTATGCGCTGTGCATTGCGCTAAAGACTTCACAAATAGTATCTCAATTGTTCTTAATTGTATACAGAATAAACTCAAGGTAGATAAATACAAAGTGGTCAAGGAGGGAAGGCACCAATATTTTGGGACAGGGCTGTCCAACCTTTGGTTTTTATTGAAACAATAGACAATATATTTTGATTTGCCATTTTAGTGAGAGCTCTGTGGTAGCTCGGCTTCCTTTGCTAAAGCATTTCTACGCTTGTAGGCAGCTGCATAAATTGCACCGCATTTTGGACAGCCCTGTTTTAGGAAGGGATTCATGCAGAAAATTGTGCTTGAGCTGTTTCTTGAAGGAACAGAGGTATATTCGGAGGTGGAGGTAAGGATGGAACAGATTCCAGGCATTGGGGGGGGGGGGGGGGGATTTGACATGTAGAAAAGCTACATGGAGGATGGAAGTCCTATTCTGATTGCCTGGATAAGATACAGGATTGAGGAATAAAGAGGGGAGTCAGGGAGAGGGCTAGAGAGCAGCTAGTGACTAATATGTTGTAGGGAAAGGTGTGACTTACCCTAATGAATATTCAGAATGTGACAACCCTCTGTTAGATAATTAGGTTTTCTAAAGGGCAATAAGTTAAATGTTAACAAAGTCTCACCTAACATCATATGCCACAAAATACAAATGTACAAACTAAGCATTCTAAGTCAATCTTGGATTTGTGGAGGGCATTTTTTTCCCTCTGAGAATGGCAGTGTACTTCTTGTTTTTTATGTTTTCATACATAAACCTCAAAGAGGGCAAAAAGAAAGGTAGGAAGGAATAGGAATGGGTCAAAGAAAGATATTCAATAAGAATTAAGCATTGCGGATGCTTTGGGTTGTGTTGGGGTTTTTTTTTTTAAGCTGACATTAGGGATTTATTTTTAAAAAGCAAGCTGTCATGTGGCTTTGTATTATTATTACATAGAGAACGTTCTTCTGGATATAGAGGAATTGTTAGTCTAAGTTATTTTTTTGAAATATATTTTATTTTTCCCCCCATTACATGTTAAAACACATTTTTATTATTTGGGTTGGGTTTCCACCCTCCTCCCTGAGACAGTGTGTGCATATTAGTCATTTTGTACAAGAAAACACAAATGAAAGAAAGAAAGTGAAAAACAGCATGCTTCAGTTTATATTCAAACAATATCAATTCTTTCCTGGAAGTGGATAATAGTGCGATTCATCATTAGTCCTTTGGGATTGTGTTTGATCGCTGTATTGCTGAGAATGCCCAAGTCATTCACAGTTCTTCATCAAACAATATTACTTTACTGTGTACAATGTTCTCTTGGTTTTGTTCATTTCGCTTTGTACCACTTCATGTAAATCCAGGGTTTTCTGAAATCATCCTGCTTGTCATTTCTTACGGCACAGTAATATTCTATCACATTCATATGCCACAGCTTGTTTATCCATCCTCCAATTGATGAGCATCTCTTCAATTTCCAATTCTTAGCTACCACAGAAGGAGCTGTTATAAATATTTTTGTACAAATAGGTCCTTTTCCCTTCTTTTTAATGACTTTGGAATATAGACCTAGCGGTGGTATTACTGGATCAAAGTGTATGCACAGTTTTATAGCCCTTTGGGTATAGTTCCAAATTGCTCTCCAGTATCACAACTCCACCAATTCATTAGTGTCCCAGTTTTCCCACATCCCCTCCAACATCCATTTCCCTTTTTGTCATATTAGCCAATCTGATAGGTGTGAGGTGGTCCCAGCGATGAGGACATTTTTAATTCTTTCAACTGAACAAAGCTCCGTTGCTTTAATTGTCCATCACGTTCTACCAGCCAAGCATCAGAATGTGGCTGGAGCTCTTTGTGGTTGCTCTGAACTCAGACAATGAGGAAGTGATGTTAACAGTCTGAGCCTTTATTCCCCTAAGCCAGGGGTGGGGAACCTGTGACCTCGAGGCCACATGTGGATTCAGTCAAAGGGCCATGCTTGAGGACCTAGAGCGCCACATGTGGCCTCGAGGCTGCCGGTTCCCTACCTCTTCCCTAAGTCAATGAAATCTCAATACCTTTTAAGGAAAAACTAGCCTAACTTTCATGGGAGGAGGGGTTAGGATATTGCTCCCACCACATCAATGACCCAGTTGCTTATAAAGTACCAAGGGTAACTCTAGGTAACAAGGATTAGGTACTACCCATTGTTCCAGACATTGAGGTGGTAGAGTGGATAAAGTGCTGGCCATGGAGTCAAGAAGACTTGAGTTCATATCTAGACTTATACGACTTTGGGCAAGTCACCTAACCTTCCTTTGCTAGGTACCATTTGGGACACATTGAGTTTTAGGTTAAGCGATTGGCCTAAGCTGTCCATCAGTAAGGGTGAGGCCTGATGAGCATTTACCTACTACAGTCATGTACCATACCACATCCCATAAAAGATTAGAGCTAGAATTTCCCCAATATGGTATGTCGTACTTGACATACTTGGTGAACAAGGACACGGTGATGAGATAATGTTATGATCCCCATTTTGCAGATGAGAAAACTGAGGTTAAGTGATGTTAAGCGACTTGCCTAGGGTCATAGTTAGTAAGTACCTGAGGTAGGACTGAACTCAGGTCTTTCTCTCTCCAAGTCCAGTGCTCTATCCATTAAGCTACCTGACCTTGAAAACAGGAAGCCCTGAATTCAGTCTCACCCCAGACACCTCCTAGCTGTGGGATCTTGGGCAAGTCACTAAACCTCTCTCGGTCTCAGTTAATTCATCTATAAAATAGGGATAATAATAGCACTTACCTCCCAGGGTCATTATGAGGGTCAAATGAGATAACATATATAAAGCACTATGCAAATCTTAAAGCACTATATAAATTTTTAGCTATTATTATTATTAAAATTTGAATGGATAATGATGTCACATTTATAAGGTTTTTCATATTAAAATAAGGGAATTTTTTTTTCTCTCGCTGCTTTATCTTCTGCTTTACCCCAGGATTCATGTCTAGTCTAATGTAATATCTGTCATAAGACAACATATGCCCTATCCCCTGCAGGAGATCTTTTAGCCTGGGTTTCTTCATCAAAGCCTTGCTACTAAAGCTTTTAATCAAGTACGTAATTAGCAGCGGCTCTCAACTCCAGCTTCAACTAATGGCTGACTTTGGAGGGAACTGCTTGGAGAAAGTATAGGAGGCATATTGGAGATGTGCGAAGATGTTGAATTATTAACTGTGCTATGTTAAGTTGGAACTTAGATCTTTTAAAGGGAGGGAAAATGCTCTTGGCAATTAATGTAATCATAGAAATCATCAGGGAATGCAATAAAAAAGATGATAAAAAGAACTGTGGAAAATGATAAAAAATGGTTTGGAAAGTAATGAGGGAATTAGTGAGAAATCAAGCTGTGACAATGTAACATTGGCAAATAAATTACATCAACTTTTTAGCTGGAAGATTAAACCTAGAAATAAAGGAAACTAGGTAATGCTTGCGTGGGGAGCTCGGTTTGGCACATGGGAGAAACAAATTTAGGTGAAGAGTGGAGAAATCAATCATGAAAAAATGTGTGTTCTAAAATGCATTTTATTGCATAGAAATCAAAGAGAAAAATCATTCAAGAAAAGAAAAATCGAATCTCAAGGTAGACTTGTGTCCATTAGATACAAGTCACATTTCTATAGTGCTTTCCAATTTATAAAGCACTTTTCTCACAGTATTCTTGTGAGGTAGCCGGTATTATCTCCACTTTACAGATGGGGGCTGGTTATACCACTAATAAGTGTCAGAGGCTGGATTTAAACTCCTAAGTCCATTGTTCTTTCTACCCTCCATGAAAAGACATTTCATAATTACCATCCTACGTATGCTAATTAATAGTAACCTAAAATGTAAGGTCAGGGGGAAGGAGAGGGATGAACCTATATCCTTCCATATAACTAACCTAGAAATCATCACAGCTCTCTAAAGTAAAGTGGGTTTGATGGTTTTATTTTTGTTTTTCCCACTACTTTTAGTTGTATATAAAGCTGCATTTAACCTGTTAGCATGATATCAATAAATCAGTCAACATAATTTTTCTCATCCCATTTTTACCTAAATGCATTTACAGTGCCATGCTCGTGTTGTCTTTGTTTCTTAAAAAATGCTCAAGATCTAACCTTCTTTATCAAGAGAAGATATATTTAGTGACACATATGGCTTGAATTTGGGAGACTGCTAAAAAGTTTGTATGGAAGACTTTATTGTGCCAGTAGCATAGATGGAGAGGGGAGAAGGGCTTCTGAACAGGAGGCTTTAGCTCAGCAAGTTCCTTGTGTCCAATGGCAAAAGTAGAAATGATGCATAAGAAAATGAAGTCTGGAAGGACTGCAGGGCTACGTCAGATAAACCCAGAAGAAATCCATCCCAAAGGTAACCCAACTATTAAAAAAAAAACATTTAGGTACTAGCTTCCAAGGTACTTCAAAGAGAAGCAGACATTGAACACTTGGGAGTAATATTTTAGAAAGGACACTGATTATCTGGAGAGCATCCAAAGTAGGGCAACCATGATGATATTAAAAGACTGGATTTTTATTAAAGGACTGATTTTACTGATGCAAGGAATGTAGACTTTATTGATGCAAGGAATTACTGGCGGATGAAAAAAAATGGGCATGATAAAAGATAAAAATGGTAGAGACTTAAGATAAGCAGAAGAGATTAAGGAGAGTTGGCAAGAATATACAGAAGAACTATACAAGAAAGATCTTAACATCAACAGTAAGCACAATGGTGTGGTTACTGATCTAGAACCAAACATACTGGAGAATGAAGTTAAGTGGACCTAAGAAAGCATTGCTAAGGTGACAGAATCCTAGCTGAGCTATTTAAAATCCTAAAATATGCTGTTGTCAAAGTGCTACACTCAATAGGCCAGCAAATTTAGAAAACTCATCAGTGGCCACTGGATTTGAAAAGTCTCAATCTTAAAAGTAATGCTAAAGAATATTCAAATTGCCCTTATTTTACATACCAGCAAGGTTATACCTAAGATTCTCCAAGCTAGGCTACAGCAATACGTGAACCAAGAATTACCAGAAGTGTAGGCTGGTTTTCAAAAAGGCAGAAGAACTAGAAACCAAATTGCCAGCCTTCATTGGGTTATGGAGAAAGAAAGGGAGTTTCAGAAAAACATCTACTTCTGCTTTATTGACTACACTAAAGTCTTTGGCTATGTGGATCACAACAAAATATGGCAAGTCTTCAGCGAGATAAGAGTACCAGATCATCTTACAGGAACCTGTATGTGGGTCAAGAAGGAACAATTAGAAGTGAACATGAAACAACTGATTTGTTTAAGATTGGGAAAGGAGTTTGACAAGGCTGTGTGTTGTCACCTTATTTATTTGACTTATAAGCAGAGTACATCATGTGAAATGCCAGACTAGATGAATTGAAAGCCAGAATTAAGGTTACCAGGAGAAATATCAATAATCTCAGATATACAAATGATACCATTCTGATGGCAGAAAGTGAAAAAGAATTAAGTCTCTTGATGAGGGTGAAAGAGGAGAATGTGAAAGCTGTCTTGAAATTTAACATTTTTAAAAAAAACCAACTAAGATCGTGACAATTGGTTCCATCACTTCTTGGCACATAGAAAGAGAAGAAATGGAAACAGTGTCAGATTTTATATTCTTGGGCTTAAAGATCATTGCAGATGGTTACTGCAGCCAGGAAATAAAAAGATGCTTGCTCCTTGGAAGGAAAACTATAGTAAATCAGGACAGCATACTAAAAAGCAGAGACATCACCTTGCCAACAGCAGTCCATATAGTCAAACTATGGTTTTTCTAGTAACAATCCATGGCTTTGAGAGTTGGACTACAAGGAAAGCTGAGTGATTCAGAATCAACACTTTCAAGTTGTGGTACCAGAGAAGACTTTTGAGAGTCCCGTGGAGAGCAAGGAGATCAAATCAGTTGACACTTAAAGAAATTAATTCAGACTACCCATTGGAAGGACAGATACTAAAGGTGAAGCTTAAACATTTTGACCACACAATGAGAAGACAGGACTCATTGAAAAAGACCCTGGTGCTGGGAAAGATTGAAGGCAAAGGAGAAGGGGAAGGCAGAGGATGAGATGGATAGATAGTATCATGGAAACAATGAACATGAACTTAGACATCTGGAGATAATGGAGGATAGAAGGGCTTGGTGTGCTATAATCCATGGGGTCATGAAGAATCAGACATGACTAAACAAATGAACAACAAAAAAGCTTCCATCCATTGCTCTTATTTATATCCCTTGGCCAAGCAGAATGCATCTAATCTCTCATCCACATGTCAAACACCTGAAGACAGTTATGATGTGTTTCCTCCCTCCCCATTCCCCACTCTATTTTTTTTCTTCTGTATTCTAAACAAATTTCCAGTTCCTTCAACCAATTTTTATATAGCAAAAATATAAATAAAGCCCTTTCAGCTCCTTGGAGATAATAGATTATTTATCTCTAGGAACATTTTATAAATAATTGAAAGAAAAGCCAGAAGAGTTGTTTTGGGATTTTTTTTTTTTTGGAGCATCCGATGCTACACTCTGGTTGTCTACACACATCCCCAACACCCAGCATGGGCTGTGGAAGAGATGAAATTGTCAATGGGTAAATAAGCCCTTCAAAGGAACATGATATCCTCTAGGTTTATTATGAGATGTGATCAAACAATTCAAAACAAAACTCTGCCCAGAGACTACAACACTAATTGGTGGGACCAATCAATCTATGAGGGTTTCACATACCACAGGCATGGCATCCGTCTATGACTTGCTGTGTGGCACAGATTTTATGGGGCCCTCAGGCAAGAAGCTGCCCTGTTTATCACCTACATAAATAATGCAAAGTGAATTTAAACTGACTAGGAACAAAATCAACATTCACTCTGCTTCCATATGGAATGAAGAGAAAAATTGCTATAAAAAGTGAAAACCATAGACTTTACAAATGGTGATGCAAATACATACTGACTTGGTTTTAGAAAATATCTCTTCTGTTCTAATCAGACAAGTTTCTTTCAAGTTACCCACATTGAAAAAATATCTATTACAGGCCCCATGCCTTTGTCTATGTTGTTCCAACTGCTTGGAGTGCCCTCTCCTGTCTTATTTAATCACATCTTACCTATCCTTAAAGGCCAAGTTCTCCAATATACCATGAAGTCTTGGGCAACCTCTACAACCTACATACTTTTTAATTTTTTTATTCTGAACTTAGCAAACAGCAAAAAAATGAGCCATTTCCACGTGCATTTGGGAACAGAAAGGGAGAATACTACATGAAACTTTAAATCTCTGTTATATGTAAAGCTGGCTCTTCTTCTAAAGTATATAATAAATTCAGCGTATAATTTCCAAAGCTGTCCTATTTGTAATTCATTTGGGCCTTCCTTCTGTTCTCTTTGCTTTTGGGGAATTTGGAGAACCCTATCCTTCAGGCATCTATGTGGCACAATGAACAGAATACTGAACCTGGAGTCAGGAAGACCTGAGTTCAAACACAGCCTCAAATACTAACTAGCCTCTGTTTGCCTCAGTTACCTCAACTGTAAAATAGGGATAATAATAGCACCTACCTCACAGGGTTATTGTAAGGATCAAATGAGATAATATTTGTAAACCACTTAGGACAATACCCGGCACATAATAGGTCCTCTGTAAATGTCACATTATTATTGTTATTATTGATATTATTTTTATCACCTTCTCTCCTATTTCTACCTCCCCATGGAGGGTGGTAGAATGAACACAAAACCCTTATAGTTAATAATAAAGCAAAACAAATTCCCACATTATCAATGTCCAAAGATGAATGTCACATTTGGAATCTTGAATCTATCCCCTCTCTGTCTGACCAGAAGGACATACCAGAATTAGGATGACAGGTACCCAGAAACCTAAAAGACATACAGGAGTATAACTGGTCATTGAGTGAGTCCCAGCAGCCTACAACAGGAGAAGGCCAAGAAATGGAGAGAGAGGAAGGATATGGAAAAGGCACAAGGACCTAGTTTTGAGACCTGGGATTCAAGGTATTGGCTTGAACCCAGGGGAACAGAGCAAGAGCCCAGTTGGTGGAATTAGGGGTGCAGGGTCAAAGTAGAGCCAATAGGGACTAAACAAATCACTTCACTACCCCTTGCTTTCTTTGACCTCTGATAGAACTGTCTGTCTGTGTTCCACTTATCTTATTGAACAAAAACTCCCCAAAGGTTTTGTGTGTCTTGTTTCTCCCATCCCCAGCAAGACTGTGAGCACCTCAAGTATAGAGTCTTATCTTAAACTGTATATGTTTCCCATTACATCTTGGTTATAGAAAAAGTGCTTAATGACTACTCATTGAATGAAA
Source organism: Phalanger gymnotis (assembly GCA_028646595.1). Taxonomy (NCBI): domain Eukaryota; kingdom Metazoa; phylum Chordata; class Mammalia; order Diprotodontia; family Phalangeridae; genus Phalanger; species Phalanger gymnotis. The sequence goes on along the minus strand of CM053622.1, from coordinate 149,049,534 downwards.
CTGTTTAATAAAATAGAATAATAAAAAAAATTAAGATAAACTATTACAGTGAAGCTTCAATTCAACAACAAAAATCCTGTAAATTTCATTCATTTGAAGTCTGAAACCATGTGGACAAAGCTGATTTTTTAAAATTTTTGATTTACTATAATGAGTTAGTGGTTTTCAGCAGATTATTTTTTGAGAGAAGAATAGTATGGATTAGTTAAACTAAGAGAATAGACTTCAAGTACTTCATTATATACACAAAGCTAATAGGTTAAAGTAAATCACTCTTATTTATTTATTAAAACTACTTTTCTGAGGATCTTTATAAGGTAATGCTTTATTTGCCTAGCTCTAGTTAGTGTATGTAATTGAAAATAATACTATATCTTTAAAGTCCTGTGATCATACCTTTCAATTTTGGGATTGGGATTTGGGATACCAGCATCCTTCTCTCCCCATCCCACTCCCATTTTATCCGAATTCTTGAAATTTTACTGAAACTGTTGCTGGGGTGTGTTCTGGGGTCTGGAGGGAGGGTGACTGATGGCATCTTGTGAAATTTGGCTTAGAAACTAAAGCATTATAAGCACTTTGCTCTTTTCTCAACCACAGCTTCCAATGTCACATATTTTCATCATTGGACAAAATGCCAAATAAATTCCTTCTGTCAAGCTTACATTGATAGATACCATTTATTTGCTATTCTTTCTGCCTGCCTAAAGATAATTTTTTAAAAAATTAGTATACTAGTGAAAGAAAGGGTTGGGGGGCAGGGAAGGTAAAGTAAATTAATACAGAGTGGGAAGAATATAAATAGATAGAAGATTATCCCAGCCCTGTGCAATGTTTCAAGTGACCTTTCAGAGTAGAGTTGACTAAAGAGAGAGTTTGGTAGAGTGGGGAAAGCATACGATTTTCAATGGCAACAATTGAATCCAAGTTCTCTTTAGCATCAGTTCTACATATGAAAAGTGGAAATAATAATATTCCCAGCCTCTCCTTTATAATGTTTCATGAGACTTTAGAGCTAGAAGGAACCAGACACCATCTATCTAATGTAGGTTCCCAAAGTGGGTGATACTGGGGGGCACTGGAACAATCCAGGGTGGGGGAGTAGCCTCAGATACAGTTGGGGGGTGTTGAATAAAAATAAAGGGGTGGTAAAACCATAAGGAAAAAAGAGAAGAAAATTTTGAAAAATCATTCATACATGTTTCATCTGTTGCTTAACAGAGTTAAAGTTGTAGTGATGACATTATTTTCCAAATAAACACACAAAATGCAAGTTATAATCAATCAGTGGTCAAGTTCACTGACAGGTCTTAAGAAGCAAGTGTTGGCAGACAAGCCTGTCATGCGTTGTTGGGAAGTCCAGCATACATAGGCAGGAATATGTGCATGTAATGACTTGTTCGCAATACGATATTATGTGGTTACATGACACAATATTGCATCATCACAATTTCAATGCAAGAAAAAACCTACAAATTTACAATAAATTATCAAATTTAAGATACATCATTTTAAAAAAATTTATGTATTTTTTAAATGACACAAATTTCAAAAAAAAAGTTAAAGGGTTAAAAAAGTAGATTTCTACGGGGGCACTGAGTAATTTTTTTTAAAGGGGGGGTAATTTTGGGAACCTCTGATTTAGACATTGCTTTTTCCCATCACTTAGCTTATTTGACTCTCACCACTGAGATTCTTGGAACAATTATTATTTTACAGACAAGGAGACCAGCTCAGAAAAGTGAAGGGCTTTCCCAAGGTCACAGAGGTCCTAAGTGACAGAGCCAGGACTTTAATGCATATCTCCTGACACCAATGCTGGGGTTCTGTCCACTCTACCCTGGAGCAATAGAGTGGTAGAATACAATCTGCCCCCCACTTTGAGAAAACCATAAGGACAAAAATCTGAACTGGCCAAGCAAGTAAGTCATTGAGGATTCCTTGTTTTGATCTTCAAACTTGTGAAACCTAGTAAAGTGAAAAGAAGACTGAACTAGGCAGTAGGAGACATGAGTCCTAGTACTAGCTCTACCACAACCTAGCCATGGGACTTGGAGGAGGCTGATTCACCTATCTGAGCCTCAGTTTTCTTCAAAATTATTTCCAAGCATGGCTAATGCAAGGACTTATTTTACATGACCACACATACTTATAATGGGCTTTGTTTTTCTTGCCCTCTTAATGGATGAGGGAGAGAGGGGGAAGGAGAGAATTTGAAAGTAAAAATTAAATGAAGTTGAAATAAATGAATTAATGATTTCCAAGGTCACTTTCAGGCCTGAAATCCTATGTTTCTTTCCAGATACCTAATCTTTCTTTGACTTGCTTTGTCTATATTTGTTTGCATGTGTCTGCTCCATTAGAGTGTAAGCTCCTTGAGGGCAAGGACTGTTTTTTGCCTCTTTTTGTATCCCCACCAGTCTGCGCAGAGTGCCTGGCTCATAGTAGGTGCTCAATCAATGTTTTTTGATTAATTGATTGATTTCATTTTAAGTTGGGTCTTCCTGATTTCATGCTATCTCTTTTCTGATCAAATCCTACACACCACTGCCCAAGGGATATAGGTGATGTAATAGTCTGATCACAGCTTGTACTCATAAAGCTTCCATGGATCCTTTTGTTCCCACAGAATAAAATATAAACTCTCTGATAGTGGCATTTAAAGCCCTTCATGGCTCCAACCTTCCTTTCCACCTTTATCTCATACTTTCTTGAAGTCTGTATTCCAAATTAATTTCATGAAATCTAATCTCCATTGCTCCCTTTCATGCCGACTTTGTACAGCTCTGTTACTGTCCTCAGTATCTTCCCCTGCTTAGAGTAGACTTCATCTATCCATGATTGTTGAAGTTGGTCCTTCCTTCAAAGGAAGGGACTCTCTTATTACCTCCAGAATCAAATATAAAATCTTCTGTTTAGTTGTTTAAACTTTTTATAACCTGGCCTCTTTGTACCATTCTCTTGCATTACTTTACTCCTGTCTATACACTGTACAAAATGGCTCCACTGGCTTCTTTCTGTTTCTTACGTAGGACCCTCTACTCGGTGCCTTTTCTCTCGGTGTCTCCCATCCCTGGAACTCTTTATTTCTTCCTCTCCACCTCCTACCCTCCCTGGTCTCCTCCTGGCCCCCTAAACGTTCATACCTCCACTCTGAAATTGCCTCCAATTTACCCTAATTGTTTACATGTCTCCCTCATTAGAATGTGACCCCCTTAAAGGTAGGTTTTTGCTTTCTTTTGTATCCCCAGCACTTAGCAGAGTAAACAATAAATGCTTATTGACTGAGTAACTTCAAGGTCCACATCAGGACCCCCTTCCTTGGCCAACCTCTATCCCCCAAATGAAAATAATTTCTCTCTTATCAAACATCTCATAGCACTTTCATCACATCCTACCTCGTGATGTCATTATTCTCATATTTTCTCTATCCTTTCTTCCCTACTCTCACATATCAGATTATAAGTGTTTTTAAGGGCAGAAGCTGTTTTCATCTTTGTCTCCTCACACTAAGCCCCCTACTTAGTCCTTAGCAGATGCTTAATAAACATTTGTTAACATTTGTTCAATTATTCATTAAAATCAGGAACTTAAACCAGAACCTGAATAAACTGTTGCAACTAAACCTCAAAATAGAATTTTAAAAAAAAATTTAAAACACATACAAAACTAGTTTGAGGGGGAAAAACCGGTAGAACATTCTGAACTGAATAAAGTATGAAACAGAGTGTCAGGATGTCAGCCCAGACTGATATCCCATTCAGTTCCAGTCCCTGCTTAAAATTAATTTGGTTTTGAGAATTCCTTGACATTGCTTGGGATAATTGGAAACAGCCCCTGAGGTGTCGCAGAATCAGGACTGAAACTCATTGCTTTGAGTTCCCCTTCTTCAGTTTACTTCAGTGTTTTTCAAGAAATGATGGTTTCATCCTCATAGGTATCCTTCTCCCACCCCCACCCCCTCTCGCTCCATCCACAAAAATTGCTACCACCTCTTAAACATGGATGTCTGCCAAAGTCCTGTTCTTGGTGCTCAGCTTTGGTGATCTCATCTCCAGTTATAGGTTCTTTAAAATGGAAGTGGCCCCAGAGGCCATACCTGAACAGGTGTCCTTTCTGCAACATCCCAGACACATGGTCATCCAGACTTTGCTTGAGGACTTTGAGTGAGGGCGAACTCACTACCACCTGAGGCACCCCATGGCATCTTGTTCTGTTCAGTCTCCAATATAGGTTGCTTCCTGTCATTAGAATGTCTGCTCCTTGAGTGCTGGTGTGGCAGCGCATCCGCCCAAGCATGGAACATAGAACTCTTTAGTCTACAAGCAGTCATACCCCGCAGAAAAACTCAAGGGTCAAGTAAGTTGGCTGGGAACATGGTGAGGTGGCGAAAACACACCCAGATTCAGTCTCAGACTGTGGAATCCTTCTTTGGTGACAAAGAA
>CM053622.1:149028589-149044589 GCA_028646595.1 Phalanger gymnotis | reverse complement strand
ATTGTGGAAAGGTTATACATAATGATACGCATGTGGCTTATGTTGAATTGCTTGACTTCTTAGGGAGGGTGGGTGGGAAGGGAAGAGGGGAGAGAATTTGGAACTCAAAGTTTTAAAAAATAAAGGTTCAAAAGTAAAAAAGTTTTTTTTTTACATGCAACTAGAAAATAAGGTGCACAGGCAATGGGGCGTAGAAATTTATCTTGCCCTACAAGAAAGGAAGGGAAAAGGGGATAGGAGGGGAGTGGGGTGACAGAAGGGAGGGCTGACTGGGGAACAGGGCAACCAGAATATACACCATCTTGGAGTGGGGGGGGTAGAAATGGGGAGAAAATTTGTAATTCAAACTCTTGTGACAATCAATGCTGAAAACTAAACATATTAAATAAAAATAAAAAAAGGGAAAAAAAATGTCTGCTCCTTGAGAGAAGAGACTGACTCACTTTTGTATTTGTAATCCCAGTATTTGGTATTTTAGTTGTTGTTGCTGTTGTCATTGAGTTGTTTTCAGTCATGGCTAACTCTTCATGACCCCATTTGCAGGTTTCTTGGCAAAGATACTGGAGTGATTTACCATTTCCTTCTCCAGCTCATTTTATAGAGGAGGAAACTGAGGCAAACAGGGTTAAGTGACGTGTGCACAGTCTCACAACTTGGCAATAGTAGACACTTAAAGATTTATTCATTTAACCTTCTCCCAGAGTTCTAAAGTCACATTTCCTGGCACCTGCTGTTTATCTTCTCCCCTATATCCCATGAACTCTTCAAACTCAACTTGGGTAAAACTCACTTTTCTTTCTTCACAAAACTTATGCCTACCCCCAACTTCTCTATGTACAAGGATAGAAACCACCTGGTCATCTTCAACTTTCTCTCCTCTGTCACTCTACAGAATCAAGGAGGCAAGGATGTGCTATACCCAGTAGCTTGCTAAGTCCTGTCAACTCTATCTCTGAAATATAAATTAATTAATAGATTCATTCCCTTTTCTCAGCTGCCACTATACTGGCCCTACTTCCAGTGGCCATTTCCACTTTCCTAAACTACTATAAATACCGTCCTAACTAGCGTTTCTGCCCATAGTCTATCGCTTGTCCAATCCATTTTTCACACTGATGATGGTATAATGTTCCTAATGTGTTGCTCTGCTGGTATCACCATATCGTTCAGAAACTTTCAGCAGTATCCTGTTGCAGATCCAATAAAGTAGAAATTCCTGATCCTGGCAGCCAAAGCCCTCCACAGTCTGGCTCCATCATACATTCTCCAGTTTTTTTTCCCCCTGAACTGCTCCCGGTTCCTTCTTCCAGTCCTACTCTGTCCTGTCTCTGCCATGCTATTCCCTATTCCTGAAATGGATTCCCATCCACTCTTAATCTGTTGGAGACCCAGTTCAGATGCCACCTCCTCCATAAAGTTTTCATTAAGCTAGCAAGTTAATAACATTTCCTCCTTATTCAAAGGGACCTCATGCAAACATTTTCTGCAGCCATTCTGAAACAGCAGAGATGAGCACATTAGACATCCTTCTCTCTGCCTCCCCCTACTCCCTCCTCCTTTCTCTCCCTCTCTTCCTTCTTTCTCTAGCTCTGTCTCTCTCTGTCTCTGTCTCTCTTTTGGTTTCTGTCTAAGAAGGGGAACCTAAAGCAATAAATCTCAGTCATGGTTCTGTGACATTTCATGGGCTATTTCCAATAATCTCAAGCAATGTCAAGGAATTTTCTCCATCTCCCTCCCTTGCTCTCGCTCTCACTCTCTCTTGCTCTCTCGTCCTCTTCCTTCTCCTCGTTGCCCCCGTGCACTTACTTCACACTTTCTTATAGCTTAGTTATTTCTACACATGCTTTGTCCCTCATTAAACTGCAATCTCTTTGAAGGGTGGAGTTGGTTTTATATTCCCAGCACCTAAGCACAGAGCCTTGTTGATAGCAGGAACTTAATAAGTGTTTGTTGAATTGAATTGATGTCTTCAGTAACTTAGTACACAGTTTTTCATGAGTTATGTCCAAAAAAAAATTTATAACTTGATGACCAGTATCCTGACAATGAGTCTTTGAACCGAGGCTGGTCCTCTTACCACAAACATAAACCATTGCCAGACGCATATTTAAGGCCTTTCCATCTTGGTAGTAACCATACCCAAGCTTGTGACCTTCCAGCAGAGCCACTGAGAACCCAGGCTCACTATCATGTATGATGAGACATTGGAATAGGGCTTTAATTGGGTGTTAAGTTCCCCTCATATCCTTAAAACAGTGTTTGATTTACACAGGATTGTATAAGGCGAGGTTTGAAAAAAATGTTTTAGTAGTGAAAGTAGTACTTACTTACCAAACGATCTTCCTTTATAAACAAAGTCTAAGAGGATGAATTTGCTTCTTTTGCAGACACTTAACCAGTGAGGCAGTGAGTGTATTAGAGCAAGTGTTAAATTAAAGAGAAACAAATGGAAAGAGAAAGACAGAGAGAGAGAGAGAGAGAGGGTAAGGGAGAGAGGAAGAAAAAGTAAGGGAGAGACAGACAGAAGAGCTGTCTACTGTGCTTATCTCTGTCATTCCCAGAATGGCTGCAGGAAATGTTTGCACAAGATTTCTCAGAATGACTTGAGGAAATGTTATTAACTTGCTAGCTCTATGAAAGGGTCTTAGTACCCTAGTATAATTAAAGTATTCTATCGGGTGACATCCAGGTTTCCGTGGCATTTAAAGATTATAATATACTACAGATCTGGAGACTATACTGCAAATGTCTTTGAGACTTAGAAAAAATGATTATTAAAAAAATAAAGTATGAGGAAATAGACAGATGCATGTGTCAGAAACATCTCAATGTGGTTATTACGGTGGAAAATGGGCCTCTTCTGAAAAGCTACCCACTGCTGTGTGGGCCCTGACCAGCAAACATCAGCTAAGTTTTACCAGCACCAGCTTGACTCTCCCCTTATCTCAGTACAGATATTCCCATTCACCTTTTTTCTTTTTAATTTAAATTTTCTTTTTTTATTAGGAACTTCGTTCATCTTTGAATAACAGGAGGAGGGATGCTAGTGAGGAGATACAGGGAGAAAGACAGAAACAGCCCACCAAACTAGATATATTCATACCTCAGCTGTAGGCACCTTGGGGAATGTGGTGTCCCACACAAATGAATTTCCAAATAACTGAAGTTTATCTCTTTAAATACTAACAACTCTTTTTTTAAAAAATCTTTCCTGGTTTGTATTAGCAGATTTCTAAAATATGTTATATACTTTGCTAAATTCTTAAATTTAGGGTTCAGGCTAGGGCTTAGACTAGAGTTAGGGTTAACAAAGTGCGGGTGTGGTTGCCCCACCTAACATCAATTAGTTCTGTAGACAAGCAACGATAACAAGGACTGGTACAATCAGGTCCATGGGAATAACATTGGACTAAATGACATTTCTGTTCAGTCATTTTCGGTGGTGTCTGACTCTCCATGACCCCATTTGGGGTTTTCTTGGCAAAGATACTTGGAGTGGAGTTTCCTTCTCCAGCTCATTTTATAGGTGAGAAACTGAGGCAAACAGGGCTAAGTAACTTGCCCAGAGTCACACAGCTAGTAAATGTCTGAGCCCAGATTTGAACTTGTGAAGATGAATCTTCCTGACTCTAGGGCTAGTGCTCTGCACACTATGGCACCATCTAGAGGCCCTAGAAGTTATAGGACTTCCTCACTCTAGGCCCAGCTGTCTTTCCACTGCTACATCTAGCTGCCCTAAATGACAATACAGTGACATTCTATAAGATGGATGAATTAACGTTACAACGAAGCTTCTCATTTGTTAGGTAGGGTTTTGTTACTGGGAGTGGGTATATTTATGCATATAGTAGAGGTTCTTAACATGGTGTGCATGAACTTTTCCCCTATATTTTGATAACTGTTTCAATATGTTTGGCTGCCTTAGTAATCCTTTATTTTATGAATGTAAAAATATTATTCCGAGGAGTCCAGAGATTTCATGGGACTTCCAAAAAGTCCATTAAAAAAAATAAAGGTGAAGAGGCCTTTGGCTAAAATAATTGGACACAATTCAATAATTGGCCACAGTGGACTAGATACCATCTTGATCCACAGTGATGTAAAGAGGAGGTCTCATGACTATTCCGCCTAAGAGAAAGGATGGAGTCGCACCAGAACAGTGGAGACCATTCAAGGGAGTCCATTCCAATTCCATTATAAGAATGTATTAAGTAGCTACTACATATAAGACAGGCAGCTAGGTGGTGTAGGAGATAGAGTACAGGCCTAAAGTCATGAAAACCTGACCTCAAGACACTTACTAGTTGTGTGTTCCTAGGCAAGTCACTTAACTCAGTTTGCCTCATTTTCTCATCTGTAAAAATGAGCTGGAGAAGGCAAACCACTCCCATCATCTCTGCCAAGAACACCCCCAAACGGGAGCCTGAAGAGTCAGACGCAATTGAAACTATTCAACAGTATGACACATACAAGGCACTGGGGAATACAGAGACAAAAAGAAAATACAGATACATTTTGAGGGTTAATGGAGGACAAGCAGGCCTCAGAGTCAGGAAAATTTGGGTTCAAGCCACCTCCAACATATATTGGCTATGTGACCCTGGGCAGGTTGCTTAACCTCTCTTTGTCCTCCGAGACAATTCTCTAAGATGATTAAATGGCAGAATAGTTGTTGTGGAACTGCAGTAATAGAAGGGGGTTTCTTCATCAGGAAGTCTCTACACCAGTGAAATCACAGGTCTGGACCCTCCCTCCCCATATAGATCTATATGTCTATTTCTAATTATGTAGATCAGGAAAGTATTCATTATACGGAGTATGCCTATATACCAAACTGTGGTTGAGTGAAGAACGAAAAAAAAAACCCAGCAATTTAGAGTGAGTTGTTTAGTGGCGGTCCCATATTGCCCCAAGGAAGACTCTTCTTCCTGAGTTCAAATCTGGCCTCAGACACTTACTAGCTGTGTGACCCCGGGCAAGTCACCTAACCCTATTTACTGAGTTTCCTCATCTGTAAAATGAGCTGGGGAAGGAAATGGGAAACCACTCCAGTATCTCCGCCAAGAAAACCCCAAATGGGGTCACAAAGAGTTGGAGACACTGAAAATAACCGAACAACAGCTGTGTGATCTTGAGTAAGACTTTCTCTGAGCTTTAGCTGCTTCATCTGTAAAATTAGAGAGTTGGCCTAAATCATCTCTAAGGCCCCTTCCTATTAAACAATTACAGTCTGTTGAACAGTTGAACTTTTGTTGCTGACTCTGAATCTTCATTATGAAGAGTCTTTACCGTGCCTTGCTGTGGTGATGCCATCAAAGGTTATCAGAGTGTATAAAGAGCACCAAATGGCCCCAGATTTCTTTGCCTTTGGCATCTTTAGCCTGGGTTCCTGTCTCCTCTCTTAGTCCTTCAGCATGCTGCCTGTCATAGTTCCTCTAGCCCCTTTCCGATATTTAATTCTAATCTACTATGACCTAGAAAATCAAAGAGTCAGCCTTAAGAATAGCCCACATTTACATATCACTTTACAGCTTAGAGCATACTCTCATTTGACCATTATGGCCCTATGAGCTAGAGAGCCCTATCGTATTGTCCATGCTTTGTAGATGAGAAAATGAGGCTGGCAAGGTTTTAAGTGATTTGCCCATCGGTCCACCTCATACCTACTACTTATTTGGTTCTGCTTACTAAGTAGTAGAACCTCCTCTGACTCCAAACCCAGAATTTTTCTCCCCTACACCACACTTGCTTATTAGAATTTGTGTTGAAAATTGGAGCAAACAGGCGCCAAGTGAAAGCCTGAAGGGGTCTTCCATGAGTAAAGTGTAGAGAGCTAATGACATAATTTTCTTTGTTCTGGCTTTGTTACATGCTGGTGCTTGGCTCTGTTCTAAATAATTGAAGCTAAAGAATACATGTCCTGTAGATAAGCCAGGTATGGGGCAAGTAGGTGGCAAAGAAGAGAGAGCACTGGGCTTGGAATCAGGAAGACTCATCTTCCTGAGTTCAAATCTGGCCTCAGACACTTATTAGCAGAGTGACCCTGAGCAAGTCGCTTAACCTTGTTTGCCTCAGTTTCCTCATCTGTAAAATGAGCTGGAGAAGGAAATGACAAAGCACTCCCCTATCTTTGCTAAGAAAATTCCAAATGGGGCCACGGAGAGTTCATCAGGACTGAAGAACAAAAATATAAGTGAGGTATTACTATTTTGAACATATACGATGAGAGGCCGCTTGGCATAGTAGATAGAGAGCTGGCCTCAGTGCCAGGAAGTCCTAGGTTCAAGACCTGCCTCTGATATATACTGGCTGTGTGACCCTGGATAAGTCCCTTAACATCTCAATGTTGTAGACAGCAACAGCAAACACATTGGCCCTAACAGCCACAGCACTCCAGATTAAAATATGGTTGGGAAACATTTAACAAAACAAATAAAAATACAGTGGAACATAGATAATGTTGATATGTGGCTTTCTAAGTCATGTGGCCACAGGGATCCTTATTTACAGTTTAGTGGCCCTGTTTCTATTTAGTTTGACGTCACTATTCTAGGGAACTCTCAAAGATCATAAGCTGCAGAGATGTTGTTCAGTCATTTCAGTCCAATCGTGTTTTTAACTCTTTGTGATGTCATTTGGGGTTTTCTTGGCAAAGATACTAGAGTGGTTTGCCAGTTCCTTCTTCAACTCATTCTACAGATGAAGAAACTGAAGTAAACAGGGTAAAGTGACTTGCCCAGGGTCACACAGCTAGCAAGTGTCTGAGGCCAGATTTGAACTCAGGTCCTAGCGACTCTGGGGCTGGTGCTCTATCTACCATACAACCTAGCTGCCCCTGCAGAAGAGGTGGCCTCCTGCATTAGTAGAAGGCTTTTCCTCTATGGAACGTAGCACCTAAGGCATAGCTTTGTCTCTTGGGCCATCAGAAGAATAAATGTATTTCAGTCTCATGAAGAACAGAGAATTTACAGGTGCCAATTGGAATTTTCACAGTAGAAACATATAAAACTGAATTCTGTGCTACCTCATGTATCTATGCTGATCAATAGTTGTTTGTCTGTTTTTTTAAAGACTGGGCCTCCCTATCTCATCCAAACATAAGGAGCAGGGGCTGCTCACAGTCCGGTTCTCACTTGGATCAGCACAGGAGGTTTGAGCTGCTGTATTTTTGACCCAGGCAGGTTCTTCTCTCCCTAGGCTACCTGGTGGCCCTCAGCACCCACCACCACCACCGCCACCTCACTATATCAGTGCTGAACTTAATGCAGATGCCTGATCAACTTGGCCCGCTATAGCTCAGAACTCCAAAACTCAAGAGACCTACCACGCTCAGCCTCCCTGGTAGCAAGGATTACAGACCAGCACCACCATGCCTGGCAGAGCTATCACTATCCTGAGAGAAGTCTCACGGCCCTTCCTTTGTCTGGGAGAAAAGATGGAGCAGTTCCATTTTAGTAGAGATGATACAAGGGAAGCCAGTCCAATCCAACGAGCATTTATTAAGTGTCCGCTTGGGCATCTAGGTGGCACAGTGGATAAAGTCCGACTTTGAGTCAAGAGGATCTGCATTTGAATCCTCCTTCAGATGCTGACTAGCTGTGCAAGCTTGGGCAAGTCACTTAACCTTTCTCGGGCTTAGACTCCTCACCCGTAGTATGGTGATAATAGCATCTACCTTACAGGCTCATTGTGAGGACCCAATGAGATAATATATTTAAATCTCTTTGCAAACCTTAAAAGTGCTTTTTTTTAAAAAAGCTAGCTACCATCATAATAATGATTAATGTTATTGTTAAATGCCATTAGAAATGGGGAAACAAAGGGAAAAATGGGCCCTACCCTCAAAGAATTTACATTCTACCAGAAACTCTACAGAATGAACTGGGTATGTTTTCCATACACCAGCACTCTATTCTGATGGACTGCGTTCAGTGGTCTAAAGTCAAGAAAACCCAGAGACCCAATAAAAGTATCTGCAGTGTATATTCCATGAAAGCAGGAATTCTTCACCCTTTTTGTGTTATGGACCCCTCTGATGAAGCTCATGGACCCCTTCTCAGAAAAAAAGGTGTTTAAAATAAACACATGAGATTACCAAGGCAACCAATTATATAGAAATAAAATTGTAAAAAAATGTTAGCCAAGTTCACAGCCCCCCACCCCGGTTAAGAACCCCTGCACTGAAAGAATATGGGTTTAATCTGAAATTATTAGTGAGTAATTATGTAGCACATGGTATATGCAGGGCATATAGTGTTTCCATGTGTTATCTTCCCAGGGTGTCTTCAATCTATCAGAGAAATAGCTATTCATAGAACTTATTAGAAATGCTCAACAAACAAAATAATAAACCACAACAGCACTTCCATCAAACTATGTTGGCACAGAGGCGAGTGGAGGCTTTAACAAGGGCTGGCCTTAAAGGCGACCCCCAGCAGTAAACTACTGCATGGATGTCTTGTATGACCTAAATAGCCAAGCAATGCCTCGGGCCACACTGAAAGGAAAGGACTGATTAATTCCTTCTCAGCCACTGTGTAAGTGACCTGTCCTTAGCTTGTGTTGTTCAGCCATTTTTCAGTTGTGTCCAACTCTTCATGACCCCATTTGAGGTTTTCTTGGGAAAGATACTGAAATGGTTTGGCATTTCCTTCAACATCTCATTTTACGGATGAGGAAACTGAGGCAAACAAGGTTAAATGACTTGCCCAGGGTCACACAGCTAGTAAGAGTCCAAGGCCAGATTTGAACTGAGGAAAATGAATCTTCCTGACGCCAAGCCCAGCATTCTATCCACTGCACCCCCCAGCTATTTCGTCATTAGCTAGGTTAGTCTGATAAAATGCAGACTTTATCAAGATGACTTTAATTCTTATTAGGCTGATTCCCACAATTCAACTTTCAGATACTATTTTTTTCCTTTTTCTGCATTTTGCCCAACCTAAAGCCTGGATTGTATATTCTGCTGCTCAAATGTATTCTAAGCTTTCCCTGCTATTTAGAGGCAAAGGTAGAGAATAAAACATCCTTCACCCCAATATTCTACTATGATTCCTCTTGTTTGACTCTACCCCAAACTTCTATAGAGTCAGTCATTCAACAATCATTTATTGAGCACCTATTATATAAAATTTGACCTCAGACACTTACTAGCTCTGTGTCTCTGGGCAAGTCACTTAGTCCTGTTTGCCTCAGTTTCCTCATCTGTAAAAAGCGCTGGAGAAGGAAATGGTAAACCGCTCCCATATCTTTGCCAAGAAAATCCCAAATGGGATCACAAAGAGTCAGACAAGACTGAACAACAACAAAACGTGTCAGACCCTGTGCAAAGCCCTGTGGACTACAGAGAACTGGGGACAGTTAAACACACCAAAGGGCAGGTGAATATTCCTTTTATTTATACCTGTAAAATCAGCTTCATTCAATTCCTTCAGGACAGTAGGCCAATTTGATAATTACAACATAAGGGACAAAGGAAAAAGCTACCCCCTAAGTATCATAGAGATGAGGTGGGATGAAACTGGCAATAGGAATCTGCCAATATGGTCTTCTTCATAAACAACACAGCTAAGAGATGGAGAAAGCAAAATAGCCCTCATATCAAGGAAACAGACATGTAGAAATCTATCAACCGGAGAATGGATGCACAATGGAGAGGATTTGGATAAACATAAAAAGAAAGAAAAATAAGTGATGTCATTGAAATGTGTCCTGTAGACTGTTGGAGTAGACGAAGGTAATGGATGATTGCACTGATGATAAAGATCTCAAAACTGTCAAAGTAGCCAAGTAGTGATGGAAGATTTCAGCCATCTATCAGATATCTGCTAGAAGCAGAACATTTGATTAATTCTTGACTTGTTGATAAATTTCATCTCTCAAAAGTCAGGAGAAACAATGAGGAGAGCTGCTGCTCCCAATCTAACTCTGATTAATGAAGTGGAAGCCACAGAAACCCTAAGAGAAAGTGACTGTGTCATCTTAGAGTTTATAATAGCCAATGACTAGAATCAGTCAACAAACACTTAAGAATTTATTGTGTGCTATGCATTGAATATGGAGTACCCAGTTGTACAAAGGGCTTGCCGAGCCTTTTTCAGGGCTGCTCATCCACCTTTGATGTCCACCTGTCACGCAACTCACGTGTGGTTCCAAGAAGCTGTAGCATGAGCAGCACCCACGCCCTGGTAAAACCATCTTGGCAGATGGGCTAAACCACATTGAGGGTGACTGACAAGCCTCAAAACTGTTGGTGAGTTGGGGGAGGGGAGTTGTCTGCCTCAAGGATTTGAAGACTTCTCCAGCACAATGGGCAGATGAGAACAATTTGTTCCAACAGCCATGAAGGTGGCTAAAGCAGGTAATGTGGAGCATTTAGAGCTTGGTCAGACAATGGAGACGCCAGATTCATCTGCTACGTTCCAGGCTGTCACCAGTTGTCTTGACTTTTGTCCTGCGTCTGGACTTCAGTCACTCTGGAAGAGAGAATGAGGCTGAGGACTTTCTGTAGCTCTGCCTCACTTAAATCCAGTTCATGCACAAGTCAAGATACCACTCTATGACGTCATTGGTCCTCTTCAAAAAAAAAAAAGATGAAAGGCAACTACAAATTCCAACAAAACAATTCCAGGTGTCTTAGTCAGACTGTACTTTATGCCTTAGGAAAGCCACCAGAATCACAAAACCTCAGAGCTGGAAGGAACATGAGAGATTATTTGGTCAAAACTATAACAGAACAAGACTGGATTTCAGAAAACACAAACAAATGACAAATGGGATCCTATGGCCTGAGACTCTAAATGGGAAGATGGCTTGGGAGGTATCAGTATCAAAAATTAAATTCTTTCCAGCCTCATTAACTGTTAGTCCCTTTCTCATACTCGGATGCAGCCAATCTAGCCTCCTCTCTATTCATCACACAACACTTCATCTCCCACTTGCATGACTCCAGTGGCCATCCGCTATGCTGGATACCTTCTCTCCTTACTTCTTCCTCAGAGTCCCTCTCTGAAGCCTTTCCTAGTTCTCTCACCTGCTGATGCCCTCCCCACAAAACTACTTTGTATTTCACTACTTTGTATAGGGCAACTAGATGGTGTAGTAGAGAGAAGGCCAGGCCTGGAGTCAGGAAGACTCCTCTTCTTGAGTTCAAACCTGGCCTCAGACACTTACTAGCTCTATGACCCTGGGCAGGCCATTTGACTCAGTTTCCTCATCCGTAAAATGAGCTAGAGAAGGAAACAGCAAACCACTCCAGTATCTGCCAAGAAAACCCCAAATAGGATCACAGAGTCAGACGCAACTGAAAACTTTGCATAGATTTGTATTTATTCGTTTTATATTAATACTGAATATATTTACATATATACTTGTCTCCCCTATTAGAATGTAAGCTCCTTTGAATAGAAATAGTTTCATTCTTTGTACTTATCTCCAGTTTTGAGCACCGCGGGGAAGAAGGGAATAAACAAATATAACATAATACCATTACCATATAATCACATCATATAATATACAATATCATATCACGCACAAATATAGCATCTACTATGTGCCAGGCATTGTGCCAAGGACTTTACAAATATCATCTCATTTGACCTTCCCAACAACCCTGGAAAGCAAGTGCTCTTATTATCATCTTTTTACAAATGAGGAAACTGAGGGAGGCAGACAGAGGTTAAGTGACTTGCCCAGGGTCACACAATTTGCCATAACCTGAGAGCATATTTGAAATCAAGTCTTGGGGCACCTAAGTGGTGCAGTGAGTAGAGCACTGGCCCTAGTCAGGAGGACCTGAGTTCAAATCTGGCCTCAGACACTTGACACTCTTACTAGCTATGTGACCTCAGGCAAGTCACTTAACCCTAATTGCCCTGCCTTCCCCCTCTAAAAAAAAAAAAAAAAAAGAAATCAAGTCTTTTTTGACTCTAAGCCTAGTGTTCTATCCACTTTGCCTAGCATATAGTAGATATTTAACAACTACTTGTCGATTGATCGATAAATATATTAAGTAAATTGAACCATAGGTTTTTATATTTAGAAGGGACCTTAGAAATGTAGTCTAATCCCTTCATTTTATATATATATGTGTGTGTGTGTGTGTGTGTGTGTGTGTGTGTGTGTGTGTGTGTGTGTGTGTGTATACACACACACACACACATATACAGGTACAGGGACATAGAGGTTAAGTGACTTGCCCAAGATTATCAACTTGGGTCTTTGGATTCCAAATATAATATTCTTTCCATGCTTCCATGCTGACTTTTATGAATGGTTCCTACCATTCTGACTTTGGAGAAGTCACAACCTTCCTGGGACTCAGTTTCATCATCTATAAAAAAGGTTAGATTGGTTGACTTCTGAGGCTCTGTATAGCTCTAAATTGATGAGCATAATGCTGAAAAAGAGGAGGAATCCTAATGGGAAGGAATAGGATTAGGTATCTAAGGAAATTGTGGCTTCCTTGGAAATTCTCTATTGGGTACAGGTCCAAAAAGGATGCATCCAAAAGACATAAGGAAAAACACATAGACAAGGAACTTTATAAAAGTGTCATAGACCTCAAAGAAGATTGTCAGAATGTTGGTTGTGAAAAATTCAAAGGATGACAGAAAATCCTTTTTTTTAAATGCATCTCTTTTTTTATTAATCTATTTATTTTTAGTTTTCAACATTTACTTCCATAATCTTTTGAGTTTTAAGTTTTCTCCCCCCGCCAAGACAGTATACAATCTGATATAGGCTCTACATATACATTGATATTAAACTTATTTTCAGATTAGTCATATCGTAAAGAAGAATTAGGACCAATGGGAGGAACCACAACAAAGAAGAAACAAAACAAAACGACAAAAAAAGCAAATAGTATGCTTCTATCTGCATTCAGACTCCATAATTCTTTTTCTGGATGTAGATAACATTTTCCATCATGAGTCCTTTGGAGCTGTCTTAGATCCTTGCATTGCTGAGAAGAGCCAAGTCTATGAAAGTTAGTTATTGCCCAGTGTGGTTGTTACTGTGTACAGTGTTCTCCTGGTTCTGCTCACTTCACTCAGCATCAGTTCATGTAAGTCTTTCCAGGTTTTTCTGAAATCCATCTGCTCATCATTTCTTATGGCATAATAGTATTCCATTACATTCATATACCACAACTTGTTCAGCCATTCCCCAGTTGATGGGCATCCCCTCAATTTCCAGTTCTTGGCCACCACAAAAAGAGCTGCTATAAATATTTTTGTACATGTGGGTCCTTTTCCCATTTTTATGATCTCTTTGGGATACAGACCCAGAAGTGGTAGGATACAGACCCAGAAGTGGTATTGCTGGGTCAAAGGGTATGCACAGTTTTATAGCCCTTTGGGCATAGTTCCAAATTGCTCTCCAGAATGGTTGGATCAGTTCACTACTCCACCAACAATGCAGTGCTGTGCCAATTTTCCCACATCTTCTCCAACATTTATCATTTTCCTGTTTTGTCATGTTAGCCAATCTCAGTTCTCTATATATTTTAGAAATGAGGACTTTCTCAAGGACTCAGGCTGTAAAAATTGTCGCCCAGCTCTCTGCTTCCCTTCTAATCTTAGTTGCATTGGCTTTGTTTGTGCAAAAAGTTTTCAATTTAATGTAATCAAAATCATCCCTTTTGCATTTCATAATGTTCTCTATCTCTTGTTTGGTTATAAATTCTTCCCTTCTCCATAAATCTGACAGGTCTATTCCTTGCTCTCCTAGTAAAAAATGTATCTCTTTCGAATAAGCACAAGGTAAAGAGAGGGCTATGGCTTAAAGAAGACATTGCAGAGATAACAGATAGCCAAGAGAGAACAGCTACTCAATTCACTCCCAGCTCCAAATCTAGGATCCTCTGATCAGATTTTGCTTCAATCTTTTCTGTTCATCTTCCCAAGCTTCCTATCAGAATGTGAGCTCCTTGAGGGCAGAGACCATGTTTTGCCTTTTTTTTTTTTAATATCCCCAGCACTTGGCCTACAATGTTCCGGGCACATAGTAGGCACTTAATAAATGCTTATTTATTGACTGACTTTGTCAAAAAGAATAATCTTCAGACTGAAAAAGTTAGAATGAACATGATTAAGACCACAATGATAACAATAATAGCTGGCATTTGGAGAACACGTTTAGGTTTTCAAAGTGCTTTACATGTTATCTTATTTGATCTCATTTGAGGTAGAGGCTATTATGAGCCCGTTTTACACTGATTAGGAGAGTTAAGTGACTTGCCCAGTGCCACATAGCCAGTAAATGTCTAACTCAGGGTCTGAACTCAGATCTTTCTGACTCCACTGCACCACCTAGCTGCCTTAGGTGGGAACAAGTGAGAAGATAGCATGTAGCTATTTATTCTTTTGTTGTTCGGTTATTTCAGCCATGTCTGACTCTCGGTGACCCCATTTGGGATTTTCTTGGCAGAGATACTGGAGGGATTCACCATTTCCTTCTCTAGCTCATTTTGCAGATGAATAAATTAAGGCAAACAAAGTTAAGTGACTTGTCCATGGTCACACAGCTAGTAAGTGTCTGAGGCCAGATTTGAACTCAGGAAGATGAGTCTTCCTGACTTTAGGCCCTAACCCAAACCCTAACCCTAATTTCAGAGAGTTTTTTGCTCTCTAAGTTTATGGACCCCCTGAAATCCATCCATGGACCCCAAGTTAAGAACCCTTGTGTTAGAATAAGATGAGATTTAATAAGCCTAAATGTAATATCTTCTCTTATGTTCAGTTAATTAATTGCACAAGAAGGAAATAGTAGCACTATGGAAAAATACTTGATTTGGAGTCAAAAAAGTTAGATTTGAATCCCAACTCCGCCACTTACTACCTGTGTGACCTTAAAACATACATCCAATAAGGATTTATTAGGCATCTAATATGGAAGGCAATCTTCAGCAAGGCAGTATGATATAGTGGATAGAGGGCTAGCTGGCCTTGGAACCAAGAAGAACTAGGTTCAAGTCCCAACTGACACATACTGACTGTGTGACCCTAGGAAAATCACTTAATCTCTCAGTTTCCCTAAGAAGCTTTATGAAACTAAAAGTTGCTGATTGACAATCTGCTTTGGTATAATGTGTTTCCTCCCTAGGAGCTCCATACATCAATGAAATCACAAATCTGAACCCCCTCTTCCTCCCTCCCCCTAAAGAGAGTTATCTTTAACTATTTAAAAAGCTGTCATGTAAAAGAGGGATTAGATCCCTTTCCTCCTTTGTGTGGCCTGATTCTGTTCATGTTCTAAGACTTCAGGCCTGCTTTTTAATTTACCTACTGTATTACATTATGAACCTATCAGGAGAGATTTCATTAAGGCTGTGTAATGTGGCCCTGTGGCATATCATCGCAATCTCAAGCACCCTGAGATTACTTTCAGGCCAGCAGTTCTCTGATTGCTTCCAGTTATGCAGGAGGCTTAAATACCACAGAGAGCAGTAATACAGAGAGATAATTACCAGCTGCAAAAATACCACGGGTTGCATGGAGTCCACAAAGAGATGCTCCACAATACAGTGCGTGAGGCAGATGGTTTAGATGGCACGCATCATTCCACCACTGGACAAGAGGGAGCTCGGTGACCATCTTGCAGCTGGTCAAAGAGAGTGTTAATCTTGAAGACAGAAGAAGGCTGTCAGAGGGTTTATGCCAAAGTTGCAACCAAACGAAGGAGATTTCCTAAAACCTCTTCTCTGACCTCTGCAGTTCTTCAGGGACCATGTGGGGAAGAAGAAGAAATTTGCTCATACGCGACTCTTTCCAGAAACTGTTCAATTACTTTTACTTTTTCCACTATTCAGGGATTGGTGATAAACCCATTATTTTAATCAGGATCCTTGGGTGAGGTGAAGAAAAAAAGTTAGTCATACTTTGTATTTGCTCACTGAAAGAGGCAGATAGAGCACACAGTCTTTTGGCTCTGTGTGCTGTAAATCCTTAGGATGATGATAATAATTATAATAGCTAGTATTTATAAAGCACTTCATATA
>CM053622.1:148990132-149028489 GCA_028646595.1 Phalanger gymnotis | reverse complement strand
CTGAGACCAGTTCATGTCTTTCTTGGAGGCTTTTGTTGTAAGCTCTTTGACTTTGTTGACTTCTTCTGGCTGTATGTTTTGGTCTTCTTTGTCACCAAAGAAGGATTCCAGAGTCTGAGACTGAATCTGGGTGTGTTTTCAATGCCTGGCCATATTCCCCTCCAACTTAATTAACCTTTGAATTTTTCAACGGGGTGTGGCTGCTTATAGACTAAAGAGTTCTATGTTCCACGCTTGGGTGGATGCGCTGCCTCACCAGCACTCCTCCTTCCCCAAGAACCCCGTACCCAGACTGGGCTTAAATCTTCAGCAGGCTCTTCAGTCCTGCTCTGATCAGCCACTTAATTCCTCCCACTAGCTGGGCCTGGGGCCAGAAGCAACTGCAGCTGTAGTTCAGTAGCTGCCCCACCTCCGCTGCCCCTGGGGCGGTGGCCAGACCATAAACTCCATTTTACAGCAGCTTTTTCCACTAACCTTCTCTGTTGTCTTTGGTGTTTGTGGGTTGAGAAGTCTGGTAACTGCCACAGCTCACTGATTCAGGGTGCTAGGGCACACCGCCTGGCTCCTGGTCTGGTTGGTCTGTACTGCCCACGCTGGGCTCTGCTCCATTCCCAGCTCCGTGCAGGATAGACCTTACTCAGAGACCATCCAGGCTGTCCTGGGCTAGAGCCCTGCTTCCCTCCACCACTTTGTGAGCTCTGCAGTTCTTCTCTGTTGTCTTTGGTGTCTGTGGGTTGAGAAATCTGGTAACTGCCACAGCTCACTGATTCACAGCGCTAGGGCACGCTCCACTCGGCTCCTGGTCTGGCTGGACCTTGCCGCCCACGCTGGATTCTGCTCTGCTCTGCTCCGCCCCCAGCTCCGACTTTACCCAGAGACCATCCAGGCTGCCCTGGGCTGGAGACCTGCTTCCCTCTGCTATTTTGTGTATCCTACAGCTCTAGAATTGGTTCAGAGCCATTTTTTTATAGGTTTTTGGAAGGACTTGGCGGGAAGCTCACACCAGTCCCTGCTTTCCAGCTGCCGTCTTGGCTCCACCCCCAGAAAAGTAGACTATAGGTATCATCCTTTCCAACTTCTTTGTTTTACACAGAAGGAAACTAAAGCTCAGAATGCCAAAGTTCACACTGGTGGTAAACAATTCAGTTGAGATTTGAACCTGGATTTTCTGACTCCCAGTCCAGTGCTCTCTCCCCTTATTGAATGTAGACATGAGTGTCCCAAGTCAAAATACTGTCCTTGTTTCCTAGTCCCTTCTCCTTATCAAGAATAGAACACAACTTGAGTGTGGGTATAATTAAGAGTAACCATTGTATGAGGCTAGAGCCTACAATACAAAACTACCCCAAATGTGGACTACAGTTCTTTTCCAGAGCTTAGCAACATGAGAACCTAGCATTCCATTAGGCTAGTGGAATCCTAACAACCAAACGTAGGCATGTCAAGGGAATCTGGATGGGGGAGGGAGGGAATGAAGCATCACTCTGTGCCAAGTTGAGAAAATCTGACACTTCCCAAGTGGCTGCTTTGGGTTTTTTTAAGTGCCTCTCTCCTTTCTCTGAATCGGGAATCAGAGTTGTCCAACACTATACACACTAGGGATTTTTTTTTCTGGTCAATAGAACTTTTGGAAAGAAGCCTTCCAATTGATTTTAGAAATGGTGATATTCCATTCTTTTCCCAGATTTTCGCCCTTTCTACTTCACTGGAAGCTCGCCAGACAAGCCAGTCGTGTGATTTTGGATTTAGTGTTAGAGAGGAACTCAGAGGCCGTCAAACCTCACCCCCTCATTTTGCAACTGAGACGTGGAAAAATTAAAAGACTTGACTTGACCAGGTTCATACAACTAATAAATGTCTGAGGCAGGATTGAAACTCAGGTCTTCCCAACTCCAGCTTCACCTCTCTTCACCAATGAGCTATTTCAGGCTTTGGTAGAAGATTCCTTTCCCTTTACTATTCTCTTCTTCAGTTACCTGCATCTCTGTATTTGATTCCATTCCCTTAGCTAGTACTGAAATACTTCATGAAGGGAGTGTCAGTCATAATAACTAATAATAACAATAATGCAAAGTCTTGTCGTACGTTAAGATTTACAAAGTGTTTTCCTCACAGAGGACATTCAGTGAGGCAAGCCAGAGAGCTATTATAAGCATTATTTCTATTTTACAGATGAGGAAAATGAGGCTCAGAAAGGTAAAGATACTTGCCAACGTACATACAACTAGTATCAGACCCAATGTAGGCCCCCATGTTTCCTGACACTAAATTCAGCATTCTTCCCACCACACCACACCATACTTCTTAAAGGAATCGTTCTGTGGGTAAACCCTCTGATGCTAAGCCTCCTTCATGCTGTATGCAGTCATACATTAGAAATCTGTTAGAATTACGAGACCCCTGTTTGTTGGGAATATCTTTAAAAGAATTCATGTTTTGGGCATAAGGCAAGACTTAGTTGTTCTTTCCCATGTTGAGATTCTATGATTTGATGAATTATAGAATCATTGAGTATGAGAGATCATTTAACCCAAATTTCCTTCCGCTTCTCCCTCCTTCACTGCTGAGAGCGTGACACTGAATTTGGAGCTAGGAAGACCAAATCCCATGTCATATTCATGCTAGCTGTGTAACCCTGGGCGTATCATTTGATTTCTTCATGCAGTTTTCTTATCCATAAAATGAGAGAGTTGGCCTCAACGGCCTCCCTTTCAACTCTCTATCTATGATACTAGTGAACCCCTGCATCAGGAAAACACATCGGATGTGCTATATCTGGGTTTCAACAGGTATTTGACAGACTGTTGTGATAGCCACACAAACAAGATGGAGGAAAGGGACCCGTGAGGTAGGGTAATTATGTTGTTACAGAGCTGGCTGAACGGCTGGATCCAAAGAGTGGAGTATTGTGCGTTGACCTGGAAGAAAGGTATCACATGGTGTGTCACGAGACTCTGTCCTCAGCCTCGCTCTTGTCTATATTTTTATCACGTCTTGGATGGAGACACAGACTGCATCCGTATCAAATTTTCAGATGACATGAAACTAGCTGTCAAGGATATTTCACATGCTGGATGACAGAGTTAGAATCCAAAAGAAACTCAACCCACTGAAGGAATGGGTGACGCCATATAAGATGGATTTTAATGGGGATAAAGGCAAAGGTTTTTATTTAAGTTTAGAAATCAACCACACAAGTGGAGTTAGGGAACGATTGCTTGATGTTAATTCCTATAGAAAAAAAAAATCAAGGGGTTTTGGTAGACTGAAAGTCTATCCAGAGTCAACATTATGACATTTTGTTGGTGTTGTTTAGTCGTTTTTTTAAGGCATGCCCAAAAAAAACCAAGTAGTTCTAGTAGAATGCAAGTTGGCTACCACCCAAAACCTAATCTGATCTTAAGCTTCATCTTAGTCAGTCAATAAATATTTATTAAGTGCCTACTACATACCAGGCACTGTGCTAAGCCTTGGAAATACAAAGAAAGAAAGAAAAGACAGTCCCTGCCTTCAAGGAGCTCACAATCTGATAGAGAAAGACAACACATAAAAAGAAGCTGAAAGGGAGGGGATGGTACCCCGTGTGAGAAGTATAAAGGAATGGAGCCAGGTAGGAAATGATGAGATGGCTCCCAGGTGCTTCTTTAAATGGAGGATATAGAAGGATTCCATCCTCCGCCCTCTCCAATCTGAAGGAGTAAGAGACCCCTGGACTAGGGGTACTGACAAAGTCTAAATTTCAGAGTTCAAGTGATCTTGTAGGAAGATCTAGAAAACACTGATAACGTCCAAAGGCATACAGTCAAGTGGGCTCTATGGTACCTAAAAATAGGAAAATTAATCTTATCACTGATCAGACATCCCGAGTATCTCCAAAGAAGATATCTAAACAATGAAAGAAGGTGAAACCATGCCACGTCAGCATCTTTAGAAGGAAATGGGAATATTGAGACTAGAGAAGATTTACCAGGGTATAATAACTGTCTTCAGTCATTTGAAGGTCTATCATAGGGAAGAAGTATTAGTCTTAATTTTGTTTGTCTACATAAGACAGAAGTAAGACCACCAAATAAAAGCTACAGGGAAGCAGATTTCAGGGCATATAGGTAAAGGGATTGGAAGCAATGCCAATGGAGGATCAGTTGAAGCATCCAGTTATATAGTAAAGAAGAGAAGATTGAAGTTGCAACAACTGTTTTCAAGTATTTAAGGAGTTGTCACAAGGAAGAAGAAGTGAATTTATTGTGCTTGGCCCGACAACTCAGAATTACGATTAATGGGTAGAAGATTCATGGAGGGAAAAATGCTCAAAGAACAGAGCCATCCCAAAATGGAATTGGGCTGCCTTAGGAGGTGGTGATTTCCTTGTTCCTGGAAGTCTTTGAGCTCCAGGATCACTTGTCAGAGGCTCAGTGGGCACTCATCAGGGGAACTGCAGAGAGAAATGAGTCTTTAGGTAGGGGTTAAAGTAGATTGCCTTTGAGATGATACACATCCACAGTTGGTAAAATAAGATGCTTATTTGCCACATCCTTCTTAATTCTCATAACCACCCTAATTATTATTTTTCCAAAAGAGGAATAATAATATACTTCAGTGTGTCCACCATCTTCTTATCTATTGAGGAAAAAAATAATCACATGCCATTTATCAGAAGCCACCACCACCCCACCCCAGGTGCGATACCAAACACAGAATGAGACCCTCTCACTGCCCAGGAAGCTCACAGTCTGAAAGCTTAATCATGTCCTTTGTATTTTGAGCACCCTAGGAACTTGAAAAATTTCACTAACAGGCTTTGTATCTTTGAAGTATTTTCCCAGAGTCCCTCCGGTGGTTAATGGCCACACAGCAGTTTGAACCAGCAAAGAAGTTGATCCTGCATTTCACGCAGAAAAACCGAATGAATCCTGAGAATGATATTAAAGGAGTGATGCCCGGTGAGTATGTGCATGCCCAGGGAGGCAGACATGCCCTGGAGCTTTGGAGAAGTGTGAGCATCTAATCTATGGAGCCTAATAGACTAGAACTCAATATACCAACAGTTTCTAGATTTCCTTTCATTGGTCTGTTTTATTAAGTAGTTTCCATTGCTAGCCAAATATTCCCACTTTATTTGGCATGGATCTGTTGAACAGAAATAGTAACAATGTTCACCCCAGCAACTTCAAAGTGGGGTTGAAATGCTCCCAAGCTATGGTGGTCATTGGATATTGATTGGACATGCTAATGAAAGAAATTGACTTTGCTGTAAAAATAGCAAACAAAGGTTCAGAAAAAGTAATTATTACCCTAGCCTAAACCGGGACTTCAGGAAGGGCATTCTGTAGAACACAGATGTAAAATCCTTGGCCTACAGCCAGTCTTGTCACTACTCTCTTAGTCACTTCTGACCATAAGCGTACTTTGGAATTTAATCTTCAGCGTCCAGAAACTTTAGCCATCTCTTTTCCCCTTAAATGTAGCCTCTTTTTATTGTAATCATTTGGGTAGCAAAAAACTGGGAACAGTTTTCTTTTTCATGCCTTCTCTTCCTTTCTGGAATTTCTGCCCTCAAGTAGAAGCATTCTTTATATCCAAACGAGATGTTCTTTAAGTGTGAACCAGTAACCCTGTCGAGAGGTGAGGGGATCTGTGAGGTCAAAACTACTTTCATAATGATATTTATATCTTTTAGTTTCAAATATAGTTAAAATCAATAAATATAACCTATATAAATAAAAACTTTTTAGGGGGAGAGGGGGAATATGTCTTCAATAATATTTTAGCGTATAAGGAGATCTTGAGACAAAAAAATTTGTCAACTACTGATCTAAACCAATGTCTGAGATAAGACCTGGTCTACCCTGGCCTTAAAAGCCTCCAATTTTACCTCAGTGTTTTACTAGCTCTGTAAACAGTTGGAAACTTGTCGTAATGTACAGTTTAGGATCGTAGATCATAGGGGTCAGAGATTTAGAAAAGGGAATTCAGAGGTCCTATAGTCCAACCCCCTCTCATTTTACAGATGAGGAAATTGAGGCCCAGGCAGGTAACTTGCCAAGTTGATACGAGCAAAGTTTGAACACTATTCCTCTGACTTTAGAACTAGAGTCCTTTTTGAAACCTGGCCTATAGTCTGTGACATACTGAATCCAAGAGAGTAAATCCAGATATTGCCAGTGAGTCCTAAAGACAAAAAAACTGTATTTTAAATGGCAAAAAAAAAACCACCTCATCTTCCTCTTCAGAGGCAGAATAGTACAAAGGAAATAGCACTGAATTTGGAGTCAGAAGATCTGGGTTTAAATCCTGGCTTTATTATTAACTATATGTGTAACCATCTATCTGTAAGTTGTTTAACCATTCTGGGCTTCAGTTCCATTTCTGTAAAATGAGGAGGTTGGACTCAGTAATCTCTAAGGTCCTTTCCAGCTCTGGATCTCTGGTTCACTAGATCACTCCTAGGGGAGGCTTCATGATAGCAGGCAACTCAGCCAATCAGTAATAATCTGGAGGAACCCACTTCAAATGGTCTAGCCCTTCTGGAATGGAGATGGAGGTATGTGTCGCATGTTGGGGTATCTGAGTGAAGAGTAATAAAAAAAAGTTCATGATGTAACTCTTAAGGAGTTAAGTGGCATCCCTTGTGTGTTGTATACAGTAAGAGATCAGAGGAAATGGATGAGGAATAGCAATGACTTCACAAATGCTTCTTAATAGAAGCATTAGTCTTCCTGAAAGAATGTAAACTCCTTGAGGGTAAGGACTATTTTGTCTCTTTCTTTGTCTCTACAGTGCCTGGCACTTAGTAGGGACTCAGTAATTACTTGTTGGTTGATGGATTGATTCCTACAGAGTCTGGGGAAGATCCCTTCCACCTCTGGGATTCTATTCATTCAATATGCATTTACTAAAGGACCAATTCTATGTGTGAGAAGTGCTGACAAAATATAAAGTTTAGATAAGATATAATGTCTCTGATTTTATGAAAAAAAAAACTTTAAAAAGCTAAACTAGTTGACTTTTCTCATGGTTTATTCAGAAGGTAGGTAGGAGTGATGTAGGGTAAGTATATGTATCCACATGGGTATGTACAGCAGCGCTCCTGGGATTTTGGAAATATGTCAGCATCTGTCTGTATTACCTTCTGGTAGTAACCTGTTCATTTGGATAGTAAAGAACTAAAAACAGTATTTTATTTTCCATTGAGGTCCACTTGCCTTTTCATTTCCAAAGAGTTCTTGCTAAAAATCAAGCACTTAACCTGTTATCAGAACCAATTCCAGTATCTCTAAGAAAATGTCACTTTCCTTTTGGACTTCATTAGATTGACTTTTAAGACTTGAAGAAAAATTCCCTTTGGGGTATTTGCTTAATTAAATTATCGCACTCCACTCACTGTTCAGATTAAAAAAAAAACTTTTTCCCCTTTGATCTTAATGGTGCCGTTATATTTTCCTTCTTCGTTGTAAAAAAGTGGTATCGTGACTTTTTCCCCTTGTGATTGTTGCTCACGTTTATTTATATTCCGATGTAGCAAGCAGACTTGAGAGAAAAAGTATCTTTGCATGTGTGACTTATGAAAACGGAACAAAAGATGCCTATCTCGTTTGAAGGGGGAGGGTGGCATTTTAGTATTGACTCTGCAAGGCCTTCCATTCCACATTGACTTCTCGATCTCTATTTTCCCACCAGCTGTCAGTCAGCATTGTCAATCGTGCCATTTCAACATTTTATTGCCTTGCTTTGTGGGGAAAGAGCACATCTGTTTTGCCTTCTAAACAGCTGCTCATTCTGGCTTGCTTTCTTTGCCTAGGTTTCTTTTCTGCTGCTAAACTATCTCCCAATAGCTCAGACCAAATACAGTTGAGAAATGTTAGAAGAATGTTTATCAGGTGAGAGCCCAAACAAGTGTGAAGCCAATTGTGTCAACCAGTGTCTTATATCTTATGTATACACACAGACAAACACACATGTATGGGCCCCAGCCTCGGTATGCTTTTTTACTTTGGGTTTATATTGAGCAAATAATGCCAAAAAGGAAAAATCAGGGACTCAATGTTTCCACTCTTCTGTTTTTCTCAGGTTCTTCTAAGTGTCCTTGGACTTCCTCTTAGAACCTGTCTGATTTGTTTTTGAACATTTCAACACAGTCCTTTGAGTTAGCATTGTGACTCAATCATCATATGCCCAGCATCATTGCCACAACATGTGTACAGGTCTCACCTGACTCTGCAATAATGCCAACGCGAAGCTTTCTTCTGGGATTCCTGTTACAGGCTTTGCTTGTTACAGGCATAACCATGTAGACTATAATGAAGTGTCATGACAAAGTCTAGCTGTGTGGCTAGATAGCCATTCACTCTGTGGTTTGGTGGATGTTTGTAGGCATTCAGGATGGGCATATTGAGAGAAAATGGGAAAGAAGAACAGTATTGGCCCAAATATCAAATGATTGGGTAGATTTTTAAGATTGAGGTCCATATGGTTGCTAACTACTTCTTGCTTCTAAAGAAGGCCTGTTCTGCCATTTAGTTACTTCTATTTCTAAATCTAGAGCTGAGGGGGTGAGGGGTTGGAGGAAGCCAATAACTCTCTGAGTTTACTTACAAATGTGGGTTTTTTTTTTTAAATGTTCAGTGCCTCAAGGAAGGACATAAAAACTGATTATTTCCTACAGAGTCTAAAAATCCATTAGTCTATGAGCCTGAAATGCCTTAAAGACTTTTGGGAAAAGGATATGACTCTTGTGGCATACTTTCAAAAGAACTATGATGGTTCCTCCCAGGCCTTATCTTGAGTGGACTGCAGCTGCTTTCTCCCCTCTGGCCACATCAGGGGACAACTGGCTGGCGGTCTCACCACCTAGTCCTTCAGGCCCTGGACAGATCCCATGCTTCCCTCTGGAGCATTCTCAGGTAAGCCCTTTCTTAAGAGCCACGATGTTCTTTTCTACTCAAATAGTGTGCTCTGGGGCATCCCTGAAGCAAGGCAAGCAGATAGTCAAGCTAGAGCAGTTGGACCAGGCAAAGTCTACATCCTTCCATTGCCTTGGTTCCTTCCATGCAATAAAAATTCAGAATGGCACAGTAATGCTGGGAGGAGGGAAGGGAACAGAAATAATTTATCTGCCCTCGAGTACAGAAACAGCATGAGTAACAGGTCAGAGACCACACCAGAAAAATGGACATCCTGTCCTCCCTACATGAAACAGGCTCAGCATTTGGAACAGGAGTTCAGTTTTGTTTTGCTTTTTTCCTGGTGACTCTAATCAAATTACTTTCTGTTGTGTGTGGTAAAACAGAGAGGAAAGCATGAAGCAAGGAGGTAGTTTCAAATTTTTCACTGAAGTTTTTAGAAATTGTTGTTTTTAACACTTTAACACTGTGTATCCTAGAAAAGCCTTCATTTTCTAGTGATGCCAAGTGGAAAACCTAGTTCTCTAGACAGTGAGTTGTTTCAGTGACACGAAGAATACAGGACTCCTGGATTCCCCTACTTCCCCTGCTTCCCCTCTCCCATCCCCCTCAGGAAAAGAATCTGTTAACTCCAAGGAAGTGTACAAATTATGATCTTAGAAAATGGTGATGTAGGTGCTGGAGGGCCCTAACATGACACCAGTGACCCCAGAAAGAATAACTGGAAAATTATGTTTGGGCTTGTCTGGTTCCTTTTATTGACTTCAAGCAACCCCTGAGTTTAGCATTTCTGGGTGCTCTTGCTAACCCCCCAAAAAATAGATGACATTAAATGTACCAAGCATTCCTTAAGTACCTACTGCGTGCAAGGTACAATGCCAGAGACTTAAGACACAAAGATGTGTGTGTATATAAAAATATAATACAGACTTTACTCTCATTAAAGCTCAGACTATGGTAGTAAGAAGATTGGGGCGAGTGCAGGGATGAACTGTAGCAGAATACTAGGAGAAATGTGAGATATAATCAAAACACTGCCGTTATTTTAACAAACCAAAAAAGGAAGGACAAATATAGCGCCACACGCAGTTTCTCTCTGTCTCTTCTCTCTCTCTCTCTCTCACACACACACACACACATACACACACTATTTCAGCCCTTCAGGGCTCCTTGATTATGTTTGTGTTTTCTCTCCACCAATAAAAATTGTGACCACTCTACAACTTAGCAGATGGTCTTGCAGAGTTGACTATAGAAGCCGTGGCCTGAGAAATTCACTACTCAGCAACCATTCTGTCTCTCTTTCTACACTGGCCAAACTGGTCCTCAGATAGCAAGCATAGTCTGTGGTCAAGCTGGCACAGTCTTCAAGAAACCAGGGTTTATCTCCACATCATAATGAGGCATCAGAGGATGAATTTAATGACGGTTAAACACATAGACCAAGAGAGAGAGAAAAAGAGAGATTTATCTTTTCACCTTAACATTCCATTCTAAAATTACTTGGGAAAACCATTGTAGAAGAGTAGAAACAGCTTTGGATTTGAATCCCAAGAACCTCGGTTTGAATCCCAGCTGTACTACTTACTAAGTACATAATCTTGAGCAAATCCTCTCACCTCTCTAGAGCCCAGTTCACTCATCTGTAAAATGAAGGAATTGGACTAGAATCATGGGTGGGGAACCTGAGGACTTGAGGCCACATGTGGCCTTCTAGGTCCTTGGGTGCAGCCTTTTGACTTGAGTCCAAGTTTTACAGACAAATACTTTTATTAAGGAGATTTGTTCTGTGAAGTTTGGATCCAATCAAAGGCATACTTGAAGACCTAGAGGGCCACATGTAACCTCGAGGCCACAGGTTCTCCACTGCTGGATTGACCTCTGAGGCCTCATCCATCTCTAAATCTCTGGCCCTATGAACAGATCAGGAATTAACCTCCACTCAAGGAAGGGAAAGCTACCATAGTCATCTCTGTGTTCCTCATGGAAGAAGAAATTGTAGGATTCCAGGATTAGGAATTGCTATTGACATAGAGAGATGATGTAGGCTAGTGAGTGGAGGTAGCACTGGATTTAGGAGCCTGGAGACCCGGGTATAGGGCCTGGCTCTGCCCCTTGCTAGCTACCTGGGATAAGTTCATTCTCTTTCTCAAGCCTAGGTGTCCTCACCTGTACAGTGATGAGTTTGGAAGATCTCTAAATCTCCTTCTATTTCTGGCATGATTCTATGATACTATGAATATGTGGTGGTTTGTTATGGCATTATGCAGATATATATGGTATCAGAGGCAGCATGATCTGATATTTTAATGTTTTCTACTACCAAAACACTGCCTATGAGGGAAATAATATTTTATTTAACAAGGTTCATCTAAACTATTCAATCTGAGCCCTTAAATTAGCCTTATTTTGTTGTGGGGGAAAAACAAGGGCTGAAAAGTAAAGCATCTCTCTGAAGGCTGGAAAGAATCCATGGAAGAAGGTCATAAAATTCTTTCTACATTAATGTGGGACATGGAGAAGTTCTAGTAACTCAGACAGCAAGTTTACAGGTCTGCCTCCACCTTTTTCCTAGGTCAGGACATGTAAAAAAAATAATTCATCCTTTTCTGATGCTGTCAAATTATTCCTAATGAAAAAGAAAGAAAAAAAAAACAAAAAGAAAATAGCCAAATCCTAGTGGTTATCTGTACACATATGTTTGGGGGTTTTCCCCTTCTAGATTTCAACTGATGGGATTGCTTGACACCCTTGTGCCATTGGATGATGGCCAGAAGGTAGATAAGCCATTACTGTGGCTTTAGAACACACAGTGGAAGGGGAAGGGGTAGGGTATCTTCTCTGACAGAAGCATTTGCTACTGTCAGAAGTACTGGAAATGGGAATACAGCAATAGCTGGGGTAATCAGGAGAAACTTGAGGCTGCTTTTCGTTGTTCAGTTGTGCCTGACTCTTTTTAACCTCATTTGGGGTTTTCTTGGCAAAGATACTGTAATGGTTTGCCATTTCATTCTCTAGCTCATTTTGCAGATGAGGAACTGAGGCAAACGGGGTTAAGTGACTTGCCCATGGTCATACAGCTAATAAATGTCTGAGGCCAGATTTGAACTCAAGAAGATGAGTCTTCCTGATTCCTAGCCCAGCGCTCCATCCAATGTGCCACCTACCTGCTGCTTTTCTCCTGAGAAAATTATATTTCCTGAAGAATAATCAGAGTTTCCATTTGCTAAGGGTTCCTCTGAATTGTAGGTTTCCCCCACCATTACCACTCTTTTCTTTGATTCCCCCCTTCCTCCAGTTTCTTTTTTATGCTTGGCCTGGAAGATTTCAAGGGGGCATGGCTCAGCAGTACAAGATGTCACAAGATGGGCTGTTAAGGGGAAGGGAGGTTGAACAACTTTGCCTTTCCATTTCTGAACGTGTTAAGTTGATAGCAGATGGCTGAGAGGTTTTGTTTCTTACTCTATAATTAGCAAATCAACACCTAAGCTATGAGAAAAGAACTTCTTTATCTTATTAATGTAGGAGGGAAGAAAGGGGGGAGAGGGAGAGAAGGAGGATGGAAGGAAGGAAGAGCCATACTCATTTGGAATTGCCTTCAGAATCCAATTCACAAGAAAATTGGTAAAACTATCCTATCCAATAATTATTTATTAAGCGTCTGGTAGAACAAAATGAGAAGCAATCCGTTCCCTCGAGGAGCTTGCATTCTACTGGGTGAAGACAATGCTGGATTAGGAAGGGCTTCCTGTAGATGTTCACATAGACTGAGCCTTGCAGGAAGCCAGGTACCTCAAAAGTGGAAGTAAGAAGGGAATGGGGGGCCCAGAGTTGTATTGCTCAACCCGATCACCTGTCTTGTTCCATTGCCTTGGTTCTGAATAACTTCTGAATAACTTGGTTCTGTTTCTGTGGATCAAATCCATCCTCTAAGCATGAAAATCTGCCACCATTTCAAGTTAGCAAATGTTCACAAGGTGCTAGATTCTGGAAAGATTTTTTTTAAAACATAATCCCTATGCCTAAGAGCCCCAGTCTAGCAGGACTATAAGATACAAATACAAGTATTTTAATATGAATTAGAAAATTACTAAGGACATAGGAGAGGTCAAACAAAATCGCCTGATAGATTCTGGGAGGAAGGGGCAAGTTCTGTTTCGGATAGGGGTAAGGGAGGAGAATGATCAGGGAAAGTTTCTCGGCAGAAGCGATACTTGAGTTGGTTCTTCAAGGTGAAGATGGATGTGGATATGTCAATGGACAGGAATCTGAGAATGGGGGGAGGTGA
Source organism: Phalanger gymnotis (assembly GCA_028646595.1). Classification (NCBI taxonomy): domain Eukaryota; kingdom Metazoa; phylum Chordata; class Mammalia; order Diprotodontia; family Phalangeridae; genus Phalanger; species Phalanger gymnotis. The sequence goes on along the minus strand of CM053622.1, from coordinate 149,015,301 downwards.
TTTCAAACGAGGATAGTGCACAGCAAGGCATAGATATAGGAGAGGAAATGGAGATTAGTCCAATTTGAATGGACGTTAGAATAAGTGAAGAAAGCTGCATGTGGGAAAAAAATAGAAAAGTTACTTGGTGGGTGTGTGTGTGTGTGTGTGTGTGTGTGTGGGTGGGTGGGTGTGTTCTGTATGCTCTGAAGAGTCCCAAGAGAGGAGTCCTCAAAATGCTTTGAGTAATAGCAGGTGGAGTAAGTATATGGGTAGCCAAAGCCCTGGAGTCAGAGAACACAGACTGGATAGCTGGTTAATTCCCCTCTCAGCATCTCAGATTGCTAATCTGTAAATTGAGAAGGTTGGACTAGGTAGTCTCTGAAGTACCTTTCAGCTCTAAAATCCTATGATCCTAGTTTGAAGGGCAATAATATTCATGTGTCTAAATAGGCTCTGCTGTAATTTTTCTTCAATGGTCACACCTCATCAAGAGTTTTCATTCCTAACTCTTCTGGCTTCCCTTTCTGGATGCTACCTACCTCCTAGTTGTAAAGGAAGAAGCCATAGTCTTAATATGGATGAGACATGCTGGATATATGCTAACCTAGGAGTGAATAGGCTGGTAGATTAAATGGGAGTGTAGTGAGAGGTCTTTTCTTGGAATGAGGTACTGGAGGATTTTTCTTTTCTGGAAGGGCAAAGAGACAGCTTTGTGAACATGTCTTGTCCAAGGAGACTCCAAAGGGAGTTGTGGTTTGACACAAAAGGTAACTCATATTCTCTAGAGAATGAAAGGCATAACATGTGTCACTGAGAGAGGAGTAACCATCCTGCTGTGGTGTTTTAGGAACAGGACACCTTTCAATTTCTGGCTTTTGGATTTGGCCTTAATACTCTATGGGGAAAAAAAAAGTGAAGAGCCATTTGACCATACCTGCATTCTTTCAATAAAAATGCACCTAGTTTTTCAAGGCTGTGGATGTAAAGAGTAAATTATGAAGACATGCACACCACGCATTAGGAGAATAGGTATCTTGTTCTTTTTTAAGTCCAGTAAATGTGATATTCCAGTATAAATACAAGACCCTGAGACACACAAGTGCATGTGGTACATGTGGCCATTCGGTCAGGAGAAGCAGAGTTCTGAGTCTCTCAAGAATATTTTTTTCTTTCCCAAAAGAGGGAGAGAACTGCTTGATCTGGTTTATTAGGTGCCTAAGTATTGCACTGGTAGCTGGGGTATCATTATAAAATCTGTATCTTCACCAAGAGTTTAAGGAAAAAAAAAACCTCAGATTGACAATGTTTCTGCTTCAGGCACTACTGGAGGAATTCTACAGTAAAGCAAATCTACTCTGACAGACTTATGTTCCTTCTCTTATCCCAGCTTCTGGTCGGGGGGGGTGAGGGGAGGTGTTCTCCCCTTCCCAAAATGACCAAATCTAGAAATGGACCTGGCCAGCTCAGAAAGGAGCCAGCAGATTCCCTGCTGCCTGTCAGGGGGGTCTCATGGTCTTGTTTCATTGCAGAACTGGAGAAGGAACTTTCCAGGAGGCCCAAGAAGGTCTGCATTGTGAAAGTGGTGGGGACGAGGAACCTATGGAAAAACATTGTGGTCCTGTGCGTGAACTCGTAAGTATGGAGGAAGCCAGGGCAGAAAGGGAGTGGAAAGGTTGGGAGCATCAGGGGAGGGCAGTTAAAGGAGAGGCGCATGTTTCTCCTCTGTGTTTTTGATAAGAAGGGGGCAGGCAATCTTAGCCTTCTGACCCAAATATGGAAAGAAGAGACTCTTTGTCTCTCTCTAATCTCGTCTATCCGAAGGCAAACATCTTGGGAGTCCACCGAGACCTCCCTGTAGTTCAAATAGGGGAAACCTTGCGAGTGAGCCTATCTTAGAGAATTCTTCTTCATTTCTAATATAGCTTTGGCATGGGAACCCCAGGACAGACCCACCTTATAGTAAATTTCTTACTAAACAGCATTAGAGATAAGATTTTTGGGTCACTGATGTGTATAATGCCTGGGAATGTGGATAAGAGTCTCAAGCGAGGCAGTGTGGCAAAGCAGTAGTATACTGGGAGCTAGGAGAACCTGAGTTCAGATCCTAGTTCTGCCGCTATCTAATTTATCTCAGGCTTCTCATTTAAAATGAGGGAGTGTTACTAGATTGTCTCTAGGGTGATTTACAGTTTCTAAATCCCATGGATGAGATTTATATAGGATCTTATAGAGGATTTGGAACCTCCACAGGGTCTTGTGTTGGGTCTGAAACAACAAGACCCACCATCCTAAATATTTTTAAGGGACCCTTTTCAATATGGATGTTCCTAACTTGTGACCTACATTGAGAGGATTTTCCCAGTATCTCTGATTGCTTATTATCTCTCCAAACAAGTAACTGACAGCTATCTTCCCTCCTCCTCAGAGCCTCCCACTCAAGTTTTCTTTAGCAGCCCCTTCTAATCTAATTTCAGATTCTTCCTTCCAACTTGTAACTCCTGAGCCCCATTTGATAGTTGAGGAAAGCAAGGCCCTGAGGACAACTCCTTAGGACACAGGGACCAAGCAGGTTTCTTCCATTGTCCACTCACAGCTAAATAACACTACCTTTCCCTTGGCTAATGTGCTCATGCCTGAAATGTATTCTGTTGGGTTTCTCTATGGTTTGAAGGTGAGAGTTCAATCACAGGATGTTAGAGTTCAAATAAGCAGTACAGCTCATCCAGTCCAACCTCTCCCAGACCCAATGGCCATAGAACATTTCGTGGCTTACAGTATGTGAACAGAACCCATAAGTGCAGGTCTGGGAGGTCTGAGGATATGGATTAGCCCTCAGGGTAAAGGGGAATGGGAAATTTGGGATCAAAAAAAAAGAAAAGAAAATTAAGTCTATCCATACCTCTCCCAAGTTGCTGTCATAATTATATTTTTGACACATAGATAATCTCATATTCAATTTTTTAAGGAAGAAATAAAATTCTCAAAAAAACCACTATGCCCAGAGCTCAAAATACCAGATTTCAAAAGAACATAGCTTGAGAAACACTGTCATCCAACCAATCACCCCATTTTGCAGATAAGAAACTGAGGCCCAGAGAAATTAGCGACCTGTTTCTAATCCCATAGTGAGATATGACAGAGCTAACCATAGCAGTCCAGGTCTTCTGACCCTCAGTTCAGTTGAGAGTACTGTACCCACCCAAAGCAGTCTCTCATACGCTAAGTCCTATATTTGGTTAAATAGACTGAGAGCAACAAATTGTTTTTTCAACATTGAGATCACAGAAATGAGAAACTTGAAGGTGATATGTAAAGTTAACAGATTATTAAAACTCTGGGGGGAAAAGCCAATCACATCAGCTTTATGGCCAGTAAAACTGCCAGGCAGGGGGCAGGTAGGTGGTGCAGTGAGTACAGCACTGGCCTTGGAGTCAGGAGGACCTGAGTTCAAATGTGGCCTCAGACACTTGACACACTTGACTAGCTGTGTGACTTTGGGCAAGTCACTTAACCCCAATTGCCTTGTCCTCCCCTCTAAAAAGAAAAGAAAAAAACTCCCAGGTTTCAAAGAAGTCAGGAATATTTTTCCTCTGATCTCCTTAAACCAGGCATCTTAGGGGAAAGAGGGCCGGCCATTGATTGAGTCAAGACATCTGGTTCCAAATCCAGGCTCTGATCCTTCTTTGCTGTGTGACTCAAGTTTCCTCATCTGTAAAATTAAAGATAATTGTTCCCTGTCTCACAAGGTGGGGGGTGGGGGTAAGGGTGAGGATGGAGGAGGAGGAGGTGGAATGATCTGCTTTGTAAATTTGAAAACACTATGTAAATGTGAGCTGTTATTTTAAGTTTTAGGGGAAGAAGGATTGAGGAATCTTGCCTAAACCTAGTCAATAGCTAGAGTATTAGACTTTAAATAGTTGGCCAATGTATGACCTGCTTAATATTTCCTAAATGGAAAAATTCATTTGGCCAGAATGGTGCTGGGAGGATAGAGGAGAGATCCTCTGCCATCCTCCACTAAGTGATCTTCCTAAAGTGCAGGTCTGACCTCGTAACTCTCCTGCTCAATGAATTCCAGTGGCTTGCAGTCACCTCCAAGGTCAAACATAAAATCCTCTGTTTGACCTTCGACACCCTTCATATTCAGGCCACTCCCTACCTTTCCAGTCCTCTTATACCTTACACTTCCCCACATACTCTGCAATCCAGTAACCCTGGCCTCCCGGCTGATCCTTACATAAAACACTCCATCTCTCAGCTCCCACCATTTTATCTGGCTGTCCCCCATCCCTGGAATGCTCTCACTCCTCATTCCCCTCTCCTTTGTTCCCTGGCTTCCTTCAAATCCAAGCTAAAATCCCCCTTCTACAGAAAGCCTTTCCCGTTGGTTCCCTTTTAATTCTAATGCCTTCCTTCTGTTGAATGTTTCCAATTTATCCTGTATGTAGCTTGTTGGTACATAGTTGTTTATGTATTGTCTCCCCCTCTAGACTATCAGCTGCTTGTGAGCAGGCACTGTCTTTTGACCGACTACAGGAAATGCTAGGCAACCAAGCTGCTGACCTTGATGAATTCTCAAGGTCTAAAGAAAAGCTTTTTTATTTCCCTGTAACACCAGAGGGAGATCATGAGAAAATGCAGCTTATAACTATAGGATGGATGCTGAGAGCTAGATAGCTGGATGGATGGATGGATGGGTGGATGGGTGGATAGATGGATGGGCTTTCAGAGCATTGGCAACGATTCTGCATACAGCACTCTTAGAGACTCAGGATTTGTGTCTTTTTAGAAGCCCAGAACTCTTCGGGAATCCATAGCTGTATATTTATTCATGTTATTTCTTAGAGTAGACATTTGTCTGCAAAGACCAAGCATACATCTCCCTGTAGAGTTTAAATCATAATGTAGAGAAAGAAATCCCTGTGTGACTTGTTCCCGTAGGAAGGGGTTAAGAATTGGAAAATCACGTGGTGCCTGCCTATTTCACTATTGGCTTCTCCAATATTGATCCATCAAAATAAAATAAATATAGTCATTTCCCCCAGACCTAAGAGAGCCATGGATTAAAAATACAACTGTAGTAATGCCATATGCTGCTAAGAACCATAGTTTCATAGATTTATAGCAAGAAGTCCCTTCAAGGTCATTTTAGTCTAAGCCTCTGGTAACAGAGATGGAACTGAGACCTAGAAAGCAGAAGTGACAAGGTCACACAGGTAGCAAGTATAAATTGATGAGAGGAAGAAGTAATGAATGGAAAACTGGCCTCCAGGGAAATGGAGATTCAAGCCCTGCTTCTGGAACATCCTGGCTCTGTGGCCCTGGGCAAGTCACTTAACCTCTGAAGGGAGTTTCCTCTTCTAGGATGAAATCAAAAATCAGATTTAAACAACAACAAAAAAAAGAATTGATAAAAGAGTTGGTTGTAGCCAGTTCTCCTCTGGTGGGTCTGAAACTCCAAATAAGAGAGGAAGAGAAAAGAAGACCTGAGTTCAAATCCTGCCTTAGATACTAGCTGTGTGACTCTGGGTGAGTCACTTAACCTCTCTCAGCCTCAGCTTCCACACCTGCAAAATGTGTTATTGTGAGGATTAAATGGGATAACATACATAGTACTTTGTGAAAAATTGAAAGTACTGTAGTAATGTTAGCTAATATCAGAGCTGGAATAGACCTCAGGAAGTATCTCATCTAACCAGAGAGGTAGTTGTGTTGCCCAAGGTCACACAGGTAGTTTTTTTTTTTTTTTGAAAGACCTGGAGCCAGAACCTAGGTCTTCTGATGGAGTCTGGTGGATTTGTTTGTTTGTTTTTTTAACCTTCCCCTCAGGACACGAAAGAGGAAGTCCTGAAGTGGTTCACTGTCACTAGATTCAGAGATTTACAATTTGAGCATGACCAGAACTAGAATCAAACAAAAACTCCTCCACTTAGCTTTTAAAGCATCTTACAGCCTGGCCCCAATCAGTCTTTCTGGTTTCACTGGATGTTACTTTTCCTTCCCTACTCTGAGATCTGGCCATACTGGCCTTCTCTCAGTTCCACACATCAGACATTGAATCTCCCTTCTCTGGTCCCCCATTCCTGGATTGCACTCCTCCCTTCCCTTCCCTTCCCTTCCCCTTCTTAACATCCTTTTCTTCCTTCAAGACCAGCTCAAGCACCACCAAAGGCTTTCCTTCTCCACCCCACCCCTTTCTTCTCAAACTACCTTGTATTTATTCAGTTTATGTTTATTCTGCACGCATCCATGCTGTTTCTCCTGCTAGAGTTTAAACTCTTTTTAAGCAAAATTGTTTCGCTCTTGGTATTTGCATCCCCAGTGCCTAGCACACAGTAGGAGCTCAATAAACTCTTGTCGGTTGGTTGATTCTCTCAACTAACACTCTGTACATAATTTTTTTTTTTATTTCAGTTGCCTAGTCAGCCTTGACCACTATAGAGGGTGACATCACTCTCTCTCCTTTCGAATCACCAGGCAGGCATTTTAATTCTATTAAGCCCTCATAAATACAGCACCCAGGGCTAAGAAAGTCATCAATTAAAAATGCCACTGTCGTGATAACCACACAGTGCTGAGCCATAGGTCAGATTTAGCAATGAAAGAACCTCGGAGGTCACCTAGTCCAAGCCCTTCATTTTACAAACAGCAAGCCGAAGCCCAGAAGGATGAAGTGACGAGGTCCCACAGAGAGCAAGGAGCAGAGCCAATATGTGGACCCGGGACCTCTGACTCTGAATCCAATGCTTTTGTCCACTGTAACCTGATAATATGTACTGAAGAAATCAGGAAACTCAGCAGCACTGGCCCTTTGGACTGATTTCAGGCATCCCCTTTTCCCCCGAGGGCTCAGAACAAACAGAAGCTTCACATCAGGAAACGACCCAAGGCGCCAGGGTCCAAAGGCATGGAGTCTGAGCCAGGGAGAATCGGGAGGTCTAGGTCCTGCATGTTATTGCTTTTGTTCAGAGGCTGTCAAAATACAGGGCAAAGGGTAGGCACGGGGCGATCTCTAAGTTAGAAAGATCAAAGCAGAAGAGTGTCCAAAGACAAAAATAGATGACATTTCACGGATTCTTAAAAGGATCATTGGACTACTCGGTTATTTTGACTGTTTTTGGACTGCACATTGTGATTTCATGGTACAGAGAACTCCTGGTGAGAAAATACTCTCTACCCATGCAGCTCAGCACCTGCTCTGCAATGTAAGAACCTAGAATGGCTGGGGGGAGAGTCAGGTCATGAACTTATTCTATAAATGTTTAGATATGACTGTATCTAATTGGTTTCCTGTGTAATTCTATATATTTTATAAATTTAAAAATACTATTCTAAGAAGTCCATAGGCTTTACTTGATGCCAAAAGAATCCATGAAGGAAGGAAAGGAAGAAAACAAGCATTTATTTAAGCACCTACTATGTGCCTGCCACTGTGCTAATTGCTTTACAAATATTGACCTCATTTGATCCTCACAACAACCCTTGGAGGCAGGTACTATTATTATGCCCATTTAACAGTTGAGGAAACTAAGGCAGACAGAGGTTTAAGTGACTTGCCCAGGATCACACAGCTAATAAAAGTCCGAGGCTGGATTTGAATTCAGGTCATCTACTTCGCTATACCACCTGGCTAACATACACAAAAAAGTTAAGAACTTCTGTCTTAGAAGATTTCCTGAAGCACTTAAGTGGTGGAAGAAGGAAGAGAGGAATGAAGGAAGAATAGATGGAAGGAAGGAAGGAATGGAGGAAGGAGGGAAAAATGGATGGAGGAAGGAAGGAAGAGAGGAATGGAGGAAGGAAGAATAGATAGAAGGAAGAGAGGAATGAAGGAAGGAAGGGAGACAAGCATTTATTAAGTGCTTACTATATGACAGGCACCGTGCTAGGTGCATTATAATACTATCTCGTTGGTCCTCACAACAACTCTGCAAGGTAGACACTATTAGTATCCTCATTTTATAGCCGAGGAAACTAAGGCAGACCCTCAGAGGATGAGTGACTTGCCCAGGGTCACCTAGCTAGTCAGTATCTGAAGCCAGATTTGAATTTGAGTCTTGACTCTAGGCCCAGGGCTCAGGGCCACACAAGCAGTATGTGTCAGGAAAGGCAATATTTAACCTGGTCTTCCTGACACAAAGCCAGCTCTCTATCCATGACACCACAATTTTTACTAGACTGTCTAAAACAGTTTTAGGTCTGATATTTGAAGCTGTCAGGAAAAACATATGTATACCATATATCATTTTCCTCCTCCAGTGGCATTTTAGAATTTAAATTAGTTAAGATTATTCCCCAAGAAACTAATGGCATCGTTTCAGTCAATGAGCTTCACTGACTGTTTGCAGGTGGGGGTGGGGTGGGGTGTCCTACAGTCCCACTGCCCCGATGGTGAGGATGCCATTTTGCTACTGTTATCATTCCAAGCTCTTACACACATACAGCCTTCGCTTAGGCTGTTAACTCCACCCTGACCCCAGCCAATCTGACCATAGGCAAAATGCATCATTCCTCTAGGGTTTTGTTTTCTCATTGCTAAAACTGGAATGTCCTCATGCTACTGCCAAGCTATCACAGACCAAGAAGGGCTTAGCACCAGCATAAGGGAGAGCATGCTTCCTGTCTGTGACTAGACAACATGGAGTCAATAGGGGGCTGCCATGGGAAGTAAGCAGCATGCCTTCCACGTAACCCTGTCTAGGCTCCTTCTCTCCTCATGGCTGTATCACACTCCTCTCCTCTGGCTTCACCTACCAATGGAACGATACCCAATTGGAACACCCAACCTGACCTGGATACACATCGGGGAACCATAGGACCAGCAGCAAGAGTAATGGCTGCTGGCCCTGGGGTATATAAGAGATCTCCATCCATCACCACCCCCATCCCAATTTCTTTCAGATACCTGAATTCTTGGTGATAGCTCTAATGCCACCATTTTGTTCCTTCCCTCATAGAGAAGTCCCAAATAACTTCAATCAATAAACAAACATTTATTTTTTAATTTATTTTTTTTTCATTTACGACACTCAGTTCCACAAGTTTTTGAGTTCCAAATTTCCTCCCCGTCCCTTTCCTCTCCCTCCCCCACAAGACAGCATGTAATATGATATAGGCTCTACATATACCTTCACATTAAACTTATTTACACAATAGTCAAGTTGTAAAGAAGAATTATAACCAATGGAGTGAACCATGATTTAAAAAAAAACAAAAACAAAAAAGAAGAAAAAGAGAGAGAGAGAGAGCAAATAGTTTGCCCCAATCTGCATTCGGACTACGTAATTCTTTCTCTGGGTGTGCATAGGTTTTTCCATCATGAGTCTTTTGGAGCTGTCTTTGAACCTTGCATTGATGAGAAGAGCCAAGTCTATCAAAGTCAGTCATCAGAGATACCGCAAACAAGCATTTATTAAGCACTTTCTGCATGCTGAATAATGCTGAGTGCTAGGGATTCATGGATAAAAATGAAACGGTCTCTGCTCTTGAAGAGGGCCTTTTAATGGATGAGGATTAGTACAGCACTCTGGAGTTCTCTCCAAACAAGGTGTCCTCCTTAGCACGCCATATCAGTGTATTCACCTCAACGGTCAAGCGACTCTTCGTGAATGACAGCAACTGAAGAAATAAAGCAGAGTTTTTATCCTTAGACCCTGTCCTCAGAAGCCCATAACTTGAAAAGATATGGTGAGAGCATTTCAGGTCCTTCTGAAAATTAATTAGGAAGTATCCCCACCTCATCTTCCTTACTTCGGACAATAAGGGAAACCTAAATATAGAGCAGTGGTTAATTGGGGAAGGGGGCTTTATTTCAGTCGGTCAGTAAATATTTATTGGGCAACTTCTCTGTGCCAAGCACTGCGCCGAACACTGGAGAGATCCGAGGAAAGGCTCTGAGGTAACATTCCAACAACTATGTACAAACAAGTTATATACAGGATAAAATGGAAATAATCCACAGAAGGAAGTCACTAGAATTAACAAGGACTGGGCAAGACTTTCTGTAGAAGGTGGAATTCTAGCTGGTACCTGGAGGAGGCCAGAGAAGCCTGGAGTTTTCCAGGTACGAGGGACAGCCAGTGAAAATGCTCCCAGCTGGATGATGGCATTTCTTGTTCACGAAACAGCAAGAATCCGGTGATATTTGTGTGTTTGATTTGATTTGATTTGATTCCTAAGATGACCAGAAGGCCTCAACTTGCAGGGGGAATCAAAGGATTTTGAAACCTAGAAGGGAGCTTTAAAATAATTTCATCCAGCCCCCCACCCACCCATCTTACAGATAAAGAAACCGAGACTCGGGCATTTGAGGTCATTTGCCCAGGGTCATAACTCCAGTCAGACATAGAGCCAAAACCAGATTTCAGGTCTCAGATCTCACTCTTGTGTTATCTGTGCTCAGCTAATTTCATCTCCCCACCTAAAATAGGCAGAAAGCAGAAGCTGAGTTGCCATGAGTGTTTTTTCTGCAGTTCTGTCTACCCAGTGGTCAGGGTCCTGGTTTAGAAGCGTCCTCCTTTGCATTGGTCCTCCTGCCACCACACATTACCAGCTCCCTGACCTGCTGCTTTCCTCTTGTGTATGTCTTGCCTAGGCTGACCGGGTTTGGGATCCACCACTGCTTTGCTAGGAGCATGATGGGCCACGAGTTACCACTGCTCACGAACTTCTATGCCGACTACTATACCACGGCGGGCATAGCCTTAGCTTCCTGCCTGGCCATGTGTTTGGTGGTCAGGTTCCTGGGCCGCAGGGGCGGGCTGCTGCTGTTCATGATCCTCACAGCCCTGGCCTCCCTTTTGCAGCTTGGCCTCCTCAACCGTAAGTGGGGGACACGGGACTGGGGAAGGGAGTCTGGGGATTGGAGGCTGGGCTCAAGCTTCAGGGGCCCCCAATCCCATTTTCCCACCTGCAACAAGCTGAATCTGCTCAACTCTTATCTACTCATGCCTTTATGGACCTAGAGTAGAGGGAACTGGCGTAGCAGACAGACAGCAGTACTACCAAGAGGAGGAGGCCTGTCAAATAAATATCAGCTCACATTTAGAGGGTTCTTTGTATACATTTTGCCCAGGGCTGTGGCAGGGCCTCGGGAAAAGAAAAGTGCTCAGCATAGAGGCTGTTATTCCAAATTCAACAGCTTGAGAAAAAAATGCTTTATTGGAGCAGGGGAGAAAAAAAAAAGGCTTTAATTAAGAACATTTATGGTAACTGATTTTATTGGGCTCTATTTTCTTCTCTGCGGATTAGCAAAGAGGAAAAAGTTAGTGAAGCCTTCCTAAGGCCTTTCTGGCTGCACTGTTATTAAGAGAGATAGAAGAGTCTCCAAGTCCTTGTGGGGCCAGCTTATAATAAGTAAGCACGTTGCTGTCTTATGAGGAAGAACAGATCATACGTTCTTGTATGTGAAATTAGGTGGGTGAGGGAGAAAGAAGACAAAATGTTTCCATTTTTTTTCAGCTGACTCTTTACGTGGAAGGTCTGACTTGATTTCCAACAAGCGCTTCCCACTTCTGCTTTTTGTTGGGGCTGTGGAATTTCTCAGAAAATCAGAAAGAATGGCATGCAGAGGTGGAGAAGGCATCTAGTCTTGTTATCATAAAAACAAACAAAAACAGGCTCCTAGAGGACAAAGGCTCTTTCACTCATGTGTAGAAGTATCATGATTGGTTGGCTGCCGCTTTGGCAGACCAAGGGATGGATGGATGGATGGAGCTGGGGAACTGTGCCTGAAGAACCAGATACCTTGAGACAAGGGCTTGGTTTGCTATGGGGCAGTTATTGCTGTTGAATTTGACACAAGGAAAACCAAAAAGAACTGTTTGGATTTTTACAGTCCTAATTGTATAGGTGTAGGGTACAGAACCACAAAATGTCAGAGACCCTCTAGTGCCACTCCCCCCATTTCACAGATGAGGAAACTGAGGCCAGGCAGAAGGCTCAGCTGGCCCAAGGTCATGCTTTGATCTAGTGACAAAACTGCGGTGAACACTCCATTCAACAGAAACTCAGAGTCCTTTCCACAACATTGTAATGAAGATAAGAAAAAGGAAACCCACCAGGGGTCTGAGTTTTACTCTCAAACTCAAGACCACCGTGAAAAAAACAAACCAAAGAAAAAGGACTGAAATCTCTGTCCGAAGTCTGTCCCTGGGCTTTCTTGCATGGTGAAGGTTTGGTGCCCCCGGGTAGTTTCACAAAAATAGTTCATTTCAAACATCAGGGGTTGTTTTGTTTAACCTAGCTCACTCAGACGTTCCCTGTTGGGCTAAGAAATAGAGTGGCATTTTGGGGGGTTATTGTTTTTTTAAAGCTATCCCTAAGAAACAAAAAGGAATAAGGAATTAATTCTCTGTGATGGAGCAGCTTGTCTCCTCTTTTCTGAAATGGACCATCACTTGGGCCAGGGAATGAAGGAACTATTCTAAGTTCATTGGGAGATTTGGGAATGAGTTCTACCAAGAAAGGCAGTGGGCCAGAAACCTTGGGGGGGTTGGGAGATTGCCTTGGGAGGGTTCTCAGACTCTTCAATCTGGACTCTGGTTTAGACTCTCCCAGTAGCTTTGTCAAATGACATGCTATTGCGTAGGTAATGAGCTCACAAAAAATGCTATCTGGCTGGTTCAGGCCTCAAAGTTCTTGTCTTGAATACGGGCAGGAAGAGTTTTTGAATAATTATATAAGCTATAAAGCTCACTTCTTGGTTTGAGGCTAAGGCGTTCTGGAGGGCTCATTTTTCTCTCCAAACTCCTAAAGCCATGGGTTGGAAACCATTGCATTTTTTCCTTTTTTTCTGTCCTTACTTTCCCAACAAAGAAATCTTTGTACGGTCCAAGTGCTAATTTTCAGTGCCTCACAAGTCGTTATCGGTGCATTCATTCTCAACATCTCATTATGATTCTGGCCTCTGGCTCGGATCTGGGCTGGCAAGATGCTCATGCTGTGTGTCATACAGACTCTGAAGAGAGGCTCCTCCAACATAGTAGTGACTCGGATAGGAAATGAAGTGTAACGTAAACAAATCACATGGAAATAGGCAATGACCCCATCACTAACATGCTTACTTTCTTTCCTTCTTTTTCTTGTTTGACTTCATCTTTTACTGTGGTACATTTATTTTCTTGGATCCAGTGATTGGAAAATACAGCCAGCATCCAGGCTCAGGTAAGCGTTTACCTCCTTGTGACATGCACCTACATCATCTCATCTTTCTGCTATGTACAACTGGGCACTTTTCTCGAGACTCATAAAATTCATTGATCTTTTATACACTTGATTTTCCCCCTCACCCACACAAGTATTGCAGATGAAGGTTGCCACAGGTTGGGAAATACTATTTGCATTCTTCTATACCTTCCTGCTATCCTTCCTCTCACCAGAAATGGCTATTTGTTATTCCTCATTTTTGTCCAGCTTAGCATGTGTCCCTTCACCTCTTCCCTTGGCGATTGACAACCCCAGCCTTTGGAATGAGCGTGAGTGCAGTTTGTCTTATGGGCACAGTGACCTGGGAAGTGCTAACACCACAGAAGGCTTTGGGAGGCCTTGCCAGCTACATTGCCCAGGGAAATTGTCAGTGCCTGCCCCAGCTTGTCGGGATCGGTGATGCGGTACAAATGCATTGAGTCCCCCTGATGCCGAATAGACATCCCTGACCTTACCCTATTTGAACTGGATGCCTCTGGGAGTTCTTTACCATTTTCACACAAGCTGCAAATCCTGAGCCTCACCTCCTGACAATACCGAGAGTTCCTTAGCACATGAACCCCAGAAGCATGGAGGTGTATCTGGCTAGATCCTACATTTATTATGAGATTGGCTTCTGGTTAAAATACCCAAGCACATCTTCCATAAACTTCCAAGATGCTCAGTGTATTTCAGCATTTCTCTCCTAGAACCATATATCCTTCTGGGTCACATTTGGAGAAATAGAATTTCTGTATCATATTGGGAGAATCAAATTTCTTTTTCTTTAATTACAAGGATTGAGGTGCCTTGTGTTGGACTGTCCAAGCCAGGGGCCAAAAAGAAAAAGGATTTCTGGGGCTTGGAGGCCATGCTCTCTGGATGAAAAAAAAATTGAGTGCAAAAATTTTAAGGAAAGTCCCTGTCCCATCATAAGATCACAATAACACCTCGACCAGTAATATAATTATGTCTCTCATAAGGGGTGCTAGCAGAGGCTCCTGTCATTTGCAACAGCCCTGTGAGTATTCACATTCTTGACATACAAAGGGAGTTCAGTTACCTATCCTGAAGGGGTGATGAAACCTACCTCTCAGAGGCATCTGATCTCATAATTCCCTGAGGTTTTTATTGGGTTTTATAGGAAGCTAGCCTATATTTCTTAATAGAGTGGGAAAGGTCATAATTTAGAAGGATCTTTCTCCACTCTACTACCACCCCTGCCTTTTCTCCTTATCTTTTCTCCCCTGGCCCACTTCCTACTCCCCACCACACCCCACCTCGGTTCCCTATCTTCACTGCTCTCTCTTCCCTCCCTGCCTCTTCTCGCTTCCTCCATTCTCCAGGAATGAGTGAAAAAGTCAGAGAGAAATTCTCAACCACATTTTCCATTGTGGGTATGTTTGCCTCACACGCGGTGGGAAGCCTCAGCGTTTTCTTCTGCGCAGAGATCACCCCAACAGTAATAAGGTAAGCCATCAAAAAATCCATCTGAGATGCCACCCTGGCTCCCCTCTACCCCACTGCCCTCTCCTCCCTCCAGATAATGATCTGAATCCGGATTCAGTTCTACACGGATTTATTGCCTGCTAGTAGTAGACTTGTCTCTGGGACTTAGAGCAAGCCTCACCTGTTTGCTGCGGCTTGTTCTTGAGTCATCGTTGGTCCTCACTCAGTCACCGTGACTCTAGTCTGAGTTCATTTCCCTGGGTGCGGCATGCTGTAATGGCCATGTCAGCTTCATTATTTGCGCTTCTGAGATTGTGACTTTGACCCTGAAAACAGGAACAGAGACAAGTCTGGCACCTGAGAAAGAGTGTGGTAACTGGAGGAGGACAGGGTGTTGTGTCACATAGGACAAGGGAGGTGGAGAAAGCTTTGCTTGGGAAAAGAAGAGAATTAATTGGGTCATTTAGTAACAACCTTCTAATGAAACCAGATGCCCTTAAAGAAGGCTTTGAAATCAAAGGACCTGGATTCAAATCCTAATTTTTATGCTTACTTGCTACCTGTATGACCCTGAACATTCAGTTCAATTCAATAAACATTTATTAAGTGCCTGGTATGTGCCAGGCACTGTATTAACGTCATTTAACCTTCCTAGAGCTCATTTTCTTTATCTATCCAATGAGAAGGTTGACCTAGATGGCCTCTCAGATCCATTCCTACTCAAGAGCTCTGATCTTGTGATTTCCTCAAGTCTCCCAAAAGGCCTCAGTAGCAGCCAGTGGCTCCCCATCTAGAACTATTAATTTGTGTTTGTTTGGGGATGGGATGGGGATAAACAGTGGGAACAGAACGAGCCTCAGAACCAGGAAGAAATACCCGGGTTTGAGTTCCACCTCTACACATGCCGGTTGTGTTGCCCTCAATGCCCTTGGCCAGTGGTCACCAAATATTTTTGGACAATTAAAAAAAAATTCTTTGAGGGCATGCTGGGGGGATTTTCTCAATCATTCCTGCCCCATTGCTGTTGTCCTGGGAGGGGTTTAGGTTATAACTGCCCTGAGAAGCTGATGCCTGAATCAAAATAGAGAAAGTTGGGAACCTGCAAAGAAGTGAGAGGGATGGAATAGGGAAGCATTGACCTGTAATGGGTAAAAGGTTGGCATGATTATATGAGAAACAAGCCCTGTGGTTGGCTAAATGGGGAAGGTGGGAAGCAATCTTCCTTTCCCCGCTCTTAAGTGTATGATCACACATTCCTTGCTGTCAAGCCAGGGCCCCCTTTGGAAACCACTACCCTAGGAAATTCTCCAAGACTAATACATGGCAAGGACCCCATTGCTCTGAATTAGTAGAAAGGATTTCTTCATCTGGGAGTTCCCCATACCAGTGAAGTCACAGGTCCAGGCCATATCCTTAATTTGTTTTCCTTTATTAAGATTGTATCTTTCACATTGAACATTTAATTGTTTCTAGTGGCAAGACTGAGTAGTGAACAAGTATTTGAAGTTATTGAAATGTTTCAGGGTGATAAAAGATTATACCTTGAATGCCTAACAGAGAAAAATCACAATTGCAAAGGATGTAATAATGCGCCATGTAATTACTGTTTGTGACTAATGCAAGCACTTATCTTGATTCATAATAATAAAAAAAAACCCAAGTTCACAGATCCCCAAGGTAAGAACCCCTGATATAGGGAATAAGGAAGAGGGTTCTGGTACCAACTCAGGCACTGACCTGATGTGTGACAGGGTAGAGAATTCCTGTCCTCTCTCTAGGACTTTTTTCACCTGTAAATTGAGGGCATTGAACTAACATGATCTCTAAGGTCTATCCTAGCTCTGACTAAAATTAGGGAGCACAGTAGGTAGAGCACTGAACCAGGAATCAAGAAAACTTGAGTTCAGATCCATCCTCAGACACTCACTGGCTGTGTTTCGCCGGGCAAGTCATGTTACTTCTGTTTGCCTCAGCTTCTCCATCTGAAAAATGGGGAGCACCTACCTCTCAGGGGTTTTGGCACTTAGCACAGTGCCTGGCACATAAGTAAGCACAATATAAACGTTAATTATTTTTATTTTTATGTTAAGGAGCTCTGTGACACTGGTCTTCATGTAACAATTCCATTAGTATAAAAATAACATATGCCTTGTAGCTTACAAAGCACTTTCCTTATGACAGCCTTCTGAGGTAAGTAATGCGTACTTTTATTAATACTCCCATTTTACAGATGAGGAAGCTGAGGCTAGGAGAGGTTAAGTAACTTTCCCAAAGTCACGTAGCTAACTCTAGTGACAGAAACATGACCAGGTCTCGTGACTCTCAGTAGAAAGGTCTCTCCACTATTCCACACTACCTGTCTTTCCTTAGGCAAAAAAATGGTCACCCAGGTACATAAGCTTTTGGATCTGGCATCATTTTAAAACCTAGATTTCTTGACTTTGAGTATAACACTTGTCTACATCATGCTGATATTTTGGGCATAAATTATGAGCTGAAGTAATCATTAACCTCTAGCTAAAATGCCCAGTTTGTCTGATTTTCCCACACTGAAATACAAACAGACCACCACAGTCCAGGGCAGGCTATGTATGAAACAATTAATTCAGCCTCTGGGGCTAAGCAATTTTTTTTTTAAGTTTGTGTCTTTTTTCCTGCAAGTTTTCAGATAATCATGCTGACAACAGAGTTTTCGGATGGCCTCATTTTGATTTGTTCTCTTGGAATTTTTACAAATATATTCCAAGCCTGAAGGCTATTTGGTTATCTGTTGGGTTTGTTTTTTTTTTAATTATATACTTAAAGAAAAAGCAGTTAAGTGCAAAGTAATTCATTTTGCTCAGACCATCCTAAGCAGGCCAGACTAAACCGATGAAAGTTTTTTTTATTTCACACCTGCAATGACAAATCAAATTCAGTTGGGGTTTTTCTCCTCCAAATGAAACATGCTTGTCATGTTCTAGTGAGGAATGTTTCAAGAACTATGTCATCAGTGGGGAACACATTAAGGCATCTCAGTAAGTTTCGGATAAGCAACTTCTCACCTTTTTTTACCTTGTTACATTCTATTCCTTGGTGATTCTCTCATTTTATTTTGGGACTGTAAGCCGGTTGATTTTATTATCTGTGGTTATAGTTCTATGCTTAGCAAGCTAAACCTGAGGATACATTGCTTCCCTCTTCATCTTCCTCACAAATCTAGAACAATTATATTAGTGCATAAACTCACAAAGTGTTATTTGCCAGAATGAGGACCTCAAAGTTTTAACCCTTCATTACACGTCCCCTCACTTGCAAGTGACCAAAGCAATTCAATTTACCAAACATTTATTAAGTGCCAACTATGTGCTGGGCACTGAGGGTACAAAACAGTTTCTACCAGTTTTCTGCCCTCAAGGAGTTTACGTTCTACTAGAATGTTAAATAAAGTGTTTCCCCTGATAATGGAGGAAGAATTACAAGGGAAGGAAAAAAGGAAGGAAGGAAAGGAGGGAGGGAGGGTAAAAGAAATAAAGGAGCACTTTCTCTGTGTGCCTATATTGTAAACATAAGCAAAAAGAAAACCAGTCCCTGTCCTTAAGGAACTTACATTCTAATAAGGAAGAGGACATACAAAAAGGAGCTGAAGGGGGAGGTGGGAAGGAATGGAAGGTCCTCAGCATGGAGGTATGGTTTGAAGTCCAGAGGCCAGGAACAAAGCCAACAGGGGAATGAAGGCCATCTTGAACCATTCCACAAAATAGAGGCACCAGGAGGAACTTGTGAATGATGGGGAGGGATATTTCAGGTTGAGAAGGCTGCAGGGATAGTTGGATGCTCCAAGCAGAGGAAGCCTCTGGCACAGAGGGCAGTTTTAGGGTAAGATAATGGCAGAAGAATAGTTTGGGAGTCTCTGGTCACCTGTTTAAAACTCCATGGGGGCACGTTGCGAGCAAAGCCCTCTCCTTTCCGCACCGGCCTTGCCATTTATTCACTCCTTAACTCCCTCTCACACAAATCTGCCCGAGGCAGAGGTGGCCAGGTGAGGGTCCTTTGTCTAGGAGGAGAGGGGATTCTGAGTGGGCATTTACATAAGTTCATTATATGTTTAAAAGGAATAGCAAGTTGTACTTAATGGATTTGCAGTTTCATGTGCAATCATCTTTTTTTTAAAATTATACTATGTTATGGAAATACTTGTTTCATGCCATAAATTAAAAATAAAATAAAAAAAATTTTAAAGATCTTATATTTTAATGAGGGAAACAAGTACATATGGAAATATACAAAGAATAAACACAAAGTAGTTTAACTCAGGGTAGTCTGGGGAGGGCACTAGCACCTGGGGGTGGAGATCATAAAAAGCTCCATTGCAGAAGGTGATGCTTGAATTGCATCTTGAAAGAAGGAGGAGATACTGTGAGGCAGAGGTGAGGAAGGAGGGCATTTCAGGCATGGAAGACTGACTCTGAAAGTCGGGGAGACAGATGGAAGAAGACAAGGCCAATGTGCTGGATCTCAGGGTGCAGGAGGGGAAATAATATACAGTGAGGCTGGAAAGAAAGGTTGAGGCCAAGTTACAAAGGTCTTTAATAGCAAAACAGAGGCATTTATATATTTTACCAGAGGCAATATGGAGCCACTGGAGTTGACTGAGTTAAGCCACTGGAGTTAAGACTGGCATGGACCAGTCTAAAATTTAGGAAAGTCACTTTGGCAGCCATGTTTCAGATGGGAAGTGGGAATGGGAGTGGGGAGAGACTTAGGGCAATCAGACCAATTAGGATGCTGCTGTAATCATCTAGGCAAGGCATGATAGGAGCTTGAATTAAAATGGTAACTGGGTGAATAGAAAGAAGGGGCCAGATAAGAGAAAGACAGAAGTAGAAATGGCAATTGACTAGGTACCTGGAGTGATGGAGAGGGTGTAGTTGAGGATAATACAAGTTTATGAACCTGGGAGACTGGAAGGATGGTGGTACCTAAAACAGAAATAGAGAAGTCTGGAAGAAGAGAAAGTTTGAGGAGAAAGGTAATGAGGTCACTTTTTCATATCTTGAGTTTGAGATGTCTCCAGGACAGTTTGGAATGTCCAATAGGCAATTGTGGGACTGAAGTTTAGGGGTAAGCTGGGGCTAAATGCATGTGTGTGTGTGTAATATCTGTGTATTGTTGGCATAGAAATGATAGGATTAAATCCAAAGGAGTTGATGAGGTTATTAAGAAAGAGAGAGAAACTGAGAGAAGAGAAGAGAAGAGAAAGGGTAGAACAGAACCTGGGGAATACCCACAAATTAGGGCCATTATTCGGATGGCAAGCCAAAAGAAGAGATTGCAAAAGAGTGGTCAGAGAGTTAAGAGAACCAAGAGAGAGAAATATCACAAAGGCCCAGAAAGGAGAAGATATCCAGGAGGAAAAGATGGCCAAAAATGTCAAATGCAGCAGACAATTTGAGAAGGAGGGCCGAGAAAAGATCATCACATTTGACCATTAAGAAATCATTGGTAACTTTGGAGAGAATAGTTTCAGTTGAGGGAAGTGGTTGGAACTCATATTGCAAAGGGTTGAGAAGTAAGAAGAGACAAAGTGGAGTCAGTGTAGACATCATTTCATGAAATTTGGTGAGAAAGGAGAGAAATAGGATAATAGCTTAAAGCTTGAGGGCATGGCAGGGTCTCTGTGTGGGTTTTGTTTTTTTTTTTTTAAGAACAGGGGAGATTTGAGCATGTCTAAAGCCAGTAGAGAAGGAACTAGTACATGGGAACAGGTTAGAGATTCAAAAGGGAGGGGATGGTTGAGATTGCATTGGATACAATAGAGGCAATGGCATCAAACGGAATCAAATCAATGTATGGGGACTTGACTGTGACAAGGGGAAAGGTCATCTCGTTGTCAGAGACTGGGGAAAAGAGGAGATGCCAGGGGATGCTTTTGAGATGAGAATGGGAGAAGGATCATCAAATAACATCATTTTTCTTAGCAAAGTAAGAGATCCTCAGCTGAGAGAGGATGGAAGTAGAAGAGAACAGGGAGCTCAAGGAGAGAAGAAAATGTTTTCAATAGGTTCTGTGGGAAGTGAAGTTAGGAAGAAGTAAAAGGATTGCCTTACTGAAGTGAGAGCCCAGTTCAAGTTGGATAGCAGGAATTTACAATGTCCCCAGCCAACGCAGTTGCGGGCGATCATAATCGGCCATTAAAAATTATTAACTTTCGAGAGAATATTTTCAGCTGAATGATGAGGTTGGAAGCCAAACTGCAAAGGGTTAAGGAGTGAGTCAGAAGAAAGGGAGCAGAATCAGCAAGAATAGCTCCATTCATCAGCCCATGAGTTGAAGCAGAGGAAACAGATGGTGAATATAATCCAAGACTGACATTTGACAAGAGATAAGCAGTGATAGGATGGGGAGGGTGAAAAATTTCAGAGCAGAGGACAACATAGAGCTGAAAAGGCTAACAACAGGGTCAAGACTGGAAGGGGAAAAAAATGAAATAAAAGCAGAGCTAATAGCCTGAGAAAGTACTGTGGAAGGGGGAGACTGGAGCGCTAGATGAGGGCAAATAATAGGTTTGGGAGAGGTGAGTCACAGGGAAAGATGGGAATAGAGGTTACAGTCAGATAGAAGAACGTTAGAGTTTCTAATTAAAGAAGTCAGTAATAGGCCCAGTGTGTGACTATCCCTATGTATGGCTGAGGTGAGGGAACAGGTCATGAGATTTAAGGAGGCTGAAGAATTGGAGAGTTAGGGAAACATCAGTGTGAATGCTGAAGTCCCTGCTGAATGCTGAAGTATAAGTATAAGTACAGTAGTTGGAGAGAAGAGGAAGGTAGCTGAGTCCACCTCCAAACTCCTTCAGAAAGGAGGAAGAATGACTTTGGGGCTACCAGTATACAACTGCCACCATGATTTGGAATGGGGGAAATTTTGACTGAGTAGAGGAGAGGTTGGTGAGTGATGTGGTCAAGGGAAAATCTGGAAGTGGCAGTGGGGATTTCTCTGGTGCCTGTTCTAGGACCATTATGTCAGAGGGTGTGAGAGAAGGTAGAGCCATTGCCAGACAGGATGACTGGAGATGGGATGTCATGAAAGGTAAGTCAGGTCTCAGTGAGGGCTAATAGATGAAAGTAGTAAGAGAGAACAAGGCCTAGGACAAAGATAAATCTGTTCCCTATAGAACAGGAATTCCAGAGGGCACAGTTGAAAGGGTAAGTGGGACATAGGTGCAGCACAGTTGAGGAGAGGGGCAAAAAGAATGCGAAGTGGAAGCTGTGGATAGCCTCCTGTGTGTTTGATGTTTGGTCAATACAGAGAAAGAGACAGAGGCAAGAGGCAGAAGGTTATTACCTATAGTGGTCGGCAAATAAACAGTAAAGCTCACAGTTCCCAAGGGTGTTTCAAGGGGCCCGACCTGGGTCTGGGTAGTAAGGAAATATTATGGGACTATGTCTGACTGAAACTATACTGTTCCTTTGATTTGGATAGGAAAGCTCCTGGACCCATAGTCTTCTCAGTGTCTTTTGCTACAAAAAAGTCCACCACCACCACCACTACCCCAACTACTATTCCATCAGCTGCTATAATAGTCCATCAGGATCACTTTTTCTGTCTTTTTCCCCTCCTGGGGGAAAAAACAAACAAACAAACAAACAAAAATTAGGCTATGTGTGGGATTATAGAGTGAGCACTGAATCAGAAACCATGAAATCTGGGTTCTGGTCCTGGCTCTGTCACCCATTAACTGTGTGACTTTGAGGAAGTCACTTTGCCTCTCTGGGCCTTTCTTCATCTGTAGAATAGTGGGGTTAGACTAGCTGACCTCTAGCCCTATGATTCTCTGATCTGATGGGAAGTGTGAAAAGGCATGACGCTGTTAGTGGCCCTTTTCAGGTTCAGGGTTGGACTCTTGCATATCTATTTTGAATCATTTGTACCTGGATTGCTAACTCTCACCTATGGCCTACATCACTTTATTCCTTTCCCCTGAATACCTTTCTTCTCCTCTAGACCTGGCTCAGAACTCCCCTCCTCCAGGAAATAACTCCAAATAACCCCAAATAACTCCACCCACTCATCTCTCCTTCCCTTTAGCACTTGTATACGTATGTTTTATGCCATATTATCTCAGAATTTTTTTCTAGTTATATGTCTGTGTATCACATAACCAACTGGGTTGTAAGCTCACTATTACTTTATATGCACATTCACAGTAAACTCTAGAATTTACCCTCTTTCTGATTCAGTAGGGGGGCATAGGAGATTTAGTGTTTTCTACTTTGCTTATTTTCCCCTGAGTATTTTTATGCTGCTGAACACAACTGTGGAATAACCTAAAGAAATACTGGGAAAAGGAGTCAGAAGACCTGGGTCCCAGTCCTACTTCCATCACTTACTGGCTATTTAACCTTGGTCTAGTTACATAACTTCTCTGACCCTCAGTCTCATTATCTCTAAGATAAGGATAATAGTAATTTGCCCAACCATTATAATAATCATTGCTTACATTTGTGTGTTGTTGTTTAGTCATTTTCAGTTGTGTCTGACTCTCCATTACCCCATTTGGGGTTTTCTTGGCAAAGATACTGGAGTCCTTTGCCATTTCCTTCCCCTTCTCATTTTTACTGATGAGGAAACTGAGGCAAGCAGAGTTCAGTGACTTGCCCGTGGTCACACAGCCAGTAAGTGTGACAGGCTGGATTTGAATTCAGGTCTGTCTAACTCCACGCCCGATACTCTATCCACTGTACCACCCAGCTGCCCGTACGTTTATCTGTCCTTTGGCAATTTCAAAATACTTTGCAAACATTTTATCATTTGAGCCTTGAAAAAAACCATAAGGCAAGAATTATTAGTCCCACTTGAAAGACGAGGAAACATGAATTTCCCAAGGTCATGCAGTGATTGAGTGGATAAATCAGGTCTTCTGACTTAAGTTGTTAGACTGAAAGCATTTCCATAGCCCTCTGTGCAAATGTAAACCAGTATCATTTGGAAGGTGCTCAGAAAACACCTGAAATTTGATTGATTCAGCCTGGAAAAGCAATCCGGCATCAGCCGGGGGAGTGGATGATTTGCTCAGGCAAGCCTGAAACATCTCAGGTCCTGGGAATCCCAGGGTCCTGACTCTTAGACGTCTTATAAGTGATCCAATTTGGGCTTTTCTTGGCAAAGATACTAGAGTGGTTTTGCCATTTCCTTCTCCAGCTCATTTTTACAGATGAGGAACTGAGGCACACAGAGTTAAGTGACTTGCCCAGAGTCACACAGCTAGTTAGTGTCTGAGGCTGGATCTGAACTCTTGAAGGTGAGTCTTCCTGACTCCAGGCCCAGTGTTCTGTCCACTGTGCTACCTAGCTGCCCAGGAGTAATAATAACTAACACTTTAGGTTTGCAAGTCACTTTACATATGTTATCTCATTCGATCTGGGAGACAGGTGCTATTGTTATCTCCATTTTACAGATGAGGAAGCTGAGGCTGTAAGGTTACATGACTTACCCAGTTGGTAAGTTTCTGCTGTTAGATTTAAACTCAGGTCTTCTTTTTTGTTTGTTTGTTTTTTCTTTAATTTTTAAATAAATTTATTTTTTATTTTTAGTTTACAACACTCAGTTCCACCAGTTTTGGGGTTACAAATTTTCTCTCTCTCCCTCTCCTCCCTCTTCCCCCCCAAGACAGCATGTAATCCAATGTAGGTTCTACATATACCTTCACATTGAACTTATTTACATAATTAAGAATTATAACTAATGGAATGAATCATGAGAAAGGAGAAACAAAACCAAAAAAAGAAAGAAAAAGAAAAAAAGAGACAGCAAAAAGTTTGATTCACTCTGCATTCAAACTCCATAATTCTCTGGATGTGGATAGCTTTCTCCATCATGAGTCCTTTGGAGCTGTCTTTGAACATTGATGAACATTGATGAGAGGAGCCAAGCCTATCAAAGTTAGTCCTTATAGATACCGTGTATCTGTAATTGTGTATAATGATCTCCTGGTTCTGCTCCCCTCACTCAGCATCAGTTCATATAAGTCATTCCAGGTTATAATGAAGTCCGTCTGTTCCTCATTTCTTTTAGCACAATAGTATTCCATTACATTCATATGCCACAATTTATTTAGCCATTCCCCAATTGATGGGCATCTCCTTGATTTCCAATTCTTTGCCACCACAAAAAAAAAAAGCTGCTGTAAATATTTTTGTACATAAGGGTTCCTTTCCCACTTGTGTGATCTCTTTGGGATATAGCCCTAGGAGTGGTATTACTGGGTCAAAGGGTAGGCACACTTTTATAGCCCTTTGGGCATAGTTCCAAATTGCTCTCCAGAATGGCTGGATGAGTTCACAACTCCACCAACAATGTAACAATGTTCCAATTTTCCCACAACCTCTCTAGCATTTATCATTTTCCTGTATTGTCATGTTAGCCAATTTGACAGGAGAAATGCGGTACCTAGGAGTTGTTTTGATTTGCATTGCTCTAATCAATAGTGATTTGGAGCATTTTTTCATATGCCTATAGATATCTTTAATTTCTTCCCTTGAAAACTGCCTGTTCATATCCTTTGACCATTTCTC
>CM053622.1:148935760-148990032 GCA_028646595.1 Phalanger gymnotis | reverse complement strand
TTTCTGCCCTACCATTTTCCAATTTTCCCAGCAGTTTTTGTGAAACAGTGAATTCTTAGCCCAGAAGCTGGATTCTTTGGGTTTATCAAAGAGTAGATTGCTGTAGTCGTTGACTACTGTGTCTTGTGTACCTAACCTATTTCACTGATCCACAGCTCTGTTTCTTAGCCAGTACCAAGTATAAACTCAGGTCCCTTGGACTCCACATCTTGTGTTATATCGACTCCACCCCCAGCTGCCTTGAGGTTTTTGGTTTTTTTGCTTTTCCAAGGGCGCAGCAAAAATGTTAACTTTATTTCATTAGGATAATGTAGTTATATACCAGATATTAGCTGTATTCTCTTGACAAGCTTCTTATATTCTCTACGGGTCCATGTATCTCCCCCTGCAGTTGGGAATTCCTGAGTTAAATTGTCAGTGATAGAGAGATATTGCATGTGAGGAACAAGCTTTATCAATCCATCAACAGGATGTTGGGCATTTATTTATGTGTATAACACAGAGCAGGTATGACATGGTACACAAAAGAAGGTAAAAGTCACAACCCCTGTCTGCCAGGAATTTACAGTCTCCTTGAGAAGACGAGACATACACTTATAAAATGTTAAATGACAGTACAAGGCAACGTATGACTAAGTGCCAAAGATCATCAATACATCAATACTCCGGGTTGGAGTTCCTTAAGTTGTTTTGGTCCTTCTGTTTATTTCCTCATCTGTAAAATGGGTATAAGGGGCAGCTAGGTGCCTCAGTGGATAGAATGCTGGGCGTGGACTCTGGAAGACTCATCTTCCTGAGTTGAAATCCAGCCTTAGATGCTGTGTGACCTTAGGTAAGACATTTAACCCGTTTGCCTATCCAGTGGACGTGGATTCAGGAAGATCTGAGTTCCAATATGACTTTAGACACTTACTGTGTAACCCTGATCAAGACGCTTAACCTCTGTTAGTCTTAATCTACTGGAAAATGAAACGCAAACCACTCCAGCATCTTCGCGAAGAAAACCTTATGGACAGCATAGTCCACAGCGTCACGAAGAGTCAGACGTTATAAACAGTAAAATGGGCATGACTGCAAAGGCAGCTAACATCCCGCAATTCACAAAAATGAAGATGAGTTCCTGAGAAAAAGGGGTTAGTGTAACGAAAGGCGGTAGTTGTGATCTTAAAGATCACAATTTCCAGAACTCTTTGTTTAAGCCCCCTAAGGACTTTCCCTAGCCCGATAACCTTAACATAATGTATTCAGAAGCAACAGCCCAGCTCCGCTGCCTGGCCACGAAGGCAGGGTGACCCCAGGGTCACACTTTTAGAGTACGGACCTGGTGCACATAGAACAGCTCAGAGTACTGGCGACCAGGAGATGAGTTGTTCAGACCACAGTGACTCGTGAAGACAGTCATCTGCCAAGGTGGAGAGGGTTCGCTCGATAGAGGCATTCTCCAACCCGGTGATGGCAAGCATCTGTTGAAGTTGAATCGTTTAGAAAAGTCCTATGATGTTTGGAAACAGCAAAATGGCATCCGATGGACAATCATCATAATAGGACATTTTTTAAAACTTAAAATTGGCTTTAAGAGGAATAAAGGAGCATTTAGGGGAAACTCCTTCTTAGCAGCAGCCGCACTTTCTGAAGCTGTAAGTAACTAGTCCAAGGTTGGATCATTTTTCCTATTGAAGGAACTGGTACCACTCAAACGTGAGCTTAGCCTGCCCTCTAGTGTCGATGTGGAGAAATGCAGAAAGTTTATATAGACGTACAGACCATGCCCTATCCCAGCTTACAGAAGGGTTATCGTGTTACAAAAGTTGTTTTAAGTTGGTCATTTGCAACCGTGAATGCATGTGTTTGTAGAAATGTTGTTGCTATCGATGATGGCTGGAAGCCAGTCCAAAAACAAAGTCTAAAATGGCTGAGGTAGAACCAGCCCAACCCCGCTATGCGTCATCAGGTTGCTTTGAGGAAATGCATTCAGCGCTCAAAAACACCAGAAAAGCCTTTGTCCCTACCTACCCTAGGGAGCACGGACTTCTCTAGCTCCAGCTCCTGGGGCCAGAGCTTAGGAGAAGAGTGAATGGAGCGTGGGAAAGGGAGGAGGCTCCCTGATTATATTAGCACATTCTGGGGGTCTCATCAGACTTCCAAAGACGCCAAGGTCCACTCAACTACCTTCTCTTTCTACTACCGCTGCTTCTGGCTTAAGACCAGCATGTCCTTCTGTGGCCCCCTGTGGAACAAAGCTCCCTCTCTGTACTTAATAAATGCTTGTTGTATTATATTATATCCCCCTAGGTCCTTTTCTAAGCTTTGTTTTGTGTTTACCACAAGAAACAAAGAGAGGCAAGCATGACATTTGGGATAAAAAAAAAAAACAAAACCACAGAGTCTGGAAGACTCATGTGGGTTTATGTCTTAAACTAACAGACCAGTTAAAAGTGTCAGTGTTCAGTAGTGTTTGACTCTTCATGACCCCCTTTGCGGTTCTCTTGGCAAAGATACTGGAGTGGTTTGCCATTTCCTTCTCTCACTCATTCTACAGATAAGGAAACTGAGGTAAACAGGGTTAAGTGACCTGCCCAGGGTCACACACAGCTAGTAAATGTCTGAGGCCAGACTTGAACTCACAAAGGTGAGTATTCCTGATTCCAGACCCTACACTTTATCCACTATGCCACCTAGCTGCCCAGTTAAGAATATCTTCAAGCAAAAAAAGTCCCTTCTCTGGAAATGAGTTTCTCTTTCCTCTTGATGAGAGGGTGCTCCATTTAGATAAGTTTTCTGCTGGGAATAATCCTGCTCCAAGCACAAAGTTAAACAGATTTCATTTCCTTCAACTCAGAATGGTGATCAGACTGCAATATGTGCATATGTCTCAGAATTATCTGTGTCCTATATATTTCTGCAGATTAAAGCACATTTGGGCATTACGTACCTTAAGAAATGTGGAGTCAGTCACTCTGCTTGCCTCTGCTTGTCCACAGAGAGACCAAGTTTATTTCTCTTCCTCTCCAAGAAGAGACCTAAATTGGGATTTTATCGGAGGCAGCTAGCTGGCATGGTGGACAGAGCTCTAGACCTGGATTCGGCAAGACCTAAGTTCAAATCCAGTCTCAGACTGTCGAGTTTGAGATCTTAACAAAAAAGTAAACTGAGGCAGGTCTCCAAACAAGATAACATTTATTAACAGGGGCTTGCTGCCTGCCAATAAATGAGTCAATGGTTCACCTCCTTTAATGCCAATAACCTCAAGTAAAAGGACAGTTCCCCTTTTATAGGTTTTGGGAAGGACAGAACAATGAACAAGGTAGATAACATCATGGGATTAAGGACAATGTGACTGGTTACAGAACTGAGATGTAGAGAACCACATGATTGGTTGGCAGTTAGCCATAGGAGCTAGCAATGCCCCCCACACACACACACACACCTTCTTCTCTCATAAGACTCATTGTCTGAGTGCAGGTACAAGATAGCTGCCCAGACTTTTGGACAGAGAATCAGACATCCTTGAAAGAGTAAAGATATCAGGTCCAATTCCCCTTCTCTCACACACATTCCCCAAGGTTAACAAAGTTTTTTGAGTCAAGAAGAGCTGGATTTTTAAATTTAATCCATTATAGGCCAGCTGAACTCCGAACTAAGTTCAGACACACACACACACACACACACACAACAAAACCATGACTTACGCAGTTACAGGACAAAAGCAGTTACTTATAGATAGGCTCAATAAGAAAATGATACAGGATCAACCTAATCTTCTCAAGACACTTAGTCCACAGTATGACTCTGGGCAAGATACTAAGTTCTGCCTGCCTTAGTTTCCTCCGCAAAATGGGGATAATAATGGCACTTACTTTCCCGAGTTTTTATAAGGATAAAATGAGATAACATTTATTAACATGTTTTGCGGACCTTTAAAGCTCCAGATAAATGCTAACTTTATTCATTTATTCTCATCCGAGGCCTCAGAGACGATGAATGTTTCCTCAGGTATGTCACAGAGGCATCATATCCTGAGCTTATGGAAGTAGCCTTATCTATCCGAAGTGGCTATTTTAGCTGGGAGTATTGTTTATCTAATAGATGCAGAACTTAATTTTGAGCTTCCGGATTTAATCTGCCCATCTTTTTAATTAACCAAATGATCTTACCTGCCCGAGTAGGAACATCGGATCTTAGAGCTGGCAGAGAACCTTGGAGTTCATCACATTCAGTCCCTTTGTTTTTCAGATAAGGAAACTGAGACCCAATAGAGAATACTCAGCCAGGAGAACCGCACAAGTAGAAATAACTTGCGGAATTTAGTCAGAAGGCTTGGGCTGGAGGGCCACCTAGTTTTATAGTAGTGACAGCTAACATCAATATAGGCCTTTAAGTTTTTCAAAGCACTTTACAGCCTTACTCAATTCTCCTAACAGCCCCATGAGGTGGGTGCTGTTTTTATCCCCATTTTACAGATGAGGAAACTAAGCTTTAGGAAGGTTGAGACAGTGAGTATCAAAGGTGGGATTTTGTACCCAGATCTCTTCTAATGCCACGTCTAGGCAGGGCTCTTTTATTGTACCAAAACAGAGTCCTATATCAGTGGTAGGATTCAAATGAATTAACGACTGGTTCCAAGCTGAGGCCCTGGCAGGGCGGCTCACAGGCCCCTGTTAACAACCGGGAACGAAACCTAAAATTAGGTCCCAGTTCTAGCAAACTGGTGTGAACCGGCTAAATCCCATTACTGTCTCTATAAACCAGCCCTTGTATCCCATATGGATTTCCTGCACTGCAGCCTACCACATTCCTTGGGCCTTGGTCTACACTGTATATGGAGGCGGTAGGGAAGGATGTAGGGAGAAGAGTAAGTGAACACTGGAGCAGCTTTTCCTATGTGACTGCTCCCTGTCTGCATGTACTGCAACAACAAGGATTTCAGAATAATTGCTACAAATAAATAGTTTTCCTGCTAACTCCCAATAATTTCCATCTTGTACTTACAACTCACCTTAATACTTCCTCCATTTTAATAATGGTTATACACACCCCCTTGCACTGAACATCATCTGACTGTGCCTTAAGGACAAAGACCATCACTTTGCAGGCCCACTTGATTTAAAAGTGCATCTTGACCTTCTAAAAATAATCTTTAATAATATGGGAGGCTCATTTCCATCTTGCCGTTATTACTGCCTGCTTCTCAGGCCTCATCCACCTCTCTACCCATCCAGGCTAGTAATGACAATTACCCCTCCTTCTCAGCCCCAGATCTATTCCTGGCCTTGCCCTCTTCTCCTTTGCCCCCTCCCTGGATTTACAAAGCTGTTAAAGATACATTTAAAATTAGGACTTGTGTTTGTTTGGTTGGTTGGTTTTTCTATGATATTGGTTTCTATGATATCTGAATGGCCATACAAGCGGCATGGGAAACTCCCCTTACCCTCCCCATGCATCTAGGATTTCTCTCCCTCTTTCTTCTTTCTCAGATGTGACTTTGTCTTGTCTAGAATCTTCATACCTGTCTCTAGTACATGATGGAGTGACTAGAGTGCTGGATTTGGTGTCAGAAAGACCTAGGTTCAAATTCTGCCTCTGACACTTCGTAGTGACGTGCCAGTGGGAAAGTCATCCCCCTCGGGCCTCCCTTCATTTATTTTCCTCATGGGCTTAAATGCTTCTATTCCTTAAAAATCTCTTTCAAGTGCCGCCTCTTCCATGTGAGCTTTCCCTGATCTCCTCTTGGGAACAACATCTCTATCCCCACATATATCACTTTGCATGCATCTCTGATATAGTAATCATATATTATTCTGTATTATAGTTATCTGTGTCTTTATCATTTCCCCTTACTAGACTATTAAAAAGTTTCCTTGAGGACAGAGATTACGTCTTATGTAGGATCCCTCCCAGTGCCGAGCACAGTCCTATGCACACAGTAGTTGCCTAATAAAGACTAACTCATAAGAGGGCATATCTGTGTAGCAGTCTACTCATTACCACCCTGTGTATCATTATACCTCTTTTACAGATTAAGAAACTGGGGCTTAGAAAGATTTTGCCTTAAGAAAAGGCAGTTCTGTAGGAAGAGAAGAGAAGGCAGGTGAGGGGGAATGAGTGAATCTTGCCCTCATCAGATTTGACCTGAAGAGGGAATACCATACATACTCAATTGGGTATCTTACCCCACAGGAAAGGAGGAGGAAGAAGATAAAAAAAAAGGGGGGGATGATAGAAGGGAGGGCAGATGGGGATGAAAGTAATCAAAAACAAACACTTTCGAAAAGAGACAGGGTCAAGGGAGAAAATTCAATAAAGGGGGATAGGTTAGGAAGAAGCAAAATATAGTCTTTCACAACATGACTATTGTGGAAGGGTTATACATAATGATATGCATGTGGCCTATGTTGAATTGCTTGACTTCTTAGGGAGGGTGGATGGGAAGGGAAGAGGGGACAGAATTTGGAACTCAAAGTTTTAAAAATAGATGTTCAAAAACAAAAAAAAAAAAGAAAGAAAGGTTTTGCCTTGCTTAATGTCTAATGCTCTAAGTCTATCCAAGTCTGATGCTTTCATTACACCACATCAGAGATAATAGCACAGGAATTTTTTTAAGTATAGATCTGTTCTGTAATGTGCTAGAGAATGGTTTGTAGAATGTATCCATGAGAATTGTCCTAATTGGAAGCCCAATACTTAGGCTCCAATACCTAAGCCACTGCCAGTGGCTTAAGAGTCAGAAAGTCCCTAATCTCAGTGAATGGTCTGGTGAGGAGTTGAAAAGTTCTGTGGAAAACTAGACTCGTTACATACAGGATATTTGGCTCATAAACAACAGAGGGAAGACACTAGAATTCAGAGGGACTGGGAAAGACTTCCTGTAGAAGGTGGGGTTTTAGCTGGGATTTGAAGGAAGCCAGGAGGCAGAGATCAGAAGAGGGAGCATTCAAGGCTTGGGGAACAGATAGTGAAAGTGCCCACAGATGGAGACGGGAGTGTCTTGTTTGAGGATCAGCAAGGAGCTCAGTGCCTCTAAACAGAAAAGAATATTGAAGGTAGAGGGGAGTGTAAGTTGTATGAAGACTAGAAAGGTAGAGGAAGACTAGACTGTGAAGGATTCTGTATTTGATCCTGGAGGTGATAGGGAACGGGGGTTAACACGGGGGACCTACACTTGCAGAAAAGCTATAGGTCAGCCACACAAGCTCCTTGTATGACCCAAAGAGCAGCCCCCTTCTGAAGCTCCTTCTCTTGTCTCCCGTCCCTTGAGCAGGTGCGGAGGCTTGGGCCTGGTGCTGGCCAGCGCTGGCTTTGGAATGCTGACCGCCCCGATCATAGAGCTGCACAACCAGAAGGGCTACTTCCTTCACCACATCATCTTTGCCTGCTGTACCCTCATCTGCATCATCTGCATCCTCCTCCTGCCAGAGAGCAAGAACCAGAACCTGCCGGAGAACATTCTCAATGGCGAACATTACACCCGGCAGCCCCTTCTGCCCCACAAGAAGGGAGAGCAACCCCTCCTGCTCACAAACTCAGAACTCAAGGATTACTCTGGCCTCCACGATGTGGCTGCCATGGGGGATGGGCTGCCAGAAAATGCCACAGCAAACGGGATGAAGTCCATGTAACTGGGCTGGTTTTGTCACTTCAGGAGGGGAGCCCTTTTGGGGTCAGATTTTCTTTTTGTCTGGCACAGGTTTACAGACCTGTAATGATGGCAGGTACGGCCAACTTGGAAAGGAAAGGTCAGATCTGCTGCTAAAGTCACTTAATCACAGGAGACTTTCAACTGGTGTGAGGAAATTTCTGCTGATTGGAAAGCATCAGGGTGATGTATTTGAGGGAAGAAACTGGCTGGAGAGATACCTTCAAAGACCTTTTTCTGCCATCAAATGTTTGTATTTATTTTGGTCATTTTTACAAGAAGCACTTTATTCCCTTTTCCTCTCATTAATCACAAAGTAAAATGAACCTTCTCTTAAGGAGAGGCACAGCCATTCCGAGGAAGAGACATTAAGAAACAAAGCAAAAAAAAAAAAATCCAGACCTGAAAGAGGCATCTTTTCTATAGAAGATGAACACACTACTACCCAGAAGAGCAAAAAGTGATTTCTTCCTGTCCCCAAACCCTAAAGCCGCCCGTGGGTATGAGCAAATCGAGCTGTTGTCAATTAAACTGTGATTGCATTTTAGACAAGGGGGGGGGGAAGTAAAATTCATTAGGTTTTGATGGTGTGCTGTATGTGGTTTAAAACAAAAGAAGTGTCATTTTCTACATGTAAGGTAAGACCTTCCCATTTCACAATTAGATTAAGCAGTTCACAAATCCCAATAAAGCAGGTATGTGGTTCTTCTTTCAGGATGGTTCTTTTGTATTGAATAACGATGTTTGAAGCTTCTTTGGGAAAAGTCCTAAACATTTCATTCAAAATGAAGAAAACCCACACAACCAATGGCCGTGGATCCAGTTTTCTGATGCTAGGGCTGCCTAAAGAAGCGGATAAATCAATAATAGGTGTACCGAGGCAGGACACAGCCGTCAAGAACCTGAGACTCCTACCCCTGCCCAGATGCCTTTCAGCTAAAATCTCCCTAGTCCATTAGCAGCATGAGCTGCAGACTCTACTTGAAAGAAGAATGGCTACTTTCTAATCAGCAAACAATACCGAAAAGTGACATTGACAGTGACAGTAAATGAATAGAGGAAGGCGGTACAAAAGCCTTACCAGGTATACATGTCTAGAGCACACACCCTCGAGGGAAGCACTTGCTTATATTTTACTATCGACTCTTCAAATATTTACTGATGATTTTCTGACACATGGGTTACTCTCCAGGTCCTCTGCTTCTCCCAATCTTTTTGTCCACTTCACTGCTTTATCAGGGCACCAGCAGGGCAGAAAAGAGATTAACTTCAAATTGGTCTGTTTTCCATCCAAACTCTTCCAAAAAAAAAAAAAAAGAAGAAGAAGAAAGGACAGAAAAAGGAAATCCTACAAAATGACAAAAAAAAAATACTTTTAAATAAAATTAATTCTGGTTTTTAATCCTGCCCCAGCCCCCCCTCCCAAAAAAAATCTCATGGGTAATTTTAACTATTGTATGCATTTGGAGGCGATTTTGCACCTTCCCAAAATTAATCCACAGATTCACTGACCTCATTAGAAGCCATCCCCAGAGTAGGGATGGATGTGGTAGTCTTTTGAGAAGGTCTCCCGTATCATGTTAAGGTTAGCCACTAAAATCTTACATCCTATTTTAGCCCACTAAAAAAGGAACTTTTGGGGGACTCAGATGTGATGCCCCTTTGTAGTAACAGCAAGCAATTAACCTACTGACCCCATTTCCACACAGTTCCACAGATGCCTAACTACTGACAACCTTTGGCTCTTACTTGGTCAAGCTCAGAGAAGGATCAAGCTGGAGGTTTTTTCCTGAGCAAGAAGTTTTTTCTGTCCTGGTCGACACTGTGTGTTATGTATGTCTTTGTCCTGGGGCAGCGTTAGATCTTCCAGTGGTCTAAGTGCCAGGATGGGTACTGTGTATTGAATGGCAGCCATGTTATCTGCCAACTGCTATGTAGCTTGATGTGGAAGAGCTCAGAAAAGGGGTTAATCTGTCCTCTGTTTCCCCATCGTAGCTCCTTACCTCATCTATGTGCCTGCTGTCTCCACCGACCTTGGTCCTCCTAACAGTAGCACAATGTTGTAGTAGTAGGTAGCAGCCGAGTGACCTCTTCCTCAGTGCCGGGCGGGGGGCATCAGCGCTGGGGGGGGATATTAACCGAAGAGACAAGATGATTGGAATGAAGAAGGCAAACCAAAATAGGGGTGTTTTCTAAACCACGTCCAAAACATAAGAACCTACTGCTGTCGTGGAGAACCAGGATACACATCTGGGTTCTAAAAAGACTCTTCCTAAGAAACACTGGAGCAGGTGAAGACGGACTTTAAAAACAACCCAGTAATGAACAATCAACGGGGAAACAGGCTGTTGTTACACAGCTGGCTTCAGTTCAGCTATCATTGCGTTGTATGACTGTTCTTAACCTCTGTAGTTGCTCGTATGACAAAGTTGGGTCTCCTTTGTTCCATGTTGCAAATTTTCAGTCTGCATTCACCTTGAAAAAGGCCTTTCTTTAGATGTGTGCAGTCTTCACGTGCCAAACTTGTGAAATACCTTTTGCCTTTTATAGAGTACTTGCGAAAAAATCACATGGCAACAGAATCCATGTAAGTAGATGAAAAATATAGATGTGGCCTTGAAGCGAGAGCATCAGACACAGGATGGGAGGAGTGGTCAGCAAGGGCTCTTTGGACCACAGACTGGACACCTGGGCACCTATTCAGGTGTGCACAAGTGCACACATACACACACACGCACAGCTGGTACACTCTGCAATCCATTTACTGTAACAGCTTTTCAGTTAATGATATCTATGAGCATTCTTGAAACTGAGGTCTGAATCCCGTGGATTTTTTCAAGTAACACGTATTAAGGCTGTCCATGCTCCTGAGCCACCAGTCATCTCTTGGAGTCATGCACAGTGCTTTATAGAGCCCTTCTTGTTTCAGGGTCTCTACTCTCTTAACTTAGGACAACATTCAAGAACAGGGCCAATGAACAGAAGGAAAAAACAAAACAAAACACAAGAACATATCAAACAACAGGTTGGATTAATGACATGAATTAAAAAGTGACAGGAGTTAAAAACAAAGTCCTGGTTCTTAGCTTTAGAGGCCAGGGGATGAGGGAGTAGGAAGGGAGAAATTTGGATTTGCATTTTTTTTGCCCAGTCTGACTACACTGGAATTATCTTGCTAAGAACCCGGTGAGCGGCTCACATCTCAGCGAGGTGTCCCTCTATTCTGATTCTGTTGGCGCATCCCTCTCAAAACTCACCCAGGGTTAAAGGGCCAGGCTTTAACTCCTCCTTTCTATGGCATTGTTCGCTGGTAAAAGTGCCAGCCGAACACTTTTACTGAATGTCATCAAATCAGACGAACCTCTCTTTGGAGAGAGCCCAGGAAAGTAAGGTACCAAGTGAGGCAGCAGGGCTGGAGAAAGGGGCATCTGGCCCCTGAATCTCATCTGCCCTGCTCTCTACGTACAGATGGGCGCTCTGGCAGCTACTTAATGACTTGTCTGTCAAACTTGAAAACTCCTCAATCCTGTTTCCTTCATGGTTGACACAAAGGAAACGCTTTTCTCAGGCGACTTTCTGCTTCCAGTCAGCCTCCTCTTCCCCTCTCCCCCATAGAAAGCATTCAAAGATGTACTTGCCAGCTACCTACATGTTAAAACCCATTTCATTCTGAAACCTCATTAGTTAGATCTTCAACCACCAGGGGGCTCTGTCTCATCTCCTTTGTCTCCCTTGTTCCAAACGATTAACGCACAAACACCTTTCATCCCAGGCCTCCCCATCCCCATCACCCTGGCACCACCCCACCCATCCCACCTCCAAGTTCTCAAGGATGCTTTTTGTGCTATCGAGCACCAGTCTGTTCTGATCTTCTAAGAGGCTGGTTGGCCACTGACACGCTGGCAATTGGAAAAGGGGTGGAGTGGCTGGTTTATTCAGTCACCCAGCAGGAAATAGCTAATGATACACAAAAGGAAGTATCCCCATTAAACCCTGATACTTCCCAGAGCCAGTGGAAGTCACAAAACTGGAAGTAGGAGTGCCATGAAATGGACTTTGACTGTCACATCACCAGTAGCCTCTGGATGGCTCACACTGGACGGCATCCTGCACTTCAACTGCTATGGTTGGTCTTTTTTGTTTTTAGACAAAACCTCATTTTAATGTAGTGTGTAAAATGTTTTGGGAAAGGAATACGGTGTAATGTCTAGTGGGTACGCTTTCCTTCCTTCCTTCCTTCCTTCCCTCCCTCGATCCTCTCCCCTCTTCCTTTCCCCTGCCCCAACTCCCTCCGTTTCTGATGAGGCTCTAATTAAAGAATTGTTACTGTATGTTTTGATCATTAGTCTGGTGGTGCTTACCCATAGCACAAGCTTAAATCAAGTACTGAAACTGTCTTACAAGCTAAGTGTCTGCATGATGTTACATCTGTTGTACCTACTGAGAAATTTGTATGTGAATGTACAGAAATAAAAACAAAAAAAAAACTTGCCCCATTACCAGAGCTCCTATGGAATGTCTTTTTCGCTATTGATATGATCCACTGTGAGATGCTGCCATGACAGGCTCAGCAAATGTATATTGTTTGTATTAGTTATGATCTCTAAGACAAGTGGGGGAAAAGGTGCTGATTTGCATTGGCACTCCACTGAGTTCCTAGTCCAATGCCTCATTGTGGAGTAAAGGTGACTTTGAGTATACAGAAGCTATTCCAGAGCCACCTGGGGTTGGGGTCTCAAAGTTCATACCACAGATATAGACTCAGTGTCTACCTGTCATGTAAGGACCAGCCCAAATAATTCTGAATAGAGCAATGGACAACAGGTGAATTTTCTTTTGCCACAGAAACGTATGAAGACCATGTACTTCCAACTGTGCAACCAACTGACTTCACCTTGGTTTCCTCAGCTATTAAAAAAAAATTTAATGACTTAGGTTCATTCTAGTTCTAAATCCATCATCCAAGTGGGGTTCCCCATTGCAGCACTGGAGGGGCTACCCACACATTAATGAAATCATGGACCCTTTAAGTCATTTCAAAATATCAACATGCCTTAGTCCTTATTCCAGCCTGGGGTGGAGGAAGTCCTGGTGTTTACTCCCCGTCTTCACGGGGAATTAGCAAGAACTTTAATCTACATGTGACAACAAATAATTCCAGTCTGATGCACTTGTTTTTAGAGTTGCTTACGATTTAATAATGAAAGTTTAGAGTTGTTTTGTTGGGGAGGTGGTGGTTGTGTTGTGCTCATTCTGTGGCTCGGCCCAATCTCCTACAATCTAAGATTACTACAGAATTAAAGTAAGCAATAAGAACTACCCTCTAATACAAGGATGATAACAGAAATGCCTCAGAAGTGACCCAAAGTGCACTCTTAGGATGTAAATCAATTTTTTAAACCTAGTGTGAGGTGAATTTTAGTGTGTGTAAAGTGGATTTTTGTCATTATATCTTAGAGTTCAGTTTCCCAGGATCCATGCCCATAACAACCTCAGTTTCCCAGGATCCATGGCCATAACAATGTTTCCCAGGTATTAGGTATGAGTTCCCAGGCTAATGGTTCAAAACATCTCCACCACACTTGAGCACCATTACATAAGGATAAGTAATATAAACGTGTGCTGAAACTGTAAACATCCACTGCGACTGCGCAGTGAGATATAGGGATGAGGTGATGTAAACATGCAAGGCTATTGCTGGCAATATGCCTTGTCTGATTCCCTATAAAATAGGTGGTCAGTGGTCGGTGAGTTGGGGAACCTTCATGGTTGAATGCACAAGCTGAGATGCTGTGCACCTTGATCGGCCGCCATCAAGGATCAGGACAGGGAATCTGGGTTTGCCTCAACCGGCCCCCAATAGGCTTGAGGAGATTTAGGGGAACCCCTTAGGGTTGAATGTCTCGACTGACACCATCAAGACGTAGGGGTAGTTGCTCCCCTTTCTCACCAGCCCCTGAGAGAAGGGTGATTAGGGAATACCGTGTTAGAGAAGACTAGACTAGAATAAAGCTTATTAACCCTTTGATGCTGTCTTTCCATCTGACCAAATCAAAAGCAAACCTGTTAGAGGCTGGAGTCCAAGCCTCCAGTGCCTCCTGTGTATTATCTAACACCTAGTAAATGTCCTTTTTTAGAGAAAATATTTATTAACTATCTTTCCTCAACATTTCTGCCTTTTTTTTTTTAATTTACTGCTTTATGAAAAGGGCCACTTTTTCCCAAGACAACAGAAATACCCTACCTTCCTTGCAGGCTACAAACACCTCAGCTTAAAACTGAGGCATGTAGAGATAGGATACCTTTGCTCAGGCATCCAGCAAATCTGAGTGTTATGTTAGAATTGAACCTTCTAACAAGGATCCCAGGCCTAACTCAATCCACCAAAGCAAGAATGGGAAACCTGCAGCCTCAAGGCCACATGTGGCCCTCTGACTGAATCCAAACTTCATAGAATAAATCCCCATAATAAAAGGATTTGTTCTATAAAACTTGGACTCAGGCAAAAGGCCCCCACCTGAGGACCTAGAGGGCTACATGTGGCCTCAAGGATGCAGGTTCCCCGCCCCTGCACCAAACCATGTTTCCTTCCCAAGGGCACTATCAACTAAAAGCTTAATAGAGGATTATTATCAATGTATGAAATGTCTTCCAGGGAACTAAACATAACATGTGGAGAGAGACATAGAATCAGGAATTCCATGCCTGATACATATACAGGCAACTTTCTTGATGTCTCTGTGACCCAGGCAACTCTGAGCATAATTATAGATCTGTCTCATTGAGAGATACCAGGTCCCCACTGGTACTGATTCAACAAAATCAGAGCCAAACCTTAAGAAAAGCATCCGCCACAACCCAAAGAGCTGATCCCAACACACAGCAGATACAAGATCAGGAGAGCAAACTCAATCCACATGAATTGTCATATCTGCCTAGGACACGGCTGGCTGAAAAATCTGAAAGATGTGGCAGGTCTATATATGAGAGGCTGAATGCACTGCTAATCAGAAGGTTAAAAGTCAAAGATTGAAGATAAAAAGTTGAAGAGGTAAAAAAAAAAGAGGGAGTCAGAGGAAGAGATGAAAATGGGGAAGCAAACCATTCCAATCATAAATGTAAAAAACATGGATGAAGGAAGTTGTGGTTCAGTCCCGTCTGACTCTTCGTGCTCCCATTTGGGGTTTTCTTGCCAGAGATACAGGAGTGATGTCATTTCCTTCTCAAGCTCATTTTACAGATGAAGAAACTGAAGCAAACGGGATTAAGTGACTTGTCCAGGGTCACCCAGCTAGTAAGTGTCTCAGGCTGGATTTGAACTCATGAAGATGAGTCTTCCTGACTCTACCCACCAAGCCACCCAGCTGCCCAAAGGAAGGGTTATAAGGTTGATTTAAAAAAGCAAAACTCAAAACACACCGACTCCATGTTAGATATGCTGTGAATACACTCAATTTATTCTGTTTAATGTACATATATTACAAATCACCACATGCTACCTCGCTCTTTTTTGAGCTAAAACTTTTCGGGAAAAGCCTCCATTTCTTCTTTGATCCTGTTTTCTATGAGCAGTGTGAAGTTGCTGTCTGTGTTCTGAAGATTGTAGCTGACAAACACCTGTTTTTTGGTCTTCCTGGCTAAAAGGAAAGAAGACAGGGTCACACCCAGGAATGAAAAGTCCTCATTTATTTGTGCTGGTAAGGAGTCAGATTTCAGCCTCAAGTTCTCCAGGTGTCCAGTCAACCTGAAATAGGAGAAACCCTTAGCCCCAGAGGGGAGGAAAGGAAAGAGGTGTAGGTGAGCACAAAGAAGGGGAGGGAAAGAGAAGGGGAGGAAGAGAGGAGAAAGAAGTGAAGGGAAGAATAAGTGGGGGAAAGGAGGAGAGAAGGGAGGAGCAGAAGAAGTGGTTTGAATATTATGACCCCTCCTCAGGCAACAATGCAGCACCTATACAACCATCAGAGGACTCTGGGCCCTTTCTAAGGATCCAGTTGAAAAGGGCTGAGCTCAGTTCAGCCATGAACCAAGCAATGACTCCCAAGATCCAAGGCCTGAAGGACCTCAGGGTGATGGAGTCATCAGGCCATGGGGCTAACAAATTTAAACATGGCATAGGACTTCAGACACCCCCAATGATCTAAACCATTGGCCAACCCCCAAATTCTAGGGCTGTCATAATGTCAAGATATTAGGAGACATCCTGTTTTCCAGAGCTAAGGCTCAGCAAGCAAGCTGTGCCCTGAGCTTGGCATAACAACAGTCCTTTGCGTCTTACCCTCTGGCAAATCCCACATAATCTCTGGCAAAAATCCCACATAATTACTGTATTGCTTTGACCAGCACCAGGTGTTCTCTGAGCTGAGACAAGTTCTGATCAGGAAGCCCTGCTATGAATCAAACTTGTCACGCTGTAGCTGTTACCTCTCAGTGTTAGGGCTACAGCTCACTGTGTAGCCATTGCTATAAGTACTGAGGTCTACTAAAGCAGGTCCCCTCACTAGGGGTGGGGCTCCGGCACATGTGTCCTTGCTGGCAAGCCATTTCCCTCACTCTGAAATTAAACTTCTGTTTGATTCCTGACAGGTTAGCGACTGGTTCTGTCTGGTTGACAATTCTTAATTAAATTAATTTCGGGGCCTTCCCTCTGTTAATTATTTCCCATTTATCTGGCACATTGCTTGTCGGTACATATTTGTTTGCCTCTTGTCTCCCCTTTAGACTGTGAGCTCCTTGAGGGCAGGAGTTGTCTATTACCTTTCTTTGGATACCCAGAACTTAGCACAGTCCCTGGTACACAAGAGGCACTTAATATTTACTGACTTACTGACTCACTGAGCTCCCTGAGGGCAGAGCCTATCTCTTGTCTTTCTTTGATTCCCAGCCTTAGCACAGTACCTGATACACAGTAAGCACTCAATAAATATTGCTTAGAATACAACCTCAATGAGACCAGTTTCCATCTAGCAAATGACTGCAGGTAGCAGTCTGTCTCCCCATCACCAAAGCATAACAGGTAATCATGAGCATGGTTCATTCTTGGTGGCAGCAGTAACTTGGTCAAAAATATATCCAGCTTAGGCATTGAAATAAGGAGCCCTGAAGGCCTCACTCTGTGTTATCTGTAGCACTAGGACCCCTTCTGGAAGGTCAGGATGCATCACCTTAGTCTCTGCCAGCCAACTCACAAAGAGGACCATGGTCTGGTGGCTGCTGCCTTGGGCCCCCTGGCAGCACAGCCATGCCTTACTCCTGTGCCCAGGGCAGCAGCTAGACAGAGACATCATGCTAGGCAAGATATAAAGCAGATCCATGTTATCCCAAGTTCAGTACCACAGCAAGTGCCTAGGACATTAATAATGACAAACCACAGGATACCTTTCTCAAGCCATAACTTAATACAACACTCATAGGAGTCTGGTATATATGGGGACTCAACCCATACATGCAGGAGCCTTCCTGGAACAGGTGACAGAAGAATCTAGAGTACTTTGTAATTCTATCACCTGCCAGGGACCTTGCAACAAGAAAAAAATATGTAGGGAGAGAAAACATCATAGAAATATTCTCTCCTTTAGACACAGGCCTG
This sequence comes from Phalanger gymnotis, assembly GCA_028646595.1. Taxonomy (NCBI): domain Eukaryota; kingdom Metazoa; phylum Chordata; class Mammalia; order Diprotodontia; family Phalangeridae; genus Phalanger; species Phalanger gymnotis. The sequence goes on along the minus strand of CM053622.1, from coordinate 148,972,813 downwards.
GTTTTTGAAGGAATTCAATTCCGATCAATTTAACAGATGTCTATTAGCCATCTACTGTGGTATCAAACACTGTGCTGGGTACTGCTTTGAAAAAAACAAAAAAGACAACCTGTCCTCAAGGAGCTTACGTTCAATCTAAAGAGAGAATATAGTATAGAAACAAGTAAGTATGATATAAGCAAGAATGTGACAGATGTGCTAGGGGCAAAGGAGACGACTTTGGACAGTACTATGGGAAAATCTGAGGAGAGAGGGATCACATTTGGTGGGAGGGGTTATCAGAGACAGCTTCTTGGAAAATAGGGCTGCTACAACACCTCCTAATTAATGCATGCAGCTCTGGCTATGGGCCTCTCCTGTTAATTTTTCTTTTTTAAACCACTTTCAGTAACTCCTTATTGCCTAATGGACTATAGCACAAACTCTTCTGACTGGCTTAGATTTAAAACCTTTTGGAACCTTATTTCGAACTGCTCTCATGTATTGTGAATGACTAAGATGTTAACGCTGAGGTTCCAACTCAGGCCCACTGGGTTGGTGAAACTGACTAAAAAGGAAAATGAGAAACAATGGAGGAGATGCAGGAAAATAGGTACCATGATGTGTTATTGATGGTGCTCTGACTTGGTAAGGGTAAGGGCAAGGGAAAGGGAAGGGATACTGCTATACCGGAAAAAATGACGGAATTGACAATTTCAGAGAAACCCAGGAACTCTACTGATGCAGAGTGAAGTGAGCAGAACCAGGAAAATTTACACAATGACGTAAAGACAACTTTGAAAGACCTAAGAACTCTGATTAATGCAAAGACTAACCAAGACTGATGATGATGAATGCTACCCACCTCCTGATGGAGAGGTAATGGCCTCAATATGTAAGAACAGACACACATTTTGGAGCGTGAATGCTTTTTGTATGACTATACTACGCATATTTTGTAATAAAGGGGTTTTTTTCCCTTGGTGGAGAAGAGAAGGGAAGGAGAGGAGAAAAAATTTTTTTCATTGAAAAAGATAAAATTTAATGAATTTTGAACCTATTTCCAATTCCCTGCATCCTGTCCCCTCCCTCTGTGTGCATGCACAGAAAGTGCACTCCCATCTCTCCCCATGCCTGAAATGCACTTACTCCCTCCACAACTCTCTCCTTCAAGGTTCATCTTGGGTAGTGGAAAACCTCTTTGCCTACCCCCAAAGATTTAGATCGACTGGACAACGTAAATTTGGCTAATTTCAAGCACTTGTTAGGAATACTATAGAGAGGATTCTTGGCCAACCTGAATGGCTACTTTCAAAGTGCAATTACTTAGATAGTCTAAATTAGGTTAGCAAAAAGTAGGATAAGAAATAAAGGTCGGGAAAAAAGGTCAGGGGCCAGTGGTAACTCACATTTTCTTCTCTCTACTATACTCCCTTAGATAAATCGAAGGCCTGACCATGTTGCTGCCACCCACCCCTCCACTCAATAAACTCCAGTGGCTCCCTATTATTGCCTCCAGAATCAAATATAAACTGCTCTGCTAGGCCTTCAAAGCCCTTCCCAACCTGCCTGCTCCACCTTTCCAGTATTCTTACACCTTACACTCTGACATGTACTAGGCCATGCAGGGACACTGACCTCCTGGCTGTTCCTCCAACTCCCAACATTTTCACTGGTTATTTATGCTCCTTGCATGGAATATTCTCCTCCTTCCTCATCAACACCTCCTGGCTTCCTTCAAGTTCCAGCTAAAATCCCACCTTCTACTGGATGCCTTTCCCAATCCCCCTTAATTCTAGTGCCTTCCCTCTGATCATTTCCCATTTATCCTGGATATAGTTTGTACATAGTTCCTTGCTTGCTGTCTCCTCCATTAGAGTCCTCAAGAGCAAGGGTTAGCTTCTGCCCTTCTTTGTACCCCCAATATTTAGCAAAATGACTGGCACGTAGGCGGTGCTTAATAAATGATTACAAACTGACTGACGGTTGTTGATACTAACATCAATTTCCTCTCACTTGTCTCACAGTCTCACCTATTTATGGAGGCAGTATGGAGTGGGGGAAAGAACATTCTAGCCTCCTGGTATTATGCTGGAAGACCTGCCCTCTAGCCCTGAAACAGGCTGATCCATATGATTTTGTTTCTGTTCTCATCCAGTTGTTCTTCAGTTGTGTCCAACCCTTCGTGACACTACTGGAGGGCTCTCCTGGCAAAGATACTGGAGGGGTTTGCCATTTCCTTCTACAGGTCATTTTACGGATGAGGAAACTTAGGCAAATAGGGTTAAGTGACTCGCCCAGGCTCACACAGCTACTAAATGTCCGAGGCCAGATCTGAACTCGGGAAGATGAGTCTTCCTGACTCCAGGCCCTGTACTCTATCCACTGTGCTACCCAGCTGCCCTCTGTCCATGATGCAAACACCCTTTTTTTCCATTCATATGCTGGCCTGATGGCCACTTCAGTGCTCCTGTCTCAGGCTCTAAACTGCTATTCATGAGAGGTCAAATTTAAACAGTAAGAGCTCTGTACAGTGCCAGACAGTGCCACCCACGGCGAGCTGATACAGGGAAGATGAAAATGAAAACTGTCCATTAGCACTAAAGGGAAACAACCCCTGACTTACTAAAGAGCCGAGTCAGCACATCTACCTGCCCCCCTGGCCATGGTGGAAGTCAGACAATGCCCAGTGTTGCCCTAGTACAATCCATGCCTGAATAAGAATAGTCTACACTATCCCCAAGGGCTCGGCCAGGTTCAGCCACCTTATTTTTGGCACTCTCCTCTGCTTAATACGCTGTAGACAAAGAGGCAGCAAAGGGGAGAAGGGAAGTGTACAGTCAAATAATCCAGTGCCTTCAGGAGAATTCATTTTGGAATGAGGAGGTTAAAAAAATATATATTTTTTCCTCCAAGTGCCTTTCACCTACTACAATAATAAGAGCCCAATTTCCACACCGTGCCTGTCAACAACAGCTTCACAAAAACATTTTGGAGAAAATCATCTCAAAAACACTAATAATAATCTTTAGACAAGAAGAGGAAGAATAAAGATGGCAAAGAAGGAAATGAGTCCCATGATAGGTGGTCTCCTTGAATGCATTTAGAGGAACAAAGCTGACTTCTGTCTTTTTATATTCCCAGGGTCTAACCCAGGATGCCTCACATACAGTACATGCTTACTAGATGTCTATTGAATTCAAATGAATTGCTAAACTGAGATCAAAGGTACGACTCTTGCCATACAAAGAGTAAAAAGTAAGAGATATCCTTGCTGCTCTAAATCCTGGCCCAGGATCTTGACTAGAGGAAGGTTTTTTATCCCTGGCTTCAGAACCATAGGTGGTGATCAATGTGTGATCATGCATCATACAGAATGGGAACACAGCTTAAGGATTAGATCCAGGCCAATTTCCTCATTTCCATAAAGTGGAATAAGATGGGTTCTAAAAGTGAGAGATCAGGAAGCTGGGTATCAGTCCCCAGAGGCTTCTGAGAAGGCCAGGGACCCTACTCTTCCTGAACCCTTCAATAAAAACCACCAAAAAGGAGGGTATGTTTACTAAGGCAAAAAAAGTCTTCAGCAGAGTCCTAAAAGGAATTATTACAGAGATGGTTGATGAGCATTTCAAAAAGAAAGCAACCGTCACCAGATGGCAAGCAGTCAAGTCAAACCAAACTAACCTCCAATCCTGAATAGAGTTCTCATACTGGCAGATTGGGGTAACACAAATGACACAATACATTTTAATTTTGGAAAGGCATCTGACAATATCTCTTGCAATATATTCCTACGTAGCAGAGGTACAAACTACACATTAGTACAATTACATAAATTTATAACTAGTACCTAGCCTTAACCCCCAAATGTACGCATTAATAGAACATCAATGCAGAGATAGGCCTATGGTGGCACGACACAAGACTCAACCTTTGGCCCAGTTCTATTTAAAAGTTTTATCGATAACTTGGGTACCTATTAATTTGCCCATAGTCAAGTCACTTAACCGTCAGTCTCAGTTTCTTCATCTGTAAAACGAGGATAATAATGCCTTTACCTCACAGGGGTTAAGAAAAGTGTTTTGCGAACATTAAGGTACTACATAAACGAATGGTTACTGTCATCATCGTGGCATAATGGAATATTTCTCAAATTTTTGAGTAATAAAAAGCTGAGAGGGAAAACCTAATACACAGGATGATAGAATTAAAATCCACAAAGATCTCTACAAGCTAGAATGAGGGCTCAAATATAATGAGATAAAATGTAATAAGGACAAATGTGAAGTTAGGCAATTGGGTTCAAAAGCTCTGAGCACAAGTACAACGTGGGACCGTAAGCGAGGTGTTCAATCATCTTAATCTGACTCTGATACTAGAGTGGTTTACACCTGCCACTCTTCTATTTCTTTATTATACATTCAGTCACTTTTTTTTCAATGTGTGATCAATTCATCTTGGAATGAGAAGGTTAAAAAAAAATAGTTTCTCCTCCAAGTGCCTTTCACCTACTACAAGAATAAGAGCCCAATTTCCACATCGTGCCTGTCAACAACAGCTTCACAAAAACATTCTGAAGAAAATCATCTCAAAAACACTAATAATGATCTTTAGACAAGAAGAGGAAAAATAAAGATGGCAAAGAGGGAAATGAGTCCCATGATAGGTGGTCTCCTTGAATGCATTTAGAGGAACAAAGCTGACTATCTGTGACCCTATTTGAAGTTTTCTTGGCAAAAATTCCTTCTTCAGATCATTTTACAGATGAGAAAACCGAGGCCAATAGGGTTAAGTGACTTGCCTAAGGTCACCCAGCTAGTAAGTATCTGGGGCCAGATTTGAACTCAGGAAGATGAGTCTTCCTGACTCCAGGCCCAGCGCTCCATCTACTGTGCCACGAAGCCTATACTTTATGAAGGTTCACCATAGTTAGGCTCGCCCCGCAATTCAAACCATGCTTTTCTAGACATCTTCCTTCTATACCACTAAATGTGTAATGTTCACCTCTTACCCTGGGAATTATCACCAAATCCATACTACCAGTGTTTCTGCAAAAGGGAAGTCAATTGGTTGGCTACTGCTCCACTCACTATTGTGACTTCCCAGACCAAAATACCCGGCTCTGGCCAATCCTCCCCATACGGGTGTCGCAACAATCTGCTAGCGGCTACTGAAGGGGTATAAGACCCGCCAACAGCCAGCACACAGAATGCTGCCAGCACAGATTCTTTTGATCTGCTTTACTAAGGAAAGCAACGTTAAGGGGTTAACAATCTTACTTTAATCCAGCATACAAGTATCATTCACTTAGTTCGGGGGAAAAAGACAACAAGTTATGAAAAGGACAAACAAAGTATAAACATCAACAGACAGACCTCGTCTGATTCCAATCTCGATGCATAGTTACCAGGGTTTAACAAAGTCCAAACTTCGGGGTCTACAAGCTGGAGGGCTCTTAACTACAGCTGCCCAGAGTCTCCACATCAACACACCTTCAAGAGCGAGAGCTCTCTGCAAATAGCTCTGCTCTCTCTTTTTATACCCTCTTTAGCCGTCAAATGTCATCTGAGTGACCAGAACTTAGGCTCCTACTATGGGCTCTGGTCTTAGCCACTCCCCTTAGGACCCTGGGGGCTTCACACCCACATAGGCTCAGCACCTAGTAGCTAGGGGTTTGGGCCTGGGGTTTAGCACCTGGTAAGACTCAACCAAAGACATCCCACTTAATTGATATCACAATGGGTTATCATACTATATTAGAATATAACTGCCCTAAGCACAGGGACCATTTATCTTTTGGGTGGGTATCCCTAGCATATTTAACACAGCGCCAGACATAGAGTAAGGGATGATAATTTTTTTTCATTCATTTAATCAAGTTGGTAAGAGAATCAGACTCTGGCCCCAGACACTACTAATTTATCCCTGTTGCCTCAGTTTCTTTATCTGTAAAATGAGCTGGGGAAGGAAATAGCAAACCACTCCAGTATGTGCCCAAAAAGTCCCAAAAGGAGTCATGAAAAGTTGGACATGACTGAAACGACTGAACAACAACAAAACAAACACAGATTGCACAAATTCAGAATTCGCAGTAATTCGTGGGCAGTATTCTAGACATACTAAATAATTTATTTCCGCTAAATATTTTGGTTTTGGACTACTCAGGAAAATATCAATTCCTTTTTTCAAACTGAAAGATCCTCAAGAAATTAAGATTACCTTTACTGTGCCTTAACCCATCATCTCCCAGACTCTCCTCTAGGCCAGACTTGCCTTCCCATTAAATCCCATACCAGGGTCACTTTCAATTCAAACATTCATTAAGGACCTATAAAGATAAAGAGAAAAGTCTCTGCCCTCCATTTTGGTCTTGCCTGAATTACCAGGATATTTGAGAAAAAATAATTCAATTCTTTGTCTAATTGTCTGCTACACTTGACTTTCCAAGTTCATTTTAACATCACAGGAAGGGTCAAAGAAAATTAGTTCATTATCGCAAGTGTGTCTACTACCCCCACATACCCTCAAGACCCAATAAAGGGTCTAGGGCAAAGGTGTCAAACATACTACAAACACACAAACCCCACAGCCCCCACTTATAGCCTATAACATTGCCAAGTGCTCCCTGAACCAGATTAAAATGTAACTGGGAAATACTTAACAAAATAAATAAAAATTCAATAAAAAATGAAGTTAATATGCAATTTTCTAAGTCAGTATAATATATACCCACAGGGATCTTTACATATGACTTGGTAGCCCTCATTTCTATTTGAGTTTGGCACTCTGATCTAGGGTAGCGTCACCATGTAGGGCATTTCTGAGGCCAATGGTCTGAGGGAAGGGAGAATGAATTTTGCTTGGAGACCCAGACGTTAAACTTACACCATAACTCTATCTCCAAGTGAGAGGAATTATTATTTCTCTTATATAAGTAACCAATTATTTCCTCATTCAGAAATAAACCCCTGTAGGTTATTTAGCCAGTCCTTGTGAAGGACATTGCTAATAGATGACTTTGCCCAATCCCCACGCAACTAAAAGCCCTTACAAGGAGAATCTATTCTAGGTGGAATTCTTTGACTGGGTGGAAGAGAGATCCTTTTGTATAGACTGCCTGAGGCTGGGGAGTAGTCTGGCTTCAGATGAGTCTCTGTTTGTCCATGAATGATGTGATCAGAGTCTCTGAGTCCTGTACCCAGCCCTCATTAGAACAGACCTACCCCTCATTGTAATATTTATTCTCTCATTAATTGTTAACCAATAAGAGTTAAAATTCCCACCTGTTGGGAACATCTACTCTTCCAAGGGTACATAAGGGTCAAGAATCTTCCACAAAAGGTCTTTAGTTTATGAGAGAAAGCCAAATTACTAACCTTTTATTAATTATGTGCTAACCATAATTAATAAAATGATCACCCCAAAATTATGTCTCTAGAACTTTCCATAAATGACACTAGGCTTTATTCACCTACTTTTTATGAAGTAGAAAGAACCCTGAATTAAGAGTCAAGAGAACTTGATTCTAGTCTCAGCTTTGCCATGCCTAGCTCTGTGACCCAAGGCAAGTCCCCTAATCTCTCCTGGCCTCAATTTCTGAATAAGTAAGAGAGGTGGACTGGACAATCTCTAACATCTCTTCTAACTATAACATTTCACGGTTCCACGTTTCTAGAGTCTCAGCCAGGCTCTCAAGCTCTAAAGAAATGAGAGACTTTCAGGAGTGAAGCTTAATAAATCTGTCACCAATCAACCTGGCAGGCAACCAACACGACTGAGAAAATGCTGGCCCTGAGACAAAAGGGTATTTGTGGCAGACAAACCATTCCATGAGCAGAATGAGTACCAAGAAAATGCACTGGACAAAAATCTGTACTTCCACAGAAGCCATAAGCAAATAATTAATTATTCCCTTAAAGGAAAATCTGCTCTACAAAATAAGGAATTTCAGCATTCCTTCAAAGAACGAGCTCCCCATGTCTGTTTAAAATGGGGTTTTTAAGTGAACTTACAAATGACTTTCCAGCATTAGATCTACTGTGTAAAATGAGGTATCACATACATACCTAATCTCTGAGCAAGACAGTTGGAGGTCGTGTCAGAGGTATCTCCAAGAAGGGAAGTGGACACGGGAATGGAGTCCTGGGAGCAAAACAAAGAATGAATTACTGTTACTCTAGCCAAGCACATGGCCACTCACACCTCAAGTGTTTCTTCTGTCTCAGAATGGCAGTGTTAAATCCCTACACATATTTTTGTTCACTTGTTTCCAATCATGTCCGACTCTTCATGACCCCAATTGGGTTTTCTTGGCAAAGATACTGGAGTGGTTTGCCATTTCCTTCTCCAGCTCATTTTACAGATGAGGAAACTGAGGCAAACAGGGTAATGTGACTTGACCAGGATCACACAGCTATTAAGTGTCTGAGGCTGGATTTGAACTCAGGAAGAAGAGTCTTCCTAACTCCAGGCCCTGCCCTCTATCTATTGTACCACCTTGGTGCCCCTATACATACACACATACATATATACGTACACATATATTACATATATACATACATACATATGTGTGTAGATATCTATAGCTGCAGATATAGATATAAATATACACATGCCTACTAAGGCAGGAGAGAAGTAAGGTCTGCATAATCCTTCAGATGGCTTAACATAGCATCTGCTATTTACAAGGTAAGTGTCGAAGCATTCTGAGCACAGACCAGCTGAGTTGATGCCCAGGTGCTAGAACTCATGTTATCAAACACCTAACATATGTTGAAGGTCAACACTTTCCCCTGCACTGTAGCAGCAGATATAATACGGAGTAAAGAGGGGAGCTGTAGGGTCTGCGCACGGACTACCACTTCTCAACCAGCAGTGGCATCCTGGGATCCAGGAAACCTTACCTCCTCAACTGTCCTGTAACAAACCAGCTGCTTTTAATTGGAAAAAGTCCACCTTCCCTCCAGTGACTGTGCTATGTTCTACAGGGTTCCCATCACTTTTGGATAAGGGCACTAGCTACCCAGGTCACTGCACTATCAAAATAAAATGGCTTTCTACTCTTACGTGGCTGGAATTTCTTTCAGAGGAGAATTGTGAAATCTGAAGAAGTTATCACTGTGCTGAAATACAACAAACAAGGGCCTTATATTTAACTTTTGGTGAAAATAAGAGTAAAATTCCAAGAAACATGGGAAGATCTGCATGGACTGATGCAAAGTGAAATGAAGCAGAAACAAGAGAACAATATTATAAAGAGGATGCAACAATGTTAATTAAAAGGTCACCCTCAAAAATCAACGGCATTTTCTTTGTAATAGTAATAAGATATAAGAGGCAATAGTAAAAAGGGAAATTCCATCCCAAAAAACTATAAAATGCATAAAGTATTTGGGAATCTACTTATCAAAGCACACAAAAGACTTGTATAGATTCAATTACAAAGTGCTCCTTAAAGCAATAAAGAATAATTTAAATATCCAGAGGAATATTTAGTGCTCATGGCTGGGCTATGCCAATATAATAAAAATGACATTACCAAAGTTAATTTTCACTTTTAATGTGATACCAATCAAATCAAATGGTTACGTTACAGAACTCAACAAAATACTAACAAAATTCACTGGAGAAACAAAAGATCTAGAATACCAAGGAAAATGATGAAAAGACATAGCACTAAAAGAGGAAATAAGACTTCTACGACTCAACCTAAATTATAAAATAGCAGCATTTACCAAGACCAATCGGCATTGGTGAGAGAGGGAGGGAGAGAGACAAAGAGAGAGAAATAGATCAATGGAACAGACTAGAAAAGGGGGAATAAGAAATAATGGAACTCAATAACCCGGTGTTTAATAAAGTAGAAAACAAATTACATAGGAAAAAAACTCATTTGATAAAACAGCTGGCAAATCTGGCAGAAATTAGGCACAGACTAACACTTTACACCACATTCCACAATACATTCTGAATGGATACGTGACCTTAATATTAAAAACTGGAAGAGAAGTAGCTCATATGCCTCTCACAACTGTAGGTAGGAGACATATCCTTAACTAAAAAAGAGATAGAGGCAACTGCAAAAGACAAATGGATAACTTTGATTACATCCAAAGAGGCAAGATTAATAATGCACTTAGGATATGAAGGGAAGCAGTCAAATGGGGGGAAAAACATCTTTGTGTCAAATTTCCCTAATAAGAGTTTAGTATGTAAGATATGCAAACAATTACAGATACAGAGATAGAAATAGATGATACAAATATAGATGATATAGCTGTATAAATGATATTGACAGGCATAGAAAGGACCAAAAGCCATTCCCTCAATTGATAAGTAGTCAAAGGAAATGCACAGTTCTCAAAAGAATTGCAAAGTATTAACAACCACATGAGAAAATGTTCCAAATCACCAATAATAAGAGAAATGCAAACCAGAACTGAGGTTTCACTTCACACATGGCAAACCTGAGTACTGCAATAGTGGAGGAGTTGTAGGAAGGAAGGACACAAGCAGTGATAAAAGTACCCACTATGTGCCAGCCACTGTGCTAGAAACTTTACAAATATCTCATCTGATCCTCACAAAAGTCCTGGGAGGTAGGTGCTTTTATTATTCCTATTTTACAATTGAGGGAACTGAGAGAAACAAAAGTTAAGTGACCTGCCCAGGGTCACACAGCTAGTAAGTGTCAGAGACCTAATTTGAACTCAAGTCTGACTCCAGGCCCAGCCCTCCATAACTTTTAATTTAGTTGTTATCTGTCTGCATAGCTGAGCTATCTAGCTGCTTCTAGCTGTTTTCTTACAGGAAGATCCACACCCTGGTACACAGTTGATAGAACTGTGAAGCAGTACAAGCAATCTGGAATCAAATAAAGTGACTAAAATGTCCATAACCTTAGAACCAGAAATTGCTAGGCTTATTCCCCCCAGGGAGGCTATTAATAAGAAGAAAGTCCCCCATGCAACAAATGATATATAGCAGCACTTTTTGTGAGAGCAAAAAACCGAAAGCCAAGTGAATGCCCATCCGTGGGGGAATGGCTAAACAAGCTGTGGTACGTGAATGTAATGGAATATGGCTGAATACAGAGGAGAATGGACTGATACAGAGTGAAGTAAGCAGAGCCAAGAAAATATACATGACAATAAAAATGGTAAAAACATTGTGTAGAAAAACCACATACATATAAAAAGTCAAAAGGAAATGTTGCAAAATTCTAAAGACCAAGCATGGCTCAAAAGAAGAAATAAAAAAAATTAGTTCTTTTACTTCCCTTTGCAGAGGTAGGAGATTTACAAATACTGGACACTGCATGTACTTTCAGACTTTTTTGGACATTTGATCAGTAACACTGGTTTTTTTCCTCTTCTTTTTTTTTGGGGGGGGGGTATCTTAAAAAATATCATTTGTTATGTGGGATGGCTCTCTGGGAGGGGAAGGATAACAGAACAGACTATGGTGATGCGAAAAAAAGACATTAATGAAAACTTATTTTAAAAATTAAAAGGTCACTAAAAGAAATATGAAAAATTCACAAAGGTCCTGAAGATGATAAGCAGACATACTTCAACTTTTAGACAACGGTTGGGGACCACACTGACAAAATAGAGTGAGTGTGTGTGTGTGATCAAATGCAATCATTATATTGAATATTTTTACTTAACAGTTTTCTTTGTTACAAGTGTAGATTCAGCAGAGGAAAAGAGGTTATCAGAATGACTGATTTAAAGACAAAAGGCATCAATATTTAAAAAAAAAAAGAAAATGGGATAGGAAATGTGGCATATTCTCATTTCCTCATTAAGGGGTTCACCAAAAAAAATTTAAATAAAAAAAAATTAAAAACACCAGCACCACTTCATACACTGATCAACTTCACTAACAGCTGTTTTCAGCAGAAAACATTGTTAGGAAGATGGTTTGTGAATGCTCAGAAAACAAAAGGGTAATGACTAAAATCAGGCAAGATCCAGCATGAACACATCATTAAGATTTCTTTTTTTTTATCGATGCCTTTGGTTTTTCTATAGGGTAGCTAGGAGGTGTAGCAGATAGAGTGCTGGGCCTGGAATCTGGAAGACTCATCTTCAAGATGCACAAATTTAGAGTATCCACCCCAAATGTTCCCACGGACTATTCGTGCCCGACTTGTGGTAGGACATTCCGAGCTTGTATCAGTCTGATCAGCCACAGTCGGACACACTGTAACTTGACTCTAGCATAGTGAAGTCATTGTGGTCCTCTTTGAGAATAAAGGACAACCCACTGACCAACCAACATCACAAATACACTGACCAAACCTGATGGTATCTGTAATATTCCAGACCTGGAAGTCCTCACTTTCCCAGTGAAAGGATACAGGTAAATTTTCTCAGGACGAAAATTAGTCATTAAAATTACAGCGCTCGGTGTCATTTTACAGTTCTTTCCATTTACACCGTCATAGCCCTTGTGTGTTATTTTACTGGTTCGGCTTAATTCATTCTGCATCTGTTCACCTAAGTCTTCCCGTGTTTCTTTATATTCCAGGTTATTAGATTTCAATTCAATAAACATTAAGTATCTACAATGTACTAAGCCCTGGGCTAAGTGATGGATTGGCCTCATTTTCTTTTTTAACAGGATTGGCAGACTTGGGGAATGCCACAGATATAATATCCTGGGATTTCAACAGAGCATGTGACAAAGTCTCCCTTAATATGGGTGAAGACAAGATGGGCTGTTAACTGGTTGAATGTACTAGGCCAAAGAGTGATTGCTGGATCAGTGTCAACCTGGAAGAGGGTCCCTAATAGACTTCCACAAGCCTCAGCCTTGGCCCTGTCCTATTCAGCATTTTTACCAAATGAGTAGGATAAAAGCAAGCTCAAGGAAGTGACTGTCCTTTACTTACTATACACTAGTGAAACAGCATGTCAAGGACTGTGTACAGGAGACTGGGTACCTCATTTTAAGATGGACAATGACAGATTGAATTGTATCCACAGGAAGGTGAGCATAATGGTGACAGGACTATGTCACATGAGGATTAATGAAGGAACTGAGAGAGATACAAGATGAGCATAAGCATGGAGATGGGGCAGTCGGTCAGTCAACAAGCATTAAGTGCTTATTATGTTCCAAACAAAAAAAAAATCTATGTATCTGTGTGTATATATGTGTATGTGTGTATATACATATATATGTACACACATACATGTATATATACACATATACACATATCCACATATATGTATAGATATGTGTGCGTATATGTGTGTGCATCTATATAGAGAGTCATCTATATACAGGTACACACCCATATGTGGAGAGAGAGGAAGGGGGAGAGAGAATAAAACAAAGTGAGATGCGGCCATTAATCAACAAGAATTAAGTGCTTATTCTGTGCCAAATAAAGCCCCACCACCCTCACGTGGTGCAGCGGATAGAGTGCTGGGCCTAGAGTCAGGAACACACATTTTCCTTAGTTCAAATCTGGCCTTAGACACTTACTAGCTGTGTGACCCTGAGCAAATCACTTAACCCCGTTTGCCTCAGTTTCCACATCTGTAAAATGAGCTGGAGAAGGAAATGGCAAACCCTTCCAGTATCTTTGCCAAGAAAACCCCAAATGAGCTCACAGAGAGTCAGACATGACTGAAAATGGACTCAACAACAAAAATGTGCCCAACTGTGTGTAGCACTGGGGATACAGAAAAAGGCCAAAACAAATGAACCAAAAAAAAAAACCCACAACGCCTGCCCTCAAGGGGCTTACATTCTAATGGAGAAGAAAATGTGAAAATAACTAGGTACATAAAGACAGATACAGAGTGGATGGAAGAGAGTCTGAACAAGGAAGGCATCAGCAGCTGAGAAGACTAACAAAGGTCTCCTGCAGAAGGTAGCCTTTGAACTGAGCCTTCAAGAAGCCAAGGAAAAGGCTCCCTCTGGCCCTAGAATTCATACAGTGGAAACCCTCTTGTCCTGAAGCCCTTTGACTGGATGGCTCCTTCCCAAACTTCTATTTAAGAATGCCCAGGCCAGTCATGTCCCATTCCTCTCCAGGCTGCGCCACTCCCGACTTTCTCCTATCATCTCTCCAGCACCCTTCCTTCATCCACTTCCTTTTCTGTACTGTCTTCTCCTGTCATAATGTGAACTCCTTGAGGGCAGGGGGCATCTTTCTTTTTGTTTGTATTCGTATCCCCTGAACTTAGCACAGGGCCTGGTATGGAGTAAAAATACTTAATAAACACTGGCTGACTAACAGAGAGGACAAAGCATTTCAGGCATAGAAAGAAGAGAGATGGGAGTGTCAGTGAAGAAACTGTAAGTAGGCCAGTCATCACTGGGAGAGTACATATTAGGGAGCTAAGTGAAAGAAAAATGGAAATGGAGGAAGGATATCCTTCTCCTATCCATATATCCTATCCTTCCTCTATTTCCAGTTTCATATACACACATATACACCTACATATATATGCATATACACACATCTATGTGCATACACATATATGTCTGTACATACATGTGTCTATATTTTTAGAGGTAATTAGGGAACCACTGGGAATCAGTAAGCTTACTTCCTACCAAGAAGAATACTTTAAAGATGACCTGGTCACTTCACGTGCATTAAGTGTTTTTTAGTAAAGGTGTTTTTTTTTTTCCAAAGAAGGAAATATAATTTAGTAAAACTATACTTTCCTTTTAAGCTCTAAATCTACAATCTATGAATAAAGCTCATAGCAAAGCAACCATGACCTTGCTCCTTGCATCAGACAACATGAATCCTTTGAACCCAGTGTTTTAACGATCTGGCTAGCAGCTTCTGTGGGGGTGTAAGATCCACCCACAGCCAGCACCTGCCAAAGCACAGGTTCTTTTGATCTGCCTTAATAAGGAAAGCAAGGTGAAGGGGTTGACAAGCTTACTTTAATTCAGCATACAAATATTGTTCACTTAGTTCAGGGGAAAAAGCCAGCACACTGAACTTCAGAGCAAAATACAAACAAATTACAAACATCAACAGACAGACCCAATACAATTCATGGTTACCAACACCTAGGTTCAGCTCAGGAGCTCAGAACAAGGGCTGGCCCAGAGTCACACTCGCCACCACTGCTGCAGGAATGAGCTCCAAGGAAGAGAAGGCCAAACCCTGGTTTTACATCTTTTTCAGCGTCAGGGGTGAGTCACACATGCGACTCACCCACGTGACCTAAAATCGTCACAAAGAGGCAGACTTAAAGCCACATGGTCTAAGAGCCTCTGCAGTCCCAGACATGTAAACTAGGCCCTCCCTGGAGTGAACCCCACCTTGGGCCCCACCTTAGTTGCCAATCCACACCCACAGAGGTTTTACACCTAATAGGGGTTTGGGCCTGGGGCTTAGCACTTAGATTCAATGAAATAGCTGAATTACTCAAAGCAAACAAAAGCCAAACTCTTCAAGGGCACTTGTTGAACTAAGTGCTAAGGAGCCCATTTTGCTTACCAACACACCCAGTAACGGGGACCAAGGCAACTGGTGGCAGCTGTGAGATCCCTAACCATGAGCCAAGACAAGCGGTTCTAAGACACAGAGTAAGGGAGATGAGTGAACTCAGAGCTGATGGCCTCTTTTTCTCAGTACAATGGAAGCTAAGGACATCTGCTAGGAGAGGGGAGGGGAAGGTGTTGGAGGGTTGAGGAAAAGGACTCAAAAAACCAGTAAGGCAAATGGGATAGGATCCACCAGTGTGAAGAATAAAAGTCCTGCCAAAAGTCCAATAGTAAAGGCCCAGTTGAGGGTCAAGACTGTGAAGAGAAAAAAAAATATAAGATTAGAACAGAAGGGCAGAGGTGACCAGAGTGAAAATAAAGTTTTAATAAGAGTGAGGAAAGGCATTAATAGAATATAAAAAATGCAAATAAGGGTAGGGGAAGTTCAGAAAAGGTCGTAGAAAAGCAAAGTAGTCTTGTTATGACCATATTAAATTTAATATGCAAAAACCATCAACAACAGGTTCAAAATTTCATATGTAATACTTCATATATTAATTTTTTTAAGTTCATAATTTAAAAAAAAGAAAAACAAATTTAATTTTAAAGAAGAACAGAGGGAGAAAAGAAAGAATAGAAGGTAGATATCCAGAAGAAGAATTTCAGACTTCAAGATCACTAATTAGGACATTAATGGATATTGGTAAAATGTGGCTAGAGTAGAAGTAGGTCATGCAAAGTTAGGAGGATGACCTTACTAAAAAAGGAGGGAGACTGACCCCCAAATCCCACTCTTTGTCATTCAGTCATGTCAAGATTCTTCTACTACCCCATGTGGGGTTTTCTTGGCAAAGATACTGGAGTGGTTTTCCATTTCCTTCTCCAGCTCATTTTACAGATGAGGAAACTGAAGCAAGCAGGGTTAAGTGACTTATCCAGGGATACACAGCTAAATCTGTCTGAGGCCAGATTTGAATTCCTGTTTTCCTGACTCCAGGCCCCTGCCCTAGCAACCCTAGATCCCACTGCTAGGAATATAATGAAAAGAAGAAAAAGACATATACCATGCATGGGAGACAAAAAAAAAAACAAAACTGGAAACAAAGTAGATACCCCTTGACTGGGCCGTGTAATCTGAATGTGGTGGTATGATACTGCACTGTTAAGAAATGCTGAATAGGAAGAATGGGGAATATGAAGGATGCAGAGAATAATGGGAAAACTTAGAAGATGTGATCCAAAATCAAGGAATCAAAAGCAGCAAAACAATATACACAATGACTACTGAAGAGATAACGGTAAGAAAAATCAAAACTGAAAGCTATATAACTATAATGATGAAGCTTAGGCCCAAGAGGAGATAGGAGAACATACTTGCCTCCCTTTTTTTCAGAGGCAGTTAACTGTGAATGTGGAATATTGCATACACTGTCAAACTTGACTGATAGGTTGATTACTTTTCCCATACTGTTCATTTTTCTTTTTTTTTAAAATCCTTTGTCACCCACAAACACAAAAATGTTTATAGCAGTCCAGAACTGGAAATTGAGGGGATGCCCATCAATTGGGGAATGGCTGAACAAATGGTAGTATACGAATGTAATGGAATACTATTGTGCTATAAGAAATGATGAGCAGAAAGACTTCAGGAAAACCTGGAAAGACTCATATGAACTGATGCTGAGTGAAGTGAGAAGAACCAGAACACTGCACCCAGTTACAGCCACACTGTATGATGACTAACTTTGACAGACTTGGCTCTTCTCAGTAAGGCAAGGTTCTAAGACAACTCCAAGGGGCTCATGATGGAAAACGCTATCCACCCCCAGAGAAAGAATTACAGAGTCTGAACGCAGATCGAAGCATACTATTAGCTCTATCTCTCCCTTTTTTGTTTTGTTCTGTTTCTTCTTTCTGGTGCTTCATTCCATTTGTAATAATTCTTCTTTGCAACAAGACTAATGTGAAAATATGTTTAATGTGAATGTATATGTACAGCCTATCTCAGATTGCATGCTGTCTTGGGGGAGAGAAGAGAAAATTTGGAACTCAAAAGCTTGTGGAACTTATGTTGTAAACTAAAAATAAATTTTTAAAAAATTCTTTGTCATAAAGTATGGCTCTCTTAGTAGAAAAGAGGAGAGAGACGTGGAGGTGATATAAAAACGTTTTTTAATAATTATATTGCATTTATAGTGTAAACATGTGTTGTAAAATATGACCACCCTAGGGAAGATTGGGGTGCCCCGCTGGGGAAATGCTCAAGTGTACGGAGCTAATCTCCTCCAATGAGCTGCGTGCTTAGCATCAGGGAAACCATCACAGGTGATTCCCCACCTTCACTGCCCCCCAGGGATGTCGGAGGGCAGTAATGGGGGGGGAGGGGCAGGGCGATGCGCGGGGTTGGAGATTCAGAGTCGAAGCGGCACAGGAAGCAGCCCCATCAGCCTTCGCCGAACAGCATCCCCCTGGATGTGCACGTTCCCCTAACTGCCCCGCGCCCAGGCTCGTGCAAATGCCCCTTCTCCTCCACCCAAGGAAAGGCTAGGTGCGACCCCTGCGCCCTCCGCGGCGCTGGGTGCGCGCCCCCCACCCCTAGCAGCAGCTCGCCCCGGAGCCGCTTTCCATTCCCGGGCCCGCGTTCTAAGCCCAGCGGCCCCGGGGACAGGAGCCCGTGCCCGTGCCCGGCCACTCACGTAACGGTTGCACATGGCCACGGCGAGGTTGCGCAGGTCGGGCGTCGCGCCCACCCACAGGAAGAGCGAATCCGTCAGCCGCATCACGTGGAAGTGGATGAGCTGCTCCCACAGCCTCACGCTGAAGTTGTGCACGGAGATGTCCCCGCTCCCGGGCGCCGGCCGCCCCTCCATGCTGTCCTGGGCTTCCCAGAGTCCCACTGCAGCCAGCACCCCCGGCCGCCAATCCGGCTCTCCCCGGCCCCCGCTAGGCCAAAGCAAGCGACGGCCGAACGACGGAGCCACGATTTCGCTTTCGGTTTCCAGAGGGAGTGGGGAAGGAAGGGAGAAAAATGCTCATTGGGCGCAGGGGCTAACCTTGGTGCTGCTTTATCTTTCCTGCAGCCCAGGATTGCACTCACAAACTGACCAAGAGCCTCATGTATGCCAGTAGTTGCGATGCTTCATGCCCGTTGTGTATTTCTATTCGTTCCTTAAAGATGTTTTTGCATTTTGCAGACCCGTTATATTTACAATTTGTTTTAATTACAAACTTATTTGTGAAATTCTTTAACCCCACCTCTTGTCCCTTCAGCTTGGTCCTCGTTCCTAAGTTCACCTTAGGAAGCTAATGCCCTGCACCCAAGGAACAAAAATCCTCGGCTTTAGAAACGTTTAGGACAAATCCTATTTCTTTCAAAAGAAATAAAAATACGTCTTATTGTGATCTCTTGTTTTTGCATCCCATTTCCCCGCACCACTCCTTCCAAACTGAACTGAACCCTCCTTTATGGAAGAGAGAGAGAGAGAGAGAACAAAGAAGGAGGAGAAGAAGGAAGGAAGGAAGGAAGGAAGGAAGGAAGGAAGGAAGGAAGGAAGGAAGGAAGGAAGGAAGGAAGGAAGGAAGGAAGGAAGGAAGCAAAACATCTGAACCTGTGACCCGATCTGCCAACTTGTAATCATTGGTTATATTGTTCTCTTGTTCTGGATCATGTTCCACAATACTATTCCATTCCATTCGTATACCATAGTTTTGGTTTGGGTTTTTCTGCTATTTCCAAACAATGAGCACTCACTTTACTTCCAAGTCTTTGCTACCACAAAGATTAATGTGACTGTTGTCATATTTGGCCTTTTGTTTCCATCATTCCCCCTCTTCTACATATGGAAATGTGTCTGATTAGCAGGTTAAGGGTGTGGTGACGTGTTTTTGGTCTTTGGACAGCTATCAGGTCTAAAGGGTTCTGACTCCATGTGAGTGGGCTTTTTTTAGGCCTTTAGGTGACCAGGGAGTCATGAAAATATAACCAGGAAAGTTACTTTCAGGAGCCTACAAGCTTGCCCCACCTCCAAGCCAATTTTAGGAGAAAATTAGCCTCTGCTATGGTGGGGTGAAGGGGGAACCCTGGTAGATATTGGTCTAGCCACACCTAGACATTCTGTAACTGGTTCTAGTCTGATGAATGGCAGTCTCTTTGATTGACTGCAGTTATAAAACTGGAACTTTACAAAGTTGGTCTTGGCCGATCTCTCAGTTGGACCTCTTCTCTGCATTTGACTTCTTCAGTGCCAGCATCCTATGTGAGACAATACCCATCAGGGAGAGATTTTGAGCCCTTTCCCCATCTGAGGCCAACATGTGGTCCTATGAAATGGGCCTCGGTGTTTGTGCTTCCGTTTTAGGTGAGGAAAATTAATCTGGAGGTTACAACATAGTGAGTTTTGAAAATCCAGTGAAGTGAACCACCCAGGAGTCTGGAAGTCCAGGAGCTGAGCCCATGCCAAGTTTTGTAGTCAGCCCAGCACTGATTTCTCCAAGGATTAAGAAATGAAGTAATGCCACATTTGGATAGAAACTTGGTGAGACTAAAATTAAGTGGAAACTGTTAAGTCTGAACCTACTCTCCCCAGACACTGAGGTGGTAGCACAGGAGATAAGGTACTCCTGAGGAGTTGGGGGAAATGTTTATACTTCTCTTTTTACTATGTCTTCTAGGTAAATATCCCTTTGTAAAAGCTAATTAATGTTAATTGGTTAAATGGAACTGAAGGCTAGTCATTGGTAGTTAACAGTGAAGGGAACACACAGAAATTAGGGCTCAAGCCAACAGTGATGCCTCAGTCTTTCAAAGGAAGGAGTACCCCTATAACCCTGAGGAGGAGGTTTAAGAGCCTGGGGATAGTGAGCCAGAGAACTTGATCCCAGTAGTGTTAGAGAGTTTCCTGGAGCATTAAGAGATTAAGTGACTTGTCCAGGGTCACACAGCCAGTATATGTCCAGAGAATAGTCTTGAACTCTGATCTTCCTGGCTCACAGCCCAAATGTTTCCACCTTTCCAAGCTACCTCCCTTGAAAATGAGTATAACAAAAAAAAAAAAAAAAGGATAACATTAAAGCACCAATAAAAGTTTGTTGTTTTGAAAGCTACTGAAAACCATCAGGCAAAACTAGGCCTTGTGTGTGAATAGCCTATGAAATGTGGAGATGTGTTCCAATAGTAACCTTTAAGTAGAAATTCCAGGAGCTAAATTTTCCTCTTAAGAAAGTTCCCTATAGAATTTGAACCATTTCCACCAAGAAACAAATCCTTGCTGAATACAGCTTTAATTACTATCACTGCCTTATCTTATACTTCCTCAACTCTTATGAATATAATTTGCATCATATCATCATGTTGTGAGCAGGCACTCTGAGTTTTGTTGTTGCATGGACAGAACCTAGTTAAGATACCTTACATACAGTAAGCATTTAATAAACATCCCTTGAAAATCAAAGGCATGCGCACCAGTTGGGGACTGGCTAAACAAGTTGTGGTATATGATTTAATGGAATATTATTGTGCTATAAGAAAAGATAAGCAGGATGATTTCAGAAAAATCTGTTAAGACTTACATGAACCAATGCAAAGTTAACAGAACCAGAAGAACATTGTACATAGTAATAGCAATATTGTCTGATAAAGAACTACGAATAGTGACTAACATGGAAATGTTTTACATGATCGCAATAAATAAATATTCCATGAATTGGTAATGCATTATTTGGTAAATTGCTCTGTAATTGTAGGCATGTTTCTCTCCCGAAGGAAGGCAAGGATTGTCTTCTACTTCTTTTGAAGACAGGTCATTCCTTAGTACACTATCAGAAACAATGTGGAGTCAGAAGTGCTCATCATATGAACTACTGCTCACAACCAGGCCTGAAGTCTGCAAGACGCATCTTCTTGAGTTCAAATCTGGCCTCATTCACTTACTAGCTGTGTGACATTGGGCAATTCATTTAACTATGTTTGCCTCAGTTTCCTTATCTGTAAAAATGAGCTGGAGAAAGAAATGGCAAATCACTTTAGTACCCTTGCCTAGAAAATCCCAAATAGGGTCACCAAGAGTCAAACATGACTGGAAAACAACTGAGCGAGAAAAACAAAAATATATAAACATATGTAAGTATGATATATAAGTATGTATACAACAACAAAAGAGAATTTCAGAGTACATGAACATGGAAATGGTATATTTGGAGTGATGGCAATTTCAAGGGTATGAACATCTCTGTGTGTAGCTGGGGTAAGATGGAAGAGGAAGTCATGGTAAAGGAGTATGTTGAGGAACTGGAAGGTTAGAGTGTTTGAGGGAATACTCAATATGCAGGTTGTTCTTCTTTATTTTGTGCACAGACTTGCATGAAACAATGAAGAGTGAAATGAGCAGAACCAAGAGAACCTTGTATACAGTAACCAATACTGTTTGAAAAACCACTTTTGAGCCACTAAGTCATTTTGACTACTAGAAACACCCAAATTAACTACAAAGGGCATATGAAAGAAGACACTATCTGCATCCAGAGAAAGGACCGATAAATAGAAGTATGTATAGAATGATTTTACACACACACATATGTGTGTGTATATGTGTGTGTGTGTGTTTAATGATAGCTATCTGCAAAGGGAAGGAAAAAAAGCTAAATGATTTTATTATTCTATATATATAAAATATAATATATTTAATATATTATAATTGATATTAATATAGCAATTATAATTACATTATTAAATATTTAAAATGAACAGCAAGTTATATGTAATAGATTGTCAGTTTCATATGCAGTCATCTTTTTTTTCTATTCTACTATATAATGGAAACACTTTTATTTCTTAAGTTCAGAATAAAATAAATGTTAAAAATATATGTAGGTTTCAGTCCCCTAATATGAAGTCAGGATTTGAGGAGGAGAAAGTCTGTGAGCCCAGGCACTGAGCTCATTGAAGAAAGAAGGGGGAGTGCCCAGGAGGCTAGTAGATAACAGCTACCAGAATCTTCACGGTGTGGTAGATATGGACTGAGTAACCTCAAAGGAGGAGAGGTCACCAAATGATAGTGGTAGAGGATGAGCTTAGAAGTCGCAATGGAGAGCAAAGAGCATGTCAAGTACCAAGCCTAGTAGGGGAATAAGAGAAAGTGCAACGAGTGCTGGGAAGCCTTTATGGGGATGAGGTAACAGAGAATGATGGTAAGGCACAACCCATTGTATTCTATCATGAGTCATGACTGAAGCATAGGCTGAAATTAAAATAAGAGCAGATTTAGGGGGAAAGATAATGAGCTCATTTTGAGACAAGATCTTAGGATCGGAGATTTGGAGCTGGAGAGGGACCTTAGAGATCGTCTAGTCCTACCCTCTCATTTTACAGATGAAGAAACTGAGGCCAGGGAGGAGATAAATACCCAAAGTCATGCAGCTAGAAAGAGGCAGAGTTCAAATTTAGCACATTTCCCAATGCTATGAGCTCCCTGTGGGAGCACGGAGCAGTGTAAACGTCTACCTAGAGGCAGCTAGCTGGCACAGTGAATAGACTGCTAGATCTGGAGTCAGGAAGGCCTAAATTCAAAAATACTACCTGTGTGACCCAGGATCTCTCTTTGCCTCAGTAAAATGGGGATAATAACAGCACCTACTTACTTAGCTGTGTGACCTTGGGCAAGTCACTTAACCTCAATTGCCCTGCCTTCCCCTGTCCAAAAAAAAAAAAATAGAAAACAGTAAAAATTTAAAAAAGAACAGCACCTACCTCGAAGGGTAGGGTAGGGGTTGTGATAATCAAACGAGATGGTATTTGTAAAGGTAATAATTTGTAAATGAGATAATAATTTATAAAAATTATTACAGTGCCTGGCATATAGTAGGCATATATAATAAATGTTTATTCTCTCCCCTCTTCCCATTCCCCACAGGAGTTTGAACAATATAATTTATTAATTCTCTTCCAGTTTTCAGAGTCCATCGAAACCTGACAAGGAGAATTTTTTGCTTCTCCTCAGGTGCCCACCACAAGTGGGGTGGTGTCATTCTGGACAGAGCCACAAGGGGGCATATGGGAAGGATGCTGAACCCAAACACTATAGTCAACTACTTTCCAGGCAGTAGAATGAATGAGCCCTAAGATATCATTTCTGTGCAGAGGAGACATCTTTGCAAAAACTCATCAGGTGCAGTTCCCTCATAGCTTAATGCCAACCCAAGGGCTGTGGTGGGAGGCTATGAAATCTACCCTTTCTTTTAAAGTGAAATGGAAAAGTTCCCTGCACTTCTGTGTCCTCTGGCTCTTTGGAATCACAGGAAAGATTGTGAGATGAAAATCAGGCTGGTGTAAGATTCATTTCGAATGAAGAATAATAGGATTTTTGATTAGGGTACAGTCAATACTTCCTCAGCTTCCACATCCCAGTAACAAGACAAAACAATGGAGCTGAGGATTTCTAATGAAGGCTGTTCTTGTAGAATGCTGTCTGAAGAAATAATCAGCCTTTGGAAGTCACACAACCAGGAGCATGAGTCACCAGGACTTCCCCCGCGGAGGATGTGTTTAGAGTCCACTCAGATGACTCATGTCAAAAATCTCCCCGGCTCTTTAAAGTGATACAAAGTGATATAAAACATTCTAATAAACTCATAGCATCATAGTCATGGTTTATCTTTGGTTTAATAGCTTGGTTAACTAAGGTTACCGGAACTTCCACATGGATTTTCTTTTTAAAATTTATATTTTTAATTCATGGAATAAAACAAGTATTTCCATAATATAGGATAACAGAAAAGAAGTTTACATGGTCTTTCAAAGAATTAGACTTCTGCTCACTTGATAAAACTAGACAACATTTTTTTTCCTTTGGTGATTCAGAAGACATCTCAGGCTCTTTCAGTAGCTCAGGGGCCCACTAACAATCTTGGTACTATAGACTTGTGGGGTACCAGTAAATAGGGCATTCCAGTTAAATGAATGTCAAGCAAACTTGAGTCTATTGTATTTTTGAGATCTTAATTTAATTTTCTTAATGGGCCCCACTTTAGGAATTTATATAAATATTGCTGGAGGCATAACTCCCAAATGCAGAGATGCTGAGTTGGTCTCATACAAATATCCTTTAAGCCAAGGGTTACAATTAAAACAAATTCTGAAACCTAAGAATACTTTGATTGAATTTGCCAAAGAGACAACATTAGATACGGATTATTAAATCAAGGCTAGAATTTTCTGACTAACATTCTAAGCCCTTAATGTAGAGAATCCTGAATGAGCAAAGTGATTTGATTATTATTTATTAATTACAAGCCAAAATTAGTTATTAAAGATCAAATAGGAAGAGGGAAAATTGGCTTTAAATGATGAGTGATCTTTGCCTCATTTGAGAGTTTAATTCTTTGCTTCATTTTAGAAGCAAGTTTAATTTTTTTTGGAGGGGAGAAGGCAGGGCAATTGGGGGTTAAGTGACTTACCCAAGGTCACACAGCTAGGAAGTGTGTCAAGTGTCTGGGGTCAAATTTGAACTCAGGTCCTCCTGACTCGAGAGCTGGTGCTCTACTTACTGCACTACCTAGCTGCCCCTAAAGCAAATTTCAAAGCAAATT
Source organism: Phalanger gymnotis (assembly GCA_028646595.1). Taxonomy (NCBI): domain Eukaryota; kingdom Metazoa; phylum Chordata; class Mammalia; order Diprotodontia; family Phalangeridae; genus Phalanger; species Phalanger gymnotis. The sequence goes on along the minus strand of CM053622.1, from coordinate 148,947,784 downwards.
CCTGCCTGGAGGTAGGAAGATACAAGTTCAGATCTGACCTCAGACATTTACTAGCTGCGTGACCCTTGGCAAGTCACTTAACCTTGGTTTGTCTAAGTTTTCTCTTCTGTAAAATAGCACTTACTTCCCAGGGATGTTGTGAAGATCAAATGGGATAATAACTGTAAAGTATTTAACAAACTACCTAGCACATAGTAAGCACTATATAAATGTTAGCTTTTTTTTTTAAGAATCCTTTTTAGTCCCACAAACTAATACACTGTATTTTTCTCTACAGATAAATCAAATGAGAACAACAGCTGAAGCTGTTAAGCCATGGTTGTTCCACTATGAAAATGTCATGTCCTTCATTTCACCCTCCTCCCTAAAAAAATAATCCTCAAGACATATTTTCATCCTTCCTTTGTTATATGGGAGTGAGAGGGTGAGAGCAGAATATGAAATTGAAATACCTCCATATTTTAAATCTTTTTAAGCCTTGTGTCAGAGGCTCTAACATGACAGGAAAGGTCCTTGTTTATTTGGGAGTACTGCTCACATCCCTGGCCCATTATTCAAACTCAGAAAATGAAGGAATTTTGACATATGACATCACCAAATATGCTATCACTAACTGCTCTTACTAGCATGGCTCTCTAAGTTCAAAGAAAAAGTTGAAAAGTAATCAGAACTGAAAATTGTGATGGTATAATGATTAAGCTTGGCCTCCAAAGAAGAGCTATGTGAAGGCACCTTCATTCTTTGCGGGGGGGGGGGGGGGGGCAAGGATTATGCCTGCAGAACATTACATATAATGTCAGACTCTGAAACTGTTGGTTAGTTTTATCAAACTTTTTTTTATTCTTTATTGTAAAGGATTTGCCTTCTGGGAGAGGTAAGAGAAGAATACATTCGGAAATGAACATGCTGCAAATAATAAATTAATAAAAATTGTAGGAATTTTTTTTAAAGATAGAGATTTTAACAAAGCTCTGTTTCACTGGGAAATATCAAAAAGCGCCAATAAGCCGCATAGTATAGGGGTCAAACCAATGCATGGATACATTGGAAAATGTACATGCTGCAAAAATAAAATAAAATATGTAGAAAAAAAGATTGTTAAAGAAGAAAAGTATATTTACCAGTTGAAGAAAACAAAAGAGATTTTAAACAAGGCTCATGGGAAATAGCCATCATTGATGAGCAGCATGGTGTATTGGGTAGAACAATGGATGGATACATCGGCAAATGTACATGCCACAAAAACAAAAGATATCAACAAAAATTATAGGAAAACAAAAAAAAATTACCAGCTGAAGGAAATAAGTAGAGATTTTAAGAGAGCTCGTGGGAAATATCGACAACTGATAGACAACATGGTGTGGGGAATAAAGCCATGGATTTGGAATCAGGAAGACCTGAGTTTTGGTTGCTGACTCAGACCCTTGCTGACCCTGAACAAGTCACGTAGCCTGCCTAAGCCCGTTTCCCAACCTGTAGAATGAGGGGGTTGGCTTCTAACGTGCCTTCAGGCTCTACGTCTCGAATCCTGCGGACCTCTCTCTGTCATACACTGGGTAGGGCTGCTAGCAGGCATCGATCGCCTTTGTTCTTCTGCAGAGGGAGTGGGCTGCAGTTCTCGGCAGCGCCCAGCAGGTGGCATTCGGCATCCTTCTTCTGGAGGCTCTCTCTGCGGCTCTCAGCAGGTGGCCCTCATTGTCACTCCCGCAGCTGCCAACGAGGCAGTTCCCCCTCCTCCTCCCCTTACAGACAGCGGTCACTCTTCCTGCAGCTCTCCCCAGCTCCCAGCCTAGGTGTGGGCTGTCACTCTCCCCAGTGCTCTCCAGCACAACAGCTCTTGTGCCCTTGGGGAAAAAAAATCCCAGTCCAGGTTCTTCTCCTGAGGGTGGGTTTGATGAAGAAAGGAAGTAAAATTATCCTGATGGGTTTGATCCACAAGGGAAAAAAAAGTCTTAGCGTAAATGGAAAAACACCTAACCCAGCATCCTAAGGGCCTGGAATTGGAATCTCTAAACCTTTAGAAAGCATGCTTTGTTCTGCGTGCAATGCCCCTCGTCTTCAAGGGGATGGCTTTGTTAGGCTCTTTTCCCCCTCTCTGAAGGAGGAGCTGGGAAGCTTGGCAGGGAGGGGACGTTGCAGAATTTCACTGCCTTAATGTCATGTCCCGTCAAACTAGGGTGTCTCCACTTGGAAGCATTTCCCTTTGGACTATGGCTCCCACCAGCCTTTTATAAATCAGCCCCGCAATCAAAAACGATATCCTTCCCTCCTCTCATTTGGACGGAACTCGTCAGTCCACAGACTCATATCCTCTTCTGCTCGCCACCTTGTCTGTTTCCCACGTGTATCACCACTTCCGACAGGTCCAGCAATTTAGGGAAACGTCATTTCTTCTTCCTCCCCACCACCTCCCCCAATACTCAGTCCAACATTGCGAGTCCCTTTGGGAACCAACTTGGTGAGGTCATCCAAATTACACAAGACTGCTTTCTTTAATATCCAGAGTAGGGGAAAAGAAGCATCCTCAATGGTTACTGGGCTCCAAGGGAGAAGGGTAAAATTAATAGGCCCTGGTACCTTTTTGCCATTCCAAATTAAGAGTACAGCAAGGGGAAAGACACTCATGAGAAAGCTATGTTTAAAAAATTAGATGGTTGGAAGTCAATTTCTCCATTTTCTTACCTGTCAAGACCTGTTTTTTTGTGGTTCAGTATTTCCTACAGAGACTGAGAAATAACGTATAAAGAAAAAGAATACTAAATAATGGTGTTAGAAGAACAAAGTCCTTATTCCCACTCTGCTGTTAATTAGCTGGGTACTCTGGCTCTCAGTTTCCTCATATGTAAAATAAGAGAGGCGGATTAGTCCTTTCCATTTACCAAATATATATATCTTAGCATCCTTGTTTCTGCCCTGTCCCTCATCTCCATTGCTACACATCTCCCTTTTCCTTTGCCTCTGCCCACTTTTCATATTCCTTCCTACCCCCTTCATTGAGGGGAGAAGGCAGAAGAAAGGGAAGAGGGGAGGGAGTCGGTTAGGCAGATTCTATGTGTTGAGAGCTCATGCTAATTTCCTATACGAGCAGCCAGTCTGTCTCTAAGGCAGCCTTCTAGAATCAGGCCACCTCTTCCCTCCAATAGGTTCAGTTTTGAAAAACAGCATCCTCCCCAATCCCACCCCCCCACCCAACCCCCACACACACACATACCAATAGCTTTCCAAAGCAATAGATCCCTCTCACCCCTCACCACTACATCCCTTTACCACTAATTCCTAACTTCACTCAACCCTGCTGACAAGTGCAGGCAGGAAGATTTTTGCCTGAAGCTGCTGACGTTAGTTCATGGACACACAAAAGAAGAGTTGCAGTTCAAGTTATCTTAGTCAACTAGGGTTTGATGCAAAAGGAAAATCAGATAATCATAATGGATTTGATTCAGAAGGAAAAAAGCTTAGCATGCATGGAAACTCGCCTAGCCCTGATCCCACTGTCCTTGCCATTCTAGGACTGGGATTAGAATTTCAAGCATTTTTATAGAATTGGGTTTTGCCCCTTCCTCCTAAAATCTTCACAATAGCCCCACCCTTCTTAGGGAGCAGTGATTTGAGGTGCTCAGCTTTCTGTAGATCTGCGCAGCCCAGGAAAGAGTGAGGGAAAGGCCCTCTTTATGGATGAGCTAGGTGCCTCCCACCCTGCCCATCCCAGTCCTAACTCAGCCGCTTGGGGGCAGGGGTAGGGGGTAGGGGGTGAGCGGGGGTGGGAGACAACCTAGGCAGAGGGCCAAAAAGACATCCTCCCTGAAGACTCATCTCTACACTTGAGCTAGGGCAATCTGGAAGGAGAAACCTGAAATCCAAGAAAGAAAATGAAGACAGAGAGGGGGGCAGGGAATTTTCAACATAAAGCATAATTTTCCTAGCAGGCATGCTACTCTCTGTAAGATAGCAGTGTCTGCTGCTTTTTTTAATCCCTATCTCTACCTCCCTCTCCCCACTGGTATTCCAGCTTCCAGCATCTTTCCCCAATTCATTTCAATTCAATACAACAGACACATTAAGCACTTTCTACTGTTCAGGCACTATGCTGAGCCCTAGGAAAAACAAAGAAAAATGAGAGTTCCAAGAATTTATATCCCACTGGCTGAAAATAACTTGTACCAAGTAAATGCCGAATAACAACTGAAGGAGCTGAAGGAAGGCCGAGGTGGCATTTGACCTGAGCCTTGAAACTGGGGGGCAAAGAGGGAGAGAGGCATTCCAACCATGAGGGATGGTCTGTACAAAGACCAAAGAGTCAGGAGACGGAAAATCAGTGGATGGGGAACAGTAAGCCAACTACTTGCCTGGAACTATAGAATGCAAAAAAGGAATATTGTGAAATTGTTCTAGAAAGATGGGTTGGTATGTATTTCTTGAACACCTCCTATGTGTAATTTTTTGAAAGCAATTTTTTGACAACATTAAATAAAAAATTTTTACTATGTAAAAATTTACTAATTTTTTTTTTACTATGTTAAATAAAAAAAATGACTGGTATGATTAAGAATTATAGGAGTCTAAAGGTGATCCAAGTTTGAAGGGAAGACAATTCCTAGTGAAGCTAAGACTTGAGCTGGTCCTTGAAGCTTATGTAGAATTCAGAAAGACAGGAGAGAATGCAGAATAGCATTCCAAGCGGGGAGATCACTATGAATGATGGTTTGAAAGGCGTGAAAATTCAAACCTTTTGCCTCCTTCGCTCCAATGTTCCCAACACCCAAACACTGCAATTCTGATATGTATTAACTGTGTGGCCACAAACATATCATTTAACCTCTTAGGGCAACTAAATGACATAGTAGATAGAGCACGAGGCCTGGAATCAGGAAGGCTCATCTTCCTGAGTTCAAATCTAGCCCCAGAGACTTTACTAGCTGTGTGACCCTGGGCAAGTCACTTAGCCTTATTTGCCTCAGTTTCCTCACCTATAAAATTAGCTGGAGAAGGAAATGGCAAACCACTCCAGCATCGTTGCCAAGAAAACTCCAAATGGGGTTTCAAAGAGTTGGATACAACTGAAAACGACTGAACAGCACCCCTCAGATTCCTCACCTAAAATGAGTAATACTTATATTACCTGCCTCAAAGGATTGTTGTGAGGTAAGAACTTCGTAAATCTTCAAATGTTAAATAAGTGTGAGCTATGATCGCCTCTTTTTAAAGGATGGTTTTACCATTTAGAAGACTAATCATCTATTCTCAGCTAGCTTTTGGACATAGCAACGATGTGACATCCAAAGCAAATACCATCTTTCAATGGTGACTCACTAATGACTGGAAGCACGATGATGACGTGGATAGAGGGCTGGACCTGATTTCAAATCCAGCAGACTCTCACTAGCCCTGTGACCCCAGGAAGGTCATTTAACCTCACTCTACCTCAATTTTTCCATCTGTTAAAATGGGTATAATAAAAGCACCTACTTCCCAGCATTGTTGTGAGGATAAAATGAGATCTTATTTGCAAATCTTTGCAAATCTTAAAACACTGTGTAAAGTCCAGCTATTATTATCATTTCTCTTTTAATACCTAAACTCTCTTTGAAACCTGCAACAAAATTACCCCCTTCCTGTTAGAGACACACTTCAAATATTTGGGTCATTTGCTGAGCAGAGATAACTGGCATCCTGATCTCTGTGATAAATCAAATCTTCCTCATAACAGTTACCAGTTTGGCCCCCTTTTCAAGGTTTACTTAGACCAAAGATTACCCAGATGCCCCCCTGTGGAGGAGCGGTCTTGCTGAATCTTTTCATTGCAGTTTTACCATACCCAAATACCTTAAAAATACAGTAAAAATAGCCAACATATTTCCTATCACAGGTTGGGAATTTTAACATGTAAACAAAGGAGAGGGCAGTATGGCAATGTGGACAGAAGGCTAGCTATGAATTTAGGAAGACCTGGATTCAAATCCAGCCTCTGATACCAATTAGTTGTGTGGCCACTGGCAAGTCATTGAACCCCTCGGTGGTGCTCCAGGCTGCTCTCTAAAACTAGGAATCGCAGAAGAATTTCCAATCTGGGCACACACATATGAACAAAATGCAGAAATCTGAGCTATCTCCTTTATTTTTCTATTTAGCCATAGATACCAGAGGTCCTAAAACAAGGAAAGAATATACCCAAGGCAATTTGCCCATCCCTATTAATGACTACTGTAGTAATGCTGGGGGCAGCTAGGTGGCACGGTGGATACAGTGCTGAGCCTGGTGTCAGGAAAACCTGAATTCAAATCCAGCCTCAGACACTTACTAGCTGTATGACCCTGGGCAAGTCACTTAACTCTGTTTGCCTCAGTTTCCTCATCTGTAAAATGAGCTGGAGAAGGAAATCACCCAGTATCTTTGCCAAGAAAATGCCACTTGGGGAACCTACTGAGATGACTGAAAAACAACATGAAGTAGCAATGCAGTATGTGGGCTCTGCCTCCTTCTCCCATAGCTTTCTAAAAGCCAACAGCACTTTCCATTTCAACTGCAACAATCTGTATTGCAAATGGATAGCATGGTTCTCTGAAGCCACCTTTAGCTTCAAACTCAATCAATCAATAAACTATGTGCCAAGCTCTGTGCTAAGCCCTGGAGTTACAAAAAGAGGCAAAAGACAGTCCCTGCTCTCTAGGAAATGAATAAACAAATAAACATGAATAAATGAATAAACATGAAAAAATGAATAAACAAAATAAACAAAAATAATAAGATGGCACATAGAAATATATTAAAGTTCTGGAATGCACAAATGAGCTACAATGCGTTGAAAGTGCAAAAATACTCACTGATGTTTTATTTGTACTTTTTAAAATATTGAATTAACCCAGATGTCTAATAATTTGGCAATTAGTAAATAAAGTGTTGTATGTAAATGTAATAAAATATTATTGCACAGTTAAAAATGCTTATCACAAGGAATATAAAGAAATACAAAGACATTCAAAATGATACGGAAATTGCTGCTGTGGGAAGACAGGCACATGAATATGCTACTGGTGGTGCTATGAATTGGTTCCACCGTTCTCTAAAGTAACTTAGAATTATGCTTTTAAAAAGTGATAGAAATATACATATCCTTGGACGCAGAGTTCCTCCTGTCAGGCACATACACCAAGGAGCTCAAAGACAGAAAGAAAGGTCCCATATACACAAAAATAGTCATAGAAACAAAGTAGGTGTCTATTTATTGGGGAGTTGCTAAATAGATTGTGGTACACGAATATAGTGGAATTTTACTGGACCATTCATTGAATATGATGAACCCAGAGAAATATGGACAGAGGCATATACCTGTTACCCCTGTTACAAAGTAAAATAAATAGAACCAAGAAAACAATATATACAATTTTACAACAATGCAAACTGAAAGAACAAAACAATTCAAGGTGAATGCTGTCAAAATATAATGAGCAAGCTTAACCCTGAAGAAAAGATATATAAGTGATTCTCCCCACTTTCTTTGTCTAAGTAGGGCAATACTACACATAATGTCATATTTGATTAGCGTGTTGATTAGTTTTGATGAATTTTTAAGAAAATTATTATTATTATTTGTTATAAGGAATGCATTTCTGGGGAAAAGAAGGACTATATTGGGAATGAAGGTGGTTCAAAAAGATATCAATAAAAATTTAAAATAAATGAATAATATGAGAAATATGGGAAGGTTTATATGAATTGATGCAGTGATAGAAGCAGAACCAGAAAAAAATAGTATTTCAATGACAAAAGCAATGTAAGCACAAAGAATAAAAGAAAAATGAAACAGGATGCTCTGTAATTATAATGAACTAGTATAGCCCCAGAGAAGGGCTAAGAAACCTTCTACTTCATTGCTGAGGTGGAGAACTATGAGTGTGGAAAACTGCATATACTATTAGACACAGATGATGTATTAGTTGATTTTGCTGATGTAACTTCTTTTTTTCTCTGCAGCAAATTGTGAGTGGTAGAGGGAGTGTGTCTAAGCCCCAGAGGGGTAGCAGGGGTTCTGTGCTATTACATTTACATAGGATGGTGCACTGGGGAAGGGTTGGAGGAAGGGAATCAGAAATGAAGGTGATACAAAAACAAAAGGTACGAATAAAAAATAAGATAACTTTAAAAACAAGTAATACAGAATGAAGAGAGTTACGAAAGTATATACATTGACCATATCTGTATCTGTACATAAATCAGTAGTAAGTAAATTTTATAAGAATACAAGAAATAGGGAAAGGGACTGGACCTATGATTTCATTGGTATAGAAAATTCCCAAATAAGCACACTCGCTCTAGCATGTGAGCAGGCCCCCTCTCTCTAATTTGTAGTGTAAGAGAGTGCCCTGAAGCCTGGAAGATTAAGAGATTGGCCCAGGGTCACAAAGCCTGAATGTGTCAGAGAGGCAGATCTTGAACACAGGTCTTCTGGGTCAGCTTTCTATCCACTAGACCATGCTAATTACCATAAAAACAAAAACAGGAAGAAATCAGAAAGGGACACAGAGACCCCCTTCAAAAAAATACTTGTTATTTCATTAAATTTTTTTTTATCAAAATATAAATAGTTGGAAATGTAAAGTTCTATCTGGGATTTTATTCATTTTTTGTTAGTATTTATTAAGATTTTCATTTCTTATAATTAAAATGGTTTTCTTTTTAAAAAGAGAGATTCATTGAAGATAGACTAAAAAACAACTTTGCTGGTACGTGAGAAGTAGAATTTATATTCCTCAAATCCAAATAATTGTTAGGCAAGGAGCATACATCATCTCTCTCCTGAATAAATCTTTTGATGTCCCGTTGGAACCTTCAGCTAGCTGAATCTTCCTTTGAGTTCGTAGAATTAAGCCTGAGGTCTACGATTATGGAGGGCGAACAGAACAAAAGACACACAGGCAAAACGGAGCTAACTGAGGCAAATCCAGCAATCAGAATGCAGGGACAGGTAGAAAGATGCCTGCCTGCCTTTTTTTTTTTTTTTTTGGAGGTGGGGGAGGGTGGTAAAAGAAGCTGAAGATTGATTTACAGTATTTCGTGTCTTTGAGAATTTCAAAACTCTTTACCTAGGAATTAATGCTAGGAAGAGCCGTGTGATTCTTAGTGTGTTTGAAGCAGCCAATTCCTAGAATATGCCATCTTTCATGCTCAAAGCTATTCATATAATGGGATTCTTTGATGCAGGAGAGATTCTAATGCATCACTAGCCTGTATCTTAATCCTAGAACAAAGGCTGGCTCCTTCATATGGAATATGGCTGCCAAGAGAAAATATTTCCTGGTGTTTTTTTTTTCTTTCCAGATTCTGAAAATAGGAATGTTTGCCCAGTTCAGTGAAGATACAGATAATTAGAGTTGCAGTATCTTAAACAGAGACAGTAAACAAGCTGAGGGGTGAATGGATCGGTCCAGTAGCAGAACACCAGAGATAGAAAAAATACATGTCTAGTATTATTCACAGTGCTATAAAGAAATATTTTATAGAAAGATAACCGAAGGAATTCAATGCCTGTGTATATCTAGCAAAGCCTCACGGCCTTCAGCTAGAACCACACCCAAACCATCCTGTTTTTAAAGACCTCCTGATGTGGAGGTGTTATAGTCTCTCAGTAATCATTTCAAAGTTTAATAACATGACGTCAGGAGGAAACGGTTCTTAACATCTAACCTAAATCCCTCAGGCTGCAATTGCAGACTACTATCTCTGCTTTCCACCTCAGTGATAGTGAAGCCAATTTTGATGACTATGCAGTAAGTCAATGATCTAAAGACTCTTATTAAATCACCCCTAATCTGTAATGAGCTTTCTCTCTACTAAACTCCCTGAGGATTTTTGCCTGTACCTCAAATTTGGATATTACAGAAGAGGTGTTGTGTCTTTTTAATTTGTGAAGGGGTAAGAAGATCAAAGAAAGCAAAAGATAAGGGCTTAGGGTGGATGGGACAGTGATAACGGATAATAATAAGTAACATTTCTATCACGCCTACGCCATGCCAGGCACTGTGCCAGGCACTTTACAAATATTTCAACTGATTCCTCACAACAGCCCTGGGAGGTAGGTGCTATTATCCCCATTTTACAGTTAAGGAGGAGCAACTAAATGACTTGCCCAAGGTCACACAGCTAGTAAGTGTCTGAAGAAGTATCTTCAGACTCCAGGCCCAGTGCTCTATTCACTGCCCCTGCAGCTCAGACATGGATATCTCTAATGCAGAGCTCCAGGGATCTGAACAACATCTCTTGACTGGCTCCAGTTCCATATTTTTGTAAAATACTTGGAGGGAGTAGATGGAATGTTTATCACTTTCGCATATGACACAAAATTATGAGAGACAGCTAATACACTATTCCACAAAATTGGAATCTGACAAGCTAGAACAATAGGCCAACCTTAAGAGGACATTTCATAGGATAAATGTAAAGTCCTTTACCAGGGTTCAGAAAATCAACTGCACAAGTATAGAATTAGAAAGACATAGTTCGACAATTGTTCAAAGATGTTGGGATTTTAGGAGACTACAGACTCAAAATGAGTCAACAATGTGAGACAGAAGCAAAAAAGAAAACTGCAAATACAAGCAATTTTAGGCTTCATTAATATGAACTAGAATTTCTTAAGCACCTACCATGTGCACTCACTGTGCAAGGTGGTGAAGCTACGCTAAGACAAAAATGAACAAGTCCCTGGCCTCAAGGAGGTTTATATTCAGGGGAGACAACATGTATGTATTTAAGTAAATACAAAACATATGGGCAGCTAGGTGGTGCAGTGGATAGAACACCAGGCTTGAAATCAGGAAGTCCTGAGTTCAAATTCAGCCTTAGACACATTTACTAGCTGTGTGACCCTGGGCAAGTCACTTAACTCTGTTTGCCTCAGTCTTTTCATCTGTAAAATGAGCTGGAGAAGGAAATGGCAAACCACAATGGTATCTTTGCCAAGAAAACCCCAAAAATGGGTCATGGAGAGTCAGATATGACTGAACAATGACAACAAAACACATACAGGGGGCGGAGCCAAGATGGCGGCTGGGAAGCAGTGACTGGCGTGAGCTCCCCACCAAGTCCCTCCAAAAACCTATTAAAAAATGGCTCTGAATCAATTCTAGAGCCGCAGAACCCACAAAGTGGCAGAGGGAAGCAGGGCTCCAGCCCAGGACAGCCTGGATGGTCTCTGGGTAAGGTCTGTCCCACACGGAGCTCCCAGCCCCCAGCTGAGGGGAGTGGAGCTGAGCCCAGCCCGCCCGTGCAGCGCAAACAGACCAGATGCGGACCTACCAGACCAGGAGACGAGCAGAGAGTGCCCTGGCATCCTAAATTACTGAGCTGTGGCATCCACCAGACCTCTCAACCCACAAAGAGCAAAGATATCAGAGAAGGTTAGTGGGAAAAGCTGCGTGACTGAGTTTGCAGTTCGGCCACTGCCCTTGGGGCAGCGGAGGTGGGACAGCTTTAGAACTAAGGCTGCAGTTGCTTCTGGCCCCAGGCCCACCAGGTGGGAGGAATTAAGTGGCTGATCAGAGCAGGAGTGAACAGACTGCTGAAGATTTAAGCCCAGTTCAGGTAGGGGGTTCTCGGGGAAGGAGGAGTGCTGGTGAGGCAGTGCATCCTCCCAAGCTTGGAACATAGAACTCTTTAGTCTATAAGCAGCCACACCCCGTTGAAAAATTCAAAGGTTAATTAAGTTGGAGGGGAATATGGCCAGGCATTGAAAACACACCCAGATTCAGTCTCAGACTCTAGAATCCTTCTTTGGTGACAAAGAAGACCAAAACATACAGTCAGATGAAGTTAACAAAGTCATAGAGCCTACAACAAAAACCTCCAAGAAAAACATGAACTGGTCTCAGGCCATGGAAGAGCTCAAAAAGGATTTGGAAAAGCAAGTTAGAGAAGTAGAGGAAAAATCGGGAAGAGAAATGAGAAGGATGAGAGAAAACCATGAAAAACAAGTCAATGACTTGCTAAAAGAGACTCAAAAAAATACTGAAAAGTATACTGAAGAAAACA
>CM053622.1:148896073-148935260 GCA_028646595.1 Phalanger gymnotis | reverse complement strand
ACTGGGGAACAGGGCAACCAGAGTGTATGCCATCTTGGAGTGGGAGGGGAGGAAATGGGGAGAAAATTTGTAATTCAAACGCCTGTGAAAATCAATGCTGACAACCAAACATGTCAAAAATAAATTAAAAAAAAAAGAAAAAATGTAACTGGGAAATGTTTAACAAAATAAATAAAAATATAATTCAACATGAAAAAAAAAAACACATACAAATGAAAAACAAGGTGATTTTTTGAGAGGAGAGCACCAAGTGGTTGGGGAGAGAATCAGTGAAGGCCTTAGATAGAAAGTGACACTTAAACTGAACCTGGAAGGAAGCAAGGGGTTCTGAGAGGCCAAGCTGAAGATTCAGTGCATTCCAGGCAAAGGGAATAGCCCATCACAAAGACACACAAAAAAGAGCTGGAAGGTCACATATGAGAAACCACAAGGTCATTTTGATTGGGCTGCAGAGTATATATATAACAAGTCTGGAAAAGTAGGTTGAGCCCTGGTTGTTAAGGGCTTTAAGTGCCAAGCAAAGGAGTTTATAGATGATTCTGGAGGCCACAGGAAGCCACTGGAACTCACTGAGCAGCAGAGCAATGAGTTCTGACTTATGTTTTAGGAATGTCACTTTGACAGTTGTGGGTGGAGCATCAATTGGAGAGGGGAGAGACTTATCAATCAATTAAGAAACATTAATTAAGCACCTACTATGTACCAGGCACCGTGCTAAGAGCTGGGGACGTTAAAAAGGCCTTGCTCTCATTGAACTCAGTCTGATAGGGGAGGCAACGTACAAACAATATATAGCCAAGATAAATTGGAAATAATCTATTGAAGGAAGGCATTGGAATTGTGGGGGATCAAAAGAAGCCTTCTTATAAAATACAAGATTTTAAAGGAGGTGAAGATGAGGAGGGAGAGCATTCTAGGTATGGGGGATTTTTAGAAAGAAGGCCTATTAGGAGGCCATGGTGACAGCGCAGACAAGAAGGCTTGTTGTTTATCTTTCATTTTCCAAAAGGACCGATGACATCACAGGGTGATGTCTTGACTTGCAAGTGAATTGAATTTAAATGAGGCAGAGTCACACAAAGTTGTCAGCCTCACTCTCTCTTCCAGAGTCATCCAGCGGCTAGACAAAAGTCAGGACGACTGGCGATGGCCTGGGATGCAGTGGGTGACCTTGGTGTCTTCAGTGTGTGTCCAATCTCTAAGTGCTCCACAACACCGGCTTCAGCTGCCTTGTTTTCATCTGCCCATTGTACTGGGGGAAGTCTTCACGTGCTTGGACAAACATCCCCTTAACTCACCCACAGGTCTGAGGCCTATCGGCGCCCCTTGACCTGCTTTGGCCAACCGGCTGAAACAGTTTTATCAGGGTACCGCTTCTGCACGTGTTGCAGCTTCTTGGAGCCACAGGTGAGAGTTGGGTGAAGGTGGATGCCAAAGGTAAATGAACAGCCCTGAAAAGGCTCAGCAAGTCCTCCCACCAGTCTGCTAGTCCTGTTTTACCCTCCATGGGAATGGGGTGGTGGTAGTGAAATCAAGTCAAGTCAAGAAGCATACATTAAGCACCCACTATATGGTAGGTACCATGCCAAAGACGGGATACAAAGAAAGGCAAAAGCAACCTTGTACAAACAAGATCTAGGCAAGAGGCAACGAAGACTTGCAATAAAGATGTGGCCGTGCTACTAGACAAAAGAGGGGCAGCTAGGTGGTGCAGTGAATAGAGCACCGGCTCTGGAGTCAGGAGGACCTGGGCTCAAAGCCTGCCTCAGACACTTAACACTTACTAGCTGTGTGACCTTGGGCAAGTCACTTAACCTCAATTGCCTTGCTTTCCCCCTCCAAAGAAAAAGAAAAAAAGGGACAAATGTGAGAGATGTGCTAGTAGAAAGTACAAGATTTGACAGCTGACTAAATATGTGCAGTGAGATAATACAAAAGTTATAAACTGATGATGACCAAAAGGATGGTGATACTCTCAGCAGAAATAGGGAGGTCTGTTAAGGTAAACTTGGATTTATTCACTTTACATATTCATATTTATATAAATAGATAAATAAACCTTTATTTATATATTGAAAAGGGAGGAATGTAAAATCGGAGATAGGGGCTGGCCTGGGAAAGTACTTAGGGGAGGAGGAATTGGAGGTTCCTCTGAAGATTCATCTTCAGAGGAATAGATAGCAGTAAGGCACAGGGAGAGATGAAATGATAGGAGGTTTTGATGAGATCACTGACACCTATATTAAAGTTCTCTAGAATAAGGACAGGGTTTGGGGTGGAGAAGAAAATGTGAGCTGGATGGCGAGCTCTTGGAGAACATGGAGAGAATGATCTGGAGCTGGTGGATAACTGAGCTGGGTAATAAGTTTGGATAAAATGAACCATGGAAAAGGAGAGTTTGCTGAGTGACGGTGGCCAAGAGATGGTCTGGAGTGCCAGGGAGTTGTGTTGGAGGCGTAACAGTAAAAGTAAAAAGATGACTGAAGAATTGTAAAGACCTTGGATGTAACAATTAAGGAATCAACCTTGTACAAACAAGATACACATATGTATAGGATATATACGTATATATACATACATATATAGGTAGATTATATATATGCATGTGTGTATGTGTATACACATACACGGGGGTGAGGATAGAAAGGTGATATGGTTAGAAAACCATATATATAGGGAACTCCAGGCGAGAAAACTCCCTCTATAAATGCAGATCAATACCTCTGCACTTTAGAAGGGACTTGCCCAAAGCCACAAAGCCACTCCATGCCAGAGGACTGGAAACCAGATCTTCCTGACTCTGAGGTCATCTTGCTAGCCACTAGACCAGCCTGGCTCTATTTTATTCAAAATAGCAAAAAAAAAAAAAAAAAAAAAAAAAAGGAGCAGGGGAGGGCTAGATCACTCATGTGACCAACATAGATAATATCTGAACAAATGGATATGTAACTGTTGCATTTTAGTATTGCAGTGAAAATGGTACATATTGAGACAAGCAAAGAGAACAGGGAAACAAGGGGAACTTATTTGTAATTTTATTAGTTAACATGAATCTTTAAATAAATTGCAAATAACTTAGAGATTATGGTTTATGTTACAATCTCTTTGTTTGAATGGCTTTTGTTGATGACTACCAAATGAAGAATGATTTGAAAGTTCTTTTTCTATTTGTGTTTCCCAGGATCGTGCTTTCTTCCGTGACAATGACACCAGGATGCTGATTCATTTTTAGCTTGGTATCTATTCTGCCCCTCTAAATCATTCAGTCATGCTGACACGGTCATTTTCCCAACTTGTATTTGGAACGTTTGATTTTTTTTCTTTCCAAAGTATACAGCAGCTTGAATTTCTTCTTGGATGCTTAAATAAAATATAAGCCCACGGAAGGCCAGTGCATGGTCTTCTATTTCTTGCTTATCCCTTCTCCATATCGTGTCTAGCAGAAGGCTCTGCACACAATTATCGCTGTTGTTCTTCCGTCATGTCCAGCTCTTTGTGACCACATTTGGGGTTTTCTTGGCAAAGATACTGGAGTGTTTTGCCATTTCCTTCTCCAACTCATTTTACAGATGAGGAAACTGAGGCAAACAGGCTTAAGTGACTTGCCCAGGGTCACACAGCTAGTAAGTGTCTGAGGCTGGATTTGAACTCAGGTCTTCCTAATTCCAGACCTGGTGCTCTATTCAGTACACCACCTAGCTGCCCCCTCTGCACACAATAGACACTCAGAAATGCTTGTTAACTACTAATCAATGAAGTAAAGCAATCCCTGTCAAAAGGACCAGTAATATAATGTTGGTGGAGTTGTGAATTGTTCAAACAATCCTGGAAAATAATTTGAAACTGCTAGAAAAGTGACAAAATTGTTTATACCCTTAGATTCAGAGATTCCACTAAAGGGACCCCAAGAACAATAGAAAATGCCCTGTCTCTGAATAGAAATGCCAAGTCTCTGAAGGACTTGGGTTTGAATCCTGCCATTGACACTTAGTACCTGTGGGACCTTGGGCAAATCATTTTATCTCTTTAAGCTACAGCTTCCTTGTCTGTAAACTAAGGGGATTAGATTATATGACACTGGAGGAAGCTTCCATCTATGATCCTATAAGTTCAGAAATGAGGGAAAAGTCCCAATATGTACTAAACTATTTATATCAGCAAATTTTTTTGTAACAAAAAACTAGAAACAATTCACCATTGATTGGTGAATGACTAAACACATTATAGTACAGGACTGTAAAGCCATATTATTGCACTGTAAGAAAAGATGAGCATAAACATAAGGAGTAGGGAGGGGATTAGGTCCTTGAAAACCCTATATATAATCATGGAGAAAGAACCAACAAGAAAATGTTAATGTAATTGTAATAGAATCTGCTGCACCAGAATATCCCTTACGAGTGAATCAGATAGGGTAAAGAATGATTGGTCACACTTTGGGGTAATTCAGTGAGTCATGGAAGGAGATTAGAAGAGGAAGCCAGCTCCAGATAGAATAAAAGACACATGGTGCTAGACAATGGGAACCTGTAGGAAACCACATGAAATTGGAAGAGCTGAAATAGATGCAGAAGCATTTACCACAAAGAAAGGAGCCAGGAATCTGGGAGAAAGGATAGCTGGTCTGACCAGGCATGAGTTATATCAAGACAGAAAGAAGCTCTGTTGCTCAAGCTTCCTTTGACTGTAGATCCCAGGGTGGTAATCATGTGTCTCCAGTTGAATTCTCTTATGGGAGCCTCTAAGTATGGGGAAAGTTAGTTTACTTTTCTTGATCTTAAATGTTTAGTTTGTCTTTATAAGCAGTATTGACCACTGACATTTTCTAGTCAGAGTATACTTACTAGGACTACTGTTGGGGAAGTCAATTTAGTGGGAAAACATCCCAGAGAAGAGACAGAACTAGCTCTAACACCAAGGTGTTCTCCCAGAGATGCTGTCTCTGGTTAGGGACTCAGAGCTAACAATAGCAGATGATAAAGAGAATTACAGATCCTTTGATATTACTGCCCAGAGTCAGAAGGAGCATTTATATTTGGAAAGCTCATTTGGGCCACAAGTTAGTACTAGAGCGAGGGGCAAATTGGAGCTATTGATCAACCCATATTACCGCAAGGGGTAAATTTTTTTTTTGTCTTGACATAATTTTACTCCCTTCAACATCCTCACCTTTTATTTAACAGTTCAATCTCTTCAATCCTTGAATACTTTGGCCCATTAACTTATTGTCTCTTGTTAGAGATGGCTCTAATTCTGTCATTCTCTTAAGTTTAGCCTAGATTTTGGGTTCTCTCTTTACTGCCATTTACTCAGTATTTCCTGGCCCACCTGTCCAAACCTCCCTCTTCCTAGAAGCCTTTTCTGGGGGAAGATACCAAATCTATGCTCCCTTTAGACCTCTTCTGAAGCTCTGCCTCCTCATTTCTTAGAAGTGAGATAAGGACAGTCCATCTCCTTCATCTAGAAACTTAAGATTTTGATAAAGTGATCACTTTTCTTCCATACAAATTCACAATCACCATAATTATGCAGAGACAGTTTTACCTTTCCATATCATTAGAAATTAGGGCACCTCCCAACAATTCCACTCAGTGGTCCCACAAACCCTCTCCAGGAATGAGTTGTCCAGGAATGCATTATCCAAACCACCCTAGGGGAAAAGAGACCTGCCAATTGAGAGGGTCCCAAACCATTTCCCTAGAATGTACGGAGCCTCCTGAAAGAGTAAGGACCTTGAGGCTTGGAATAGAACAAAGACAGCCTTTAGATAGTAAACTGTAACTGTTTAAAAGCATTCCGTCCTTATTAGAGAGGTTTTCCTAAAGGTTGGAATCAAGAAACATGTACTAGACGGCCCTCTGGTGTGGTACTGATTTGTTACGAATACGACTTTTGGGAGATGGGGCTCTAAACCATGATAGAGGCATAGAGACAAAGCTATTCAAGAACCCATTCCAGTATTCAACAATGCAGCTCCCTACAGGTGAGAACTCTGTTTGGCATGAAGACCATAGTTGGGCAGAAGTAGCTACTTCATGCTTTGTTAGGGAGACCATATGGTTCTAAGCCCACTGAAATGTAGCATTAGAGCGCCCATGTTCCAATTGGTAATGGACCTGTTCCTCATCCCCTGCTGTTCTCATTAGACCATTAACCTCCTTATTCAGTTCAGCTGAGGGTGTATCTCTGATGGACACCAACATGCTCCACAAACAATTGTAAATGGTAAGAGATATTGACAAAACTCTTCCATTGGCCTTGACCCAAAAGAGGAGAGCTTTTGATTGTTGAGTCCTTTACTTTACAGGCTTCAGACTACTCTGCCAGACCTTTAAACATAATCTAGGAATCAATATAAAGTTCATACCTGTCCCACCCCTCGAGGCTTTCTCACATACCAGCCTATAACTTCGTCTCCGATAGAATCAAAACCTATTTGTGAAGAATACTAACACCATGGGGCTAGGTGGGCTCAGTCTTGAGTATACCATTTCCATTTGACAGTAGGTAATTATTGACATAATTATCTTTGCATCCCTAGAACCAAACACAGCATCTGACATATACAAGTGCTTGATAATTACTTGTTGGTTTATTAAATGATTGATTCCAGATCTAAATGCTATGCTCTTATATAATGGATGAAGGGATGGGGCAGAGAGAGGCCCGGGCCAGAATCATAAATCCCACCTAGTGCTAGTCCTCATTTTTATTTTCTTGCACAGGAGAACTTGCAATATCCCCATGTTTACCTTTTTTCTTCCCTTTAGGCCTAAGGTATTACTGGTATCCTGCCAACTAACAGAGCCGGTGTTCCAAACAGTCCTGACATTTCTCTATTGGCAAGACTCTGCTATGAGTCTCACCTTTAATACAGCACTTCTTGTAAGAGCAGCTACTGTGTTTATGGCACCCTTGAGCTACACCAGGGTAATACACATGAAATATATTTGTGTGTATCTATGCATATATGTATGTGTATATGTATGTGCTAATATAGAGATACATAGATACATGGATAGTTGATAGATAGATAATTCATGTCTCAGCATGGCATGCTGAATTCTCCAAGGCAGTGTTAGCAGAATTCAGGCTCCCATCAAGCTGGAAAAGCTTCTAAAATCCTAGCGATGCCTGTTGTTAAGGATCAACTCAGTTATATTCTGACAGATTCGTCACCAGGCTGGCCAGAAGATATGCTTCTGAGCCACAGAACTCACAGGGGCCATCTAGTACACCATAACTGGACTGAAGTTTGCCAGTCAGTAGAGGGTGGACCCACCTTGGGAAATCTCAACCCCTTGAAGTGTATGTAATAGATACAGCACAGTTACCATCAAGAGCATAAGAAGGGTTATTTATTCTGATCCTCTCCCCCCACCTTGTCCTTCTCTTTCACAAATCAGTTGCTAACAAAGTACTCAGAATGGGTAAGTGTTCTCACAGGACACTGGGCATTCTGTTCCCCTCAGCATCCACTGCTTCCCTTTTTCATTAGATCCAAGATGCTTAAGCCCCAGGCCCAAAAGCCAAAAAGGAAAAGACAAGAAATCCTAAGAATATCCTCCACATTATTATAACTTTGCAAATTACCTGTTTTTCCTTCTTTTCTCTACTTCTGTTTCTTCCTTAAGCACACTATCAGACACACACACACACATACCTTGTAAGCCTTTTTGCATTTTTTTTTTACTCTTAGTAAGATTTTCTAGGTGGATGACTAAGATAAAGGGAGATAAAAGTGCCAAGAGGAGTGGGGAACCTGCAGCTTCTAGGCCACATGTGGCCTTCTAGGTCCTTGAGTGCAGCCTTTTGACTGAGTCCAAGTTTTACAGAACAAATTATTTTATTAAGGGGATTTGTTCTATGAAGTTTGGATTCAGTCAAAGGGTCGCTCTTGAGGACTTGGAGGGCCACATGTGGCCTTGAGGCTACAAGTTCCCCACCCCTGTTTAGGATAGCTAGAGTCTATTAATTTTGCCACAGATTTCTGTGTAACTTTGGAGTCCCTGTTGTCTAGTAAATGGGAAGAGAATCCCCAAAGGTAATTAATTAATTAATTGCTAAATAAGGAGGCAACAGACTAAGGCTCAAATGATGATGGTGATAGCTGTGCTGCTGGTGGTGAGGGCAATGGCTATTGCTACATTGCTTTACCTATTACAAAACCCTTTTCTTACAACTCTGTGAAGTAGGTAGTACAACTGTTCTTATGGCCATTGTTCAGAGAAGGAAAACCAAGACACAAAGACTTGCCTATGTTTACATATAGCTAGTAAGGGCTATAAAAAGGATTTAAGACCAGCCCTGCTGCCTCCAGGTCTAGGGGCTTTCATGGTCCCCTCCCCAACAAACACATCTGAGAGCGAAAGAGCACACACACACATTTTAGACTGGAGATAACTTGGGAAATTATGCAAATGAATAGACTCATTTGGATATATGCCTCGGTGAGCATATTCATGTGCCTGAATTACAATGTTGTTACTGTAAAAGTTGCTCTCCTAATTCTGTTTACTTCACTGTGTATCAGTTCATATAAGTTTTTCCAGATATCTCTGAAACCTCGCTTTGAAGGGAAAGTAGATTTTGATAAAAGGATCTCTATACTCAATGAGAAAAGAAACAACTTAAGGATTTACCCTGTGGATCTGTAACAAATAATAGGCAAATGAAAACCTGTATTCAAAGAAGTAAGTTCTTTGACCTCTCCACATTTCTGCACGTTAAAGTGGGAAATATTCAGATTTGGCAATGACTCCTAGTTTATACTGCACTTGAAATTAGAAGATGCCACATAAGTAAAAGAATCATAAACTGGATTGTGGTGGGGGTCTAGGATTTATATCTAAGAGGGCATACAGACAAATACATAGTGGCACATGAGTTATATCCTACATTTTCTGGTTAGACAGAAAAGTCACAGAGGTAGGCTGGCTGCCAAGTTCCCTCTCCACCCTATCCTTTGCCCCTCCCATCAGTTGTAATGTGACCAGTTCCCGGAAACTCTGCTAAAGATGTGACTCCCAGAGAATCCTAAGAAGCCTGGCTAACTGACCTGACATCATGGGAATTTGCATAACTTACTAGGAAAAGGTAGTAGATTGCTAGTTCCTTGTACTCGGAGACCATATCATATTTTCATCTGTTTATGTGCCCATGAATTCTTTTTCTGAACTTAACCATCAGATAAAATAAACATATTCTTTTAATAGTAGAACAGAAAAAGAATTGCACATGAAACTTATATGTAAGTCACATAGAAATATAAGTGAATCTATAGAAATATAACTGAAGCAGACCTCACTTGTAGAAAATGTCCCAGAACTTCACAGAAAGAACCTACAGTGGGGAAAAAAAAAAAAAAGGTCTTCAATAGAGGAAGATATCTGGGAAAGTACCTCTTACCTTGCAGACCAATCTGGCCTTTCATGTACAGAGAAGTCAGAGGATAACAATGGAAGTGTTGAGGAAAAAGAAAAGGTATGATATCCAAGATATTTCAGTTATTGATACAAATATGTAAGAATAAGGACTATTCTCCAATAGATAATCAAAGGATATGAATAGGCAGGTTTTTTAAAAAAAGAAATGCAAGCTACCAATAACCATATATAATAATACTCCAAATTACTAAGAACAAAAGAAATGCAAATTTAAGTATCTTTGAGGCTTTACTTCACACCCATCAAATTAATAAAGATGATGAAAGACACAATGATAAATACTGAAGGGGCTACAGAAAGGCATGTACATTAATGAACTGTTGGTAGAATTATGAATTGATGTAACTTCTATAAAAAAAATTTGTATTACACTTTTTTTAAAAAAGTCATTAAGTTGACTCACTATGTCACTTTTTTTTTGGAGGGGGGAAGGCAGGGCAATTGGGGTTAAGTGACTTGCCCAAGGTCACACAGCTAGTGTGTCAAGTGTCTGAGGTTGGACTTGAACTCAGATCCTCCTGATTCCAGGGTGTAGCAGGAATGCCGAATTTATGATCTCAAAAAGGATCATATAAATATCTGAATGGTTCGAAATCGATGGGTATACAGAATTCTCCAAGCAGAAGGCATCAAAAAATTTATTCAGGGCCCACAGCAACAAATTAGCGAACCAACCTCCCCATTCCAGTATTGTGAACACAAGCCTCCAGGCCCAGTAGGCCCACCTCACAAGAGTAGCCAGGAGGCCACAGAAAAATAAGATGGCATAAATCATATTCACCGCTCGAACTCCTGGGTCCACACAAGGGTGGGCTCTGCTTCGGATTTTTTCCAGCTATAGTTTTCTCTCCTCTCCTCACAGCCAAGCCTCTGGCGTTCTTAAGTCCCGCCTCAACGACTAGAGACCAGAGTCCAGAGACCCATTGGTTCCCGAATTGGCCCCTTTTAAGTCTTTAATCTACGCCCACACAGGTTTCACACCTGATAGGGCTTTGGGCCTGGGGCTTAGCGTTTAACAGGTGAAAGTACTTTCACCATAAACAAAAGCCAAACTCCTCAAGGGCACCCGTTAAACTAAGCCCATTTTGCCTTACTGGCACACAGGGCCAGTGCTCTACTCACTGCACCACCTAGCTGCCCTGACTATGTCACTTCTAGATATGTACTCCAAGAAGATCAAAGACGGGGGGAAAGTCCTATATACACAAAATTTATTATAGTAACACCTTTTGGGGTTTGTTTTTAGTAATAGCAAGCATATAGTAAATAACAAAGAAGGGCAGCTAGGTGGATCAGTGGAGGCCTGGAATCAGGAAGACTCATCTTCTTGTGTTCACATTTGGCCTCAGACACTAACTGTGTGACCCTGGGCAAGTCACTTAGCCTTGTTTGCCTCAGTTTCCAAAGCTGTAAAATGAGCGGGAGAAGGAAATGGCAAACCACTCCAGTATCTTTGCCAAAAAGACCCCAAATGGGGTCACAGAGAGTCAGACATAACTGAAAAAAATGACTGAATATATAATAAAGAAATAGAAGAGTGGCGGGTGCTAACTGAGAAATGAGTGAACAAATTATGATATTGAAATGCAATAGAATATTTGCTTTAGGTAATGATGCATGTAAAGAATTCAGAGAAACTTGGGAAGACATATGAACTGATACAGAAGCAGAACCAGGAAAACAATTTGCAGAATGGCCACAATAAGGTAAATGAAAATAACATTGAAGGACTTCGGAACCCTGATCAATGTAGTGCCCAATAATGATTTCAGAACCCCGATGGTGAAGCATACTCCTCAAGAGCAAGATACAAGCAGTAAATAAGTCTGGGTTGTTTATCATACGAGAAAGAAAAACAGAAGTGCTGAATGAAGAATTAAATAGCAGTTTATGGAGACCTGTTAAAATTTAGATACGATTAAGACATATTGACAAAGATTTTAGTTGGAAGATATATACAAAATATGTATAGAATAAAGTATATGCGGGGAGTGGGAGGGAAAGGATAGTGTTTACTAGAGTCAATAGAATGGACTCAGGAGAGTCATTAGTTTGATTTCCCAATATCGGCAAATGCTACAAATCAAGGCTTGATTTATTGTTTTGATGATTGCCCAGACTTGGGAAGATTAAACTTTAAAATGTATTGTGTGTACATTTTTTGACAGTTGTTAAACATTTACAGGCACACCATTGAATATATGATTCAAGATTCATTTCTTCTGCTACAGATTCAGAGAAAAAACAGTACAGTAATAATAGTTTTAATAGGATGATAATTATATTTAAAGACAATACTTACAAATTGATTTACATAGCTCATCTCATTTGATTCTCATAACCCTGTGATGTTGAAAGCCAAAGTATTTTCCAGATAAGGAGACTGAGGCCCAAGAGAGGTTGAGTGACCTATTCAAGGTCACAAAGCTAGTAAGCGTCATGGCCTTGACTGGAACTCAGGTCTCCTAAGTCCACATGCAGTACTTTTTACACAATGCCATGACTATCTGCTTGAATAACTTTATTAAAAGAAAAAACAAGATCACAAATACCAAATGAAGAAAGACTTCACAGGTACAAGAACATTAGAAAAAAGATCCAAGGGCCATAACTGATCACAAGCTAAGTACAAGCAGAGCCTTAATAATAATATAAAAAAACCCCAACATTACTGGGATATGTTAAAAGGGGCATGATATAGAAAAGGGAAGCAGGAGGAACCGGACCAAAAATGTCATTGGAATAGAACACTCTCAGTAAGGAAACTTCTTCTACCAATGTAGATGGGCACTTCCTTTGCAACATAGAGTCTGAGGCATAGAAGATCAGGTGAATGATCTTTCTACTATGATTAGTATCCATCAGGCTCTTGTTCACATTATCGTGTCTGAGATGTCTCAATACTTTCAAAAAGATAAAAAGAAAACTTGGATGGGTCAGAAAAGATCGATTAAATCAACAAAGGGATAGAAATAGGTCTTCTGAGGAAAGGTTAAAGGATATTGACGAACAGCATGTGTGCCCATGCAGTGCTGTTGTTAACAGAAGCAACAGGAACATACAACAGAAAGATGAATTAATACAATAACCATGAACCACTGCCTGCAGAACAGAGGAAAGGGAACGCACAGAGAACCAGCAAGAGGGCAACTCCCAGGAAAGGGCCTAACGATGAATAAAATCTGGGGATGTGTGTGTTTCTTGGTAAAAAATTACGCATACCCAGCCTTGAGTTTTTATCACTGCCGTCATAACAGAGCTAAGTGTTTATATGGGGCCAATCACAAGAGAGTCCAAAGTATTTTGCATGAATTATCTAATTCTTTCTCATAATATTCCCTTCAAATAAGGAAGAGGGATGTTTAATATTAGCTCCATTTAACAGCTTAGGAATCCAAGACAAAGAGAGCCTAAGCCATTTGTCAATGTTCCTCAGTAAGTCAGTCAAGGGCTGAGAAAGGCCATTAGGGTCTCTTAGTTCCCACTTCTGACTTTCTTTCTATTCTAAAGAAAAATTACAATATTTAAAAATAGCTGCCTAAGAGGAGTTCACCAGCTGTGTTTTTCAAAGTCCCATCCAGCCTATGCTCAAGGTATGTTTATATAATATCATCACTGGCTAATTTGATACTGTAAAATATTTTTTATGAAATTAAATTCACACTTTTTGGTGAGTGTTACAAATGGGTAAAAAAAAGTGATGTGTATCTAGATGTGAAGGTAGAGGTTGACTGAATCAATCACTCCACCCTACTTAAAGTAACTAATAGATCAGAAGTTCCCAAGTTTATTTAGCCTACCGCCCCCTTTTCAAAAAAAAATTACTCAGGGCCCCTCCTGGAAATTCTACCCTTTAGTGGGTTTTTTTTTCAGAAATTTTCTTCATTTCAGAAAAATATCAAATTTTTTAAATTATGCATCTTAAATTAATAATTTATTGTAAATTTGTGAGATTTTCCTCTCATTGAAATTTTGTCGATACAATATTGCATCATGTAACAGTATAGTATCATATACTACAAACAAGTCATTACAGGCAGATATTCCTGCCAGCTCATGTTGGACTTTCCAACAATGCACAACACATTTGCTGGCCAACACTTGCTTGTTAAGACCTGTCTGCAGACTTGACCACCGATCATTTTTATTTTATGTGTTTATTTGGAAAATAACATAATCACTACAATTTTAACTCTGTTACACAACAGATGAAACATGTACGAATGGTTTTTCAAAATTTTCTTCTCTTCCTTCCTTATGCTTCCAGCACCCCTTTGTTTTTAAAAGATGTCCCACAACTGCACCCAAGGCTGCTACCACCACCACCCCAATCGGTCTAGCACCTCCAGGAGGCAGCATTGCCCACTTTGGGAACCTCACCTATAAGGTGAGAACACCTCTTTTGAATTAATGGATCAATCAAAGTATTAAGTTAGACCAAGAAAGTACTTAAATTGAAAGGAATATATGCTATGGATGAAGTGAAATGACACTACCTAGGAAGTGTTTAGGGACTAGTTGAAGGAACTCAAATATACCCTGTAGGCCCACTTCTTATAGCTAATTAAGTCTGTCTTGGCTAATTGATATCAACTGATAATCAGTGGGGCAACACAACAGTGGAGTTCATGAGCAATAGTATTAGGGGGAAAAATTACCTATTAGGATTAGCTCTAGAACCCTGGAGGGATCAGCAATTAGTTATGCTCTGGGGATTCAGTCTGCTAAACCACAAACAATTGGTAAGTCTAGACCAGTGTTGGGGAAGCTGTGAGCCATAGGCTCCCCACCCCTAGTCTAATCAGACCAGTAGTCAATAAGCCCAGAACCTTCAGTACAAAAGAAACCCAAAAAAGTGTAGTTAGTTTCTTTTAATCGCCTCTTCTGGCTTCCAACAAAAGTTTTGTTTCTTAAACATCATTTTCTTTGGTTGTCCTGGAAAACAGACAATGACTACACAGTGACTAAAGATTATTCCTCTTCATCAGGAGTTCTTAACCTTCGGTCTTTGAATTGTATGTATGTGTGTGTGTGCACATTTATTTCAATACAATTGGTTTCCTATGTATTTTATTTCATGCATTTAAATACACTCTTCTTAAAAGGGCATCCACAGACTTCGCCAGGCTCCCCAAAGTCTTCTTGATACAATAAAGGTTAAGAATCTCGGTGATTTTAGATTAAGAATCTGCTGTGAACACTCAGAACCAGCAAAATTTTCTAGGTGTTCCCAACATAGCTGCACTGTTTATGAGTAGAAAAGGGTAAGGAAAAGGGGGGGAAGGGGTGGTAGACAGATGAGTGGGGGGAAGAAAGGAGAGAGGAAAGAGGTGGGGAAGAGAGAGAAACAATCAGCATTGGAATTATTCATAGCTATGCCAATAATAGAAATTATATTTCCTATCGATTTTCAACTTGACATTTCCAATGCACATTTCATTCACTGATCCAAAAAAAAGTGATTTGTAATAGCGACTCCTAATTACTCTGCCTCCCCTATAACCTCATGTAATGAACAAGAGACAGAAAAGAGAGCAAAGAACTAAAACAGGATGACAAATGGAGGAAAGAGGAAAGAGACTTAGAAAGAAGAGGGGAAAAAAGAGAAAAGAAGGAGGAAAAGAGGAATACTGAGAAGCTTTATTTTTCTAAATTTCACATGGGCAGCTGCTTCAGGCTACAAGGAAATATTATACATGAGTAAAATAGCCTGATTCATTCCTCTCTCTTAGATCTGCTTGGTAAGAAAGCAGACAGGTCAAAGGATCTTGTCCCAATGATTCTAAGGTACCTACTGCGGCCACAATAGCATATTATACCTTAATTGATTTATTGCTTACCTTCTCACTGAGGAGGGGAGGTGACAAAGGGAGAGAATTTGGAACTCAAAGTTTAAAAAAATGTTAAAAAATAATTTTTTTAAAAAAATAACAAAATGGTACCTGTAGTGCTTCACAATTTCCAGAATGTTTTCTCCTGCATTATCTCATTTGATCCATCAAACAAACTTGCAATGCAAATGGGATAAGGATTGTCACTCTCATTTTACAAATAGGGAAACTAAGAACAGTGCACAGCACCTTGGCTTCAAGTTCAGTGGTGTAAGGCCAGTCAGTAAGTGAAAGCTCTTTCCAGCCCACTGAATAGGCCTCAGGTGGGGCCAACAAAAGGAGGCCTGACTAGAGGCAGGCCCACACCCTTTCACTAACTAGGTGTGAGGCCCCAGGCCCACACCCTTTTGCTACTTAAGCCAATGTAGTCATGAAGCCCTCAGGGCCCTAAGGGGAGTTGCTAAGACCAGAGCCAATCTTATGTGCACTGAGGTCTAGTCAATCAGATGCTGGCTAGGACTGTATAAAAAGAGAGCCCAGAGCTGAAAGCAGCAGAACTGAGGGGGCAGGATTCAGAAGCAGACATCAAGAGGACATTGAGGCAGTGAGAGCTACAGGAATTGGACTCAGCCCCAGCTGCAGAAGAGAGTGCTGAGAGGAGAGTCAGGATTCGTGAGTGATTGTTTAAAAGTAGGCCCTTGCAGGGGGGAAGGTTACAGAATGACTTGGCTCCTTGCTATAAAATTGTGTTACAATTTCCTTGTTGCTACATTGAGGTGGGCTTACTAGCTTTGGAATACTATTGCTACTATATGGAATTGGAATTACTGGTCCTGGAATTGGACCACTTCATGTCTAAATAAATGTAATACTTAGTCTGCCTTCTAACTAGAGAATTTCTTATACTTCAAGATTCCGAACCATTCAGGGCTGCTCATGGTCATCTTTGAGGTCATGAATCTTGCCTTACTGACAGAAGCGGTCCCTCCACTTTCCTGCTATGTTCACTG
This sequence comes from Phalanger gymnotis, assembly GCA_028646595.1. Taxonomy (NCBI): domain Eukaryota; kingdom Metazoa; phylum Chordata; class Mammalia; order Diprotodontia; family Phalangeridae; genus Phalanger; species Phalanger gymnotis. Next base: position 148,918,973 of record CM053622.1, on the reverse strand, counting down.
TCCGAGCATGTTCAAGGCTCTGGAGTGAGAGAAGTCCTTAGCCCACCTCCCTGGAAGGGGGACATTATGTGGTGTATTGCCCCAAATTAAAGCCTTCTGCTGTTTTATTTTGCTTTTTTAAAGCTGAACATTTTAGGGATTGTGGGTTTGCTGTGCTACTCCCCTAAAAGTCATAGTCATATCACACCCTAATCTAGGAAGAACACATTATCCATTTTTTCTACTTCCAGGAAGTTCCAAGCCCCCTAAGGATGATGAAACCGTCTGCCGATGTCATTGTTGGAGAAGCACAAAAGGCTTATCAGGGAGATAAATGACTAGTGTGTTCTTATTTACAGTAAACTGCTAAACTCCAGGCTAAAGGCCTATCAGATTTTCCCTTTGAGCAATAGCACGTCCTCTGACACTAACTAGCTGTGTGAACCTGGGCAAGTCACTTCACTCTGTTTCCCTCAGTTTCCTCAGCTATAAAATGAGCTGGAGAAAGAAAAGGCAAACCGCTCTAGTATCTTTGGAATCATGAAGAGTCAGACACAACTGAAGTGACAACAACAATAACATAATGGCATGATAAATAAATCCTGACTTTTTTTTCCCCTGTGAGCAAGAGAAATTCATGACAGAGAACTTTCCTTGTGTTTTAGATCCAGTGAAATATATTTCTCTCTTCACACAATTGTTTTTAAGTAAACTCCTAATGTAGCTTGAAAAACAACTCATAATTAATGCTGCTTGGTAGAGAAATTTTCATTGTTTGCATCACTAAATTCAACAAACTCAGTAAGTAATGAGGCCAACACCATAAGCCATATGAGACAATCATATCACAGAGTTTAAGCCGGACAAAATCTTAGAAATTATCTTGTCCAGTCCTTTCATTTTGAAGTCGAAGAAACTGCAGTCCCAGGAAGTTGAGTGATCTGTCCAAGGTATCATGGGTAGGATCACGAGTAAGCTGATTTGGTTTCACAAAAGAAAATGTAGAGCGTTATCCAGAGCCTCTGCCTCAAGACCTTACACGGACCAGGTATGATCCTGATGGATTAACCTCAAGGTAGGTCACATTACCTCATGCCCTCTTCCCAGGGTAAAACTCTTCCACAAACCTCTGAATGACAGAGCAGGAGACAGAGAAAATAGAACGGTCTAAATAAAGGTTTAGGTATGGTTCGTGTCTATGTCTCCCCACTCCTGCACTCTGTGTACAATATGGGTACTGGCTCTGCAGGGCAGCTTTTATTTCACAGCCTCTGAGAATTCAGGAGGACTCTAGCACCTAGTTCAACCCAGGCAAGTTTGTTGCCTCAATTATCAGTTACTAATTATTTTAGAGTCATATCCAGTCACTAGGGAACCATCAGTAAGGCAACTAAAGATATAGCTGGCCAATTTCAGAAGAGTTTGGTAATAAAGGCAGCTCTCTGAACAAGAAGAGCATCCCATGAAATAATGACTGCTCTTTCACTGGAGATATTTGTGCAGATGAGGGGTGGGGAACCTTCAGCCTTCACACCATGTGTGGCCTTCTAGGTCCTCAAGTGCAGCCCTTTTGGATTCAGTCAAAGTGGATCTAGAGGGCCACAGCTTGCCCACCGCTGGGCTAGATAATCATTTTATTGAGTGTCCTAGACAAGGATCCATGCTTCATGGAAGGGTGCTCTCCTAGCTAATTTCTGAGTTTCCTTCCAACTCTGAGATTACACAGCCAGTCTCATCATTTCAGAGTCATACTGGGCCCATTATCCAGATTGTTAATATGAATCCATCTTTCTAAGGGCTGAAGCAAAGACAGAGAAACCACTGGCGCAATGGTTTTCTTTCAATATTTATTAAGCACTGACTATGTGCCAGGCACTATGCTAAGCACCACTCAGGCGTTACCCTGCTTGAAATTACGTCACTTGGGACTAAGCTTTGCCCTTTCATTTTTGTCATCTTTCAAAATGCAAATATTTCCAAGAGAGGAAATATCACCTGCAAAATTTATCCTGAATTTCTTTTTCAGATCTCCTTTCTCTCATAACAGGAGGTAGCCAAGGCATTTTTTTTGAGGAATCTAGGAGGTGTTGTACTAGAATGGGAAGCAAGCATGCGGAAAAAATGTGGTGCAGGACTCTCCAAGGTCACCCATTTCACAGGTTCTGTCTCCATGTGCTAAATCAAGGGGAATCTGGGGCAGCTAGGTGGCGCAGCTAGTAGAGCACTGGCCCTGGAGTCAGGAGGATCTGAGTTCAATCCGGCCTCAGGCACTTGACACATTTACTAGCTGTGTCACCTTGGGCAAGTCACTTAACCCCAATTGTCCTGCTTTTCCCCCCTCCAAAAAAGAAAATCAAGGGGAATCCTCTGGCTTTCCTCAGTTGACAGAGGCCAGAGATCATGGTGAAAGTGTGAGGAAAGGAGCCAGGTTCTCCTTCAGGGATCCCCTCTGCTCTGAGCTCAGTAAAGTTGCAGCATTCTGAAACTGTGGAAGAAGGACATAGGTGAAGACTTTGGGCGAGTCATTTTACATTTCTGCATCTTAGTTTCCTCATCTTCAAAATGAGGAAGTTGAACTAGAGAAAAGATTCTCAACTTTTGCCTCCACAGACCATTTGGGGGAATCTGCGAACTTTGATGAGGAAAAAAAGGCATCTCTAACAGAAATTTAGCATTGACTGATTGCTAAGGCAGGAGTCAGACCTTTGCAATACCCTCTTAAAAAGTAATGTAGGAATAGTGACCAACCACAATTCTAGAGGACTTGTGATAAAGCCCACCTCCTGATAGACAGGTGATGGACACAGAGTGCAGATTGAATCTTCTTTTTTTTTTAATATGGTCAGGGAGGGAATTTCTTTCCCTTGACTGCATGTGTTTGTAAAAGGTGTTTTTTTTTTTTATTTCTCAATGTGATGGAGTGGTGGGGAAAGGAGGAAAAGAAGATGAACAGAAAATAAAATAAAATAGAATTAAAAAACCAAGTCAGAAATGCCCACTAATAAGTCAGGCCCTATTTGGAATCCCTGGCTGCCTCTAAATCACTAGGAAGATTTTGATTTAAAGCCCCTAATTTGCATGCAAAGGAGGAGGTCACAGCATTAGAAATCAAAAATCATCTCTAAGCACTGAGGAAGTACCATTCTATCTCTTTAAATTTTGCCTCAGTAAACCCAAGAGCCTTGACCTAGCAATTTATCTCCTGCAACTCAGCACATCCCCTCTGAACACGATGAAGTGAGTGTGAAACAGCAGGAGGGGGATGGGACATATTGCTGCCACAGAATGAAAAAAAAGGTTGCTATATAAATGTATGTGTACATTCATATACCAGCTGTCGGGGCAGAACGGAAGCCTCATGGAGGCTGAGGCAAGGCTAGACCAGATACATGGAGAATTCAAAAGAGAATGACTAGATGGATGGTAGGGTATGGAGAAAAAAAAGTTGAAAGTTTTACTAATAAAAAAAATTTCCCAGAAAAAAATATATAAAATATTTTTCTTATAGGTCATACTTATGACATTTGGAAATAACAGCTTTGTTGTAAAACAAAATAAAACCTTAGTAACCTATTAACAGCAGCTTCAATTTCTTTGGATATAACATTATTAAGATCCTTCTATAGATCAATTTATATGATAACAACAACATGGTAATGACAAACAACTTTGAAAGACTTATTTCTGCTTAACCCAATGACCAAGCACAATTCCAGAGACCTGACAAAGAAACACGCTACCCACTTCCTGATAGACAGGTGACAGATAGACTCACGGGGAAGATTTTGACATAAAGTCTTTGGACGAGGCCAATACAAGAATTGGTCTTTCTTGACTACGCATATTTGTTACAAGGGTTTTCTTTTTCTTTTTTTTTCTTTTTCAATGGAGAAGGAAGAGGGAGAGATTGTTGAAAAAAAATAAATTTAAAGAAAAAACCATAATAAGAAAGTTAAAACCTACTATGAAAAAGTTGAAATGTAGGATGTTATTAAGGAAATAGTCAGAAATGAATCTTTTTGTCTATCATATGAAAAAATGTTACTTAACTATTGATTAGAGAAATGCAAATTAAGACACATCTGAGGTACTGCCTCACATCTATCAGATTGGCTAATATGACAGAAAGGGAAAACGACAAATGTTGAAAGGGATGTGGAAAAATTGGAACACTGATGCATTGTTAGTAGAGTTGTAAATTGATCCTACCATTCTGGAGAGCAATTTGGAACTATGTCCAAAGAGCTATAAAATCGTACACACCCTAGGGGGCAGATAGGTGATGCATTGAGTAGAACACCAACCCTGGAGTCAGAAGGACCTGAGTTCAAATCCAACCTCAGACACTAGACACATACTAGTTCTGTGACCTCAGGCAAGTCACTTAACCCCAATTGCCTGGCCCTGCCCCCTCCAAAAAAATTAAAAAAAAATTTAAATGCTTCTAAAACTGTACATACCCTTTGAACACAGCAATAGCACTGCTAGGTCTGTATCCCAAAGAGATTTTTTTCAAAAAGGAAAAAGACCTGTATCTACAAAAATATCTATAGCAGCTCTTTTTATGGTGGCAAAGAACTGAAGACTGAAGGGAAGCCCATCAATTGGGGAATGGCTGAACAAGCTATGGCATATGATTGTGGTGGAATATTATTGTGCTGTAAGAAATGATGAGCAGGATGGTTTCAGAAAAACCTGGGAAGACTTATATGAACTAATGCAAAGTGAAACGAGCAGAACCTGGTGAACATTGTACACAGTACTAGCAATATTATACAATAACCATGACCTAGCTATTCTCAGCAATACAATGTTCCACGAAAGTTCTAAAGGACTTAACAATGAAAAATGCTATCCACCTTCAGAGAAAGTACTGATAGAGTTTGAATAAACATCAAAGCATACTTTTTTATTTCTTTATTTTTCTTTATTTTTTTGTCTGTGTTCTCTTTTGCTCTGTTAATACGGTTAATATGGAAATATGTTTTGTACTGGTATAGTCACTCAACCTCACTTAGCCTCAGTTTACTTGAACTGCCAAGATAAAAATAGTACCTGTCTCCCAGGATTCTTGTAAGGGTCAAACAGTAATAATAGTATGCAATAATAAATAATAGTAAATGTAAAATGCTTTGTAATTCTTAAAGTCCTGTATTAGTGCTAGCTATCATTGTTTTTAAATTTGCAAAGCACTTTACGTATTTTATCTCATGTGAGCCTCACAATTATCTGATGAGGCAGGTGTGATGTAAATCAGTGATTAAAGATCTTTCCCCGCCCATTCAATAGGCCTCAGGTGGGGCTAGTTAAGGGAGGCTTGATTAGAAGAAAGCCTATACCCTTTACTAAGTGCTAAGCTCCTGCCTACACCCTGACTGGGTGTGAGGGCCTCAGGCCCTAAGAAGAGTGTATATACCCAGAAGGTAGCCATTAAAGTCAGAATTCAGCCCAAGGAGAATAAGTATGGATTCTGAGATGACAGATCTGAGAATGTGAAGATTAACAAGCTACAGAACTCACAGAGCTGCAAAGAGTTGAGAGAGAGAGAGAGCTGCAGAGAGGAGAGTGGAGACCAGAGAACTGAGTGGGGAGAGAATGCAGGCAAGCAGACGGTTGGTATTTGTGAGTGTTTACAAGAAGGCCCCAGCAGGGGAGAAGGTTACGAGATGACTTGGTTCTTTGCTGTAATACTGTTATAATTTCCTTGTTGTTACATTGAGGTTGACTTACTGGCTTTGGGATACAACTGTTGCTATGTAGGGTTGGAGTTATCAGTTTGGGGATTTAATTCTCTGGTGTCTAAATAAATGTTATACTTCCCCTGCCTTCTACCCAGAGAATCTCTTACAATTTTTGACTCCAAACTATACGGGCATGTTCATGGTCATCTTTGAAGTCATGAATCTTGCCTTATTGATACAGTAGGGACTATTATTATCCTCATTTTACAGATGAAGAAAATAAAGCCAAAAGAGACTTACACAGAATCACAAAGTTAAAACATGTCTGAAGTAAGAGATTAACATGGGTATTCCTGACTCCAAGTCTAATGCTCTATCCAGTGTGCCACCTAGCTGCCAAGGAATCCAGTGGAATAGATAGCATCAGTTTTATTATCCTCACACATGGAGAGACTGAAGTTGACAAAAGTGCACAGAATCTGAGAAATTTAGAATTGGAAGAGGCATCGGAAGCCATCTAATCCAACCTGTACCTCAACAGAAAACAACTCTAACAAGACATTAATCTAGTAACAAGTATTTATCAAGTGCCTACTATACACCAGACACTGCTAGGTTGGTTGTTCTCCTTCGACCTTGAAGAGGACCAAAATGATCTCACTATATGGAGTCAAAGTGGAATTGTGCACCAGCAGCTAACCAATATGAGCTCAGGCAGAAATACTTCATATCTTGATCATTGCCACAGGACTTTGAGGTAGGTTAAAGGGTAAAATGGTAAAGTGGTATAGGTGATGCCTTTTGACTTGTACATAAATTGGATTTGAGTGAGGCAGAGTTACCTGAAGTCTGAAGTCATCAGCCTTACTCTCTTTTCCGAATCCTCAAGGTCCAGCGGCAAGACAACAGTCAAGACGACTGGTGATGGCTCAGGATGTAGCAGATAACCTTGGAGTCTTCAATATTTGACCAAGTTCTAAGTGTTCCACAGCGCCTGCTTCTGCCATCCTCACAGCCGCTGGAAAAAAATTGTTCTCATCCTCCCATTCTACCCTCCAGCAGAAGCCTTCCCACCCTTAGGGTAGACACCCCACTGATTCACCAACAGGTTTAAGGCCTTTTTCAGCCAGTCTGCTGCAACAGTATGCTAGCGTGTGGCCGCTGCACATGCTACAGCTTCTTGGAGCCTCAGATGAGAGTTGGATGGACACCAAAGGTAGAAAACAGCCCTGGGAAGAGTTCAGAGGCCCTCGCAGCAGAAGTCTTCACTGAACACATCCCATACATCCCACCATGCCAGGTAATGAAGACATAAAGACAAAAATGAAACAGTTCTTGTCCTTGAGGAGCTTATATTCCATGGAGAGTGCTAACAAACACACAGGCAAGTATAAACAAAATGTTGTTGTTTTTCAGTCGTTTCATCCATGTCCAACTCTTCATGACTCCATTTGAGGTTCTCTTGGCAAAGATACTGGAGTGGTTTACCATTTCCTTCTCCAGTTCATTTTTTACAGATGAGGAAACTGAGGCACTCAGGGTTAAGTGACTTGCCCAGGATCACACAGCTAGTAAGTGTCTGAGGCTAGATTTGAACTCAGAAAGATGAATCTTCCTGACTCCAGGCCTAGCACTCTATTTCACCACCATAAACAAAAAAGTCTATACAAATATACACAAAAGTAATTCAAGATAGTTAGGAGAGAAGGAAACACTAGGAACTAGTGGGAGAGGGGGAGATATCAAAGATACAAAGAAGGTGTTTGAACTGAGCTTGACCAGAAATCATCAAAGCTCCACTTGAAGAATCACAATAAGAAGAAACACTACCTCCCATGACAGCTCATTTTTCAGACAGCTCTAATTATTAGGAAATGTTTATGTACACTGAGCCAAAATCTGCCTCTTTGCGACTTCTACCCATTGTTCCTAATGCTACCCTTCAGAGACCACTCATGACAAGTTCAATTCATCCACATGACAGCCCTTCAAATATAAATATTATGTTGTCCCTAAAGCTTTTCTTCTTAAGGCTAACTGCCCCAAGTTCCTTCAACTAGCCCCCATATGCCATAGTCTCTAGTTCCCTCACAACCCACAGACACCCTTCTTTGAACATCTTCTAGCTTGTTAATGTCCCTCTTAAAATACGGCATCTACAACTGAACCCAATCCTATATAATGGGGTCTGACCAAGGCAGAGTACAAGGGTCTTATCTCCCTTGCCCTGGAGTTAGTCTAAGATTACATTAGTTTGACCTCTGCATCATATTCTTGACTCACCTTGAGCTTGTGACCTACTAAATCTAGGATTCTTTTTCTTTTTTATTCTTTTTTCCTCACTTTTTTAATTCTATTTTTAATTTATGGAATAAAACAAACATTTCTATGACATATTTCTATAACATAGTATAATTAAAAAAGATAATTGCATATGAAATTGCAGATCTATCATGTACAACTTGTTATTCCTTTTAAATATATAATAAAGTTATCACATAAATTTCCTTTTTTCCTCCCCTCTTCCTCCTCTTTCCTTCCCCCACCCCCATGGTTACTATTCTCAACCTTTTTATTTGTGTAGACCCCTTTGTCACTCTGGTGAAACCCTTCAGAGAGTAATGCGTTTAAATGGATAAAATACATAGGGTTACAAAGGAAACCAACAAATAGAAATCCAGTTATCAAAATATTTTTTTAAAAAAACAAGTTCATGGGCACTGTTCTAAAGTCTGCAACTGTATTTCATGTGAGCTAACCTGTAACCACATTTCCACCCCCTTAAAAAGGCCCGTTTTTGAAACCAAGTGTAAGACTTTACATTTATCTCTCTTAAATTGTACCTTTATCCAAATCATTCCTACCCTGATGTCTGTCTCCTCATGCCATAGAAGTGAATCTGAGTTCTCAAGGGTGAAGTCAGTGCATAACAAGCAGGTCCTGACATACCTGAAAAAAAAAGTTTCAAATATAGTACTGGCAGCAGACTGTATGTGCTGTCTGGGGACCAGCCAAGTTAAGTGCACCAAGTCTCATAAAAAGTAAGCTAGCCATGAGGTGACGTAGTCTTCGGTCATGGCAACCCACAAAACAAAGAAAACATGAAAGTTTCCTCAGTCTTGTGTAAACCCTTCCCATTTCTGCAGTGATGATGGTGGCGGAGTGATAGAAACTGATAGCTAGATGATGTGGGTATAGAACATTGCTTGGGTTTGGAATCAGGAAGATCTGAATTTTAATCTGGCTTCAGACACTTACTAGCTACGGAACTGCAGGCAAGTCACTTAACCTCCGTCTGCCCCGGTTTCCTCATCTATATAACCGGGGTAATAATAGCACCTACCTCCCAGGGTTGTTGTGAGGATCAAATGAGATAATATTTGTAAATCACCTAGCACATAGTAGGTACTTAATAAGTGCTTCTTTCTTTCCCGGTAAACGTTTAATGACTGACTCGCTGAGGGAAAACATATGCATGACTTTTTTAGTTTAATCTGAATTATTAACATTTTCTCCACCATGTTCTTAAGTTTAGAGAATCAACAAAACAATAAATCAAGCCCTGATTTGTGGCATTTGCCAGTTTCCAAGATGCAAATAGGCTCAAACTGAAAATTTAACAATCAGCTCTTAAACTGGTTTGAGCTGATACCAGCACTACCTTGGATAGAAAAGTAGGCTGAGAGGATGGAAAATCACAAAGTTTTTAAACAGTCTTCCAACAATAATTTAACGGTCAGTATCCTAAATGTACAGTGGCTAAATGGTGAAGCGGAGAGAGTGCCAAGCCTGGAGTCAGGAAGAGCTGAATTCAAATCCAGCCTCCAACACTTGCGACCAGGGTGACCCTGGGCAAGTCACTTAATCCTGTTTGCCTCAATTCTTCATCTGTAAAATGAGCTGGAAAAGGAAAGAGCCAACTACTCTGGCACCTTTGCCAAGAAAACCCCAAAAAGGCATCACAAAGAGTCAGACGTGGCTGAAAACTACTAAACAACAACAGTCCTAAATGTGAGACAGTTGACCAACACTTGAATCATAACAATGTGGACAAGCTCACTTTGAATTAGCTGTAGCTCAGACAAAAAAAGGTTCCCCAGCTCTCCTTAGGGAAGCAAACTGAAATTGGAGTTGGCTTCATTGTGCGCCCAAAGACAATGGGAAATACGAGTGAATGGGCCACTTGGTTATCTCACCTTATAGCACTGAAGAGGAGCATAAGCAAAATGGTGGCCACCAAGATGTTTGCAGCTTAGGTGCCACTATCCCCTGCAGACTTTAACACAAGGGTAGCCATAGTGAAGGCCAAACAAAATTCTTTAAATATGGTTCAGTATTAAAAGGCAAAAGTAGCTAAAGACTACAGACTACACAGGAGTCTAATACCTATATGTCAAGAAAACTTCCTTTAAGAGATAGTGATGTTATTAAGTGGTAAAAACAGGACACCTCAAAAACTTGGGATTTGGTAACTTCAGTATCTGACCCTCCCCTAATAGAAGCCACCAGGTGCCCTAGCTTAGTACAAAAAGATGGGTATTTGGTACATATGCACAAAAATATTTATAGCGGCTTTTTTTGTGGTGGCCGAGAATTGGAAATTGAGGGGATGCGCGTCAACCGGAGAATGGCTGAACGAACTGTAGTATATGAATGTGATGGAATACTATTGTGCCATAAGAAATGATGAGCAGGTAGATTTCAGAAAAATCTGGAAAGACTTGCATGAACTGATGCTGAGCGAAGTGAGCAAAACCAGGAGAACACTGTACACAGTAACAGCAACACAGTGGGATGATCAACTACGTTAGACTTAGCTCTTGTCAGCAATGCAAGGATCTAAGACAATTCCAAAAGGCTCATGAAGGAAAATGCTATCCAGATCCAGAGAAAGAACTGTGGAGTCTGAATGCAGATCAAATCGCCCTATTTCACTCCTTTTGTCTTTCTCATGGTTTTTCTCTTTTTTTCTGATTCTTTTTTCACAACATGACTAATGTGGAAATGTATTTAATATGATTGTACATGTATAGCCTATATCAGATTGCTTGCCATCTTGGGGAGGGGGGAGAAGAAGGAGGGTGGGAGAAAAAAATTTGGAACTCAAAATCTTGTAAAAGTGAATGTTGAAAACAAAAATAAATAAGTAAATTTTTAAAACAAAACAAAAAAGTTTCCTAGAGGCCACATGTTGACCTAGAAAAACACATACTAACATTATCTATGTTCTATTATACTTTTACTTCTTTTTTTTTAACTATTTCCCAATTACGTTTTAATTTGTTTGGGGTAGCCCTTCTTGAAGCTGCAAATTTGATACCTCTACCTTAGGGGTTCAAGATTCACAGGACTTTGAAACTTAGAACATTTTTGTTTGCATTGCAAAGAACACAAAAAGGGCTTTAATCCAAGCCCATAGAGTCAAAACAATCTCCTTCCCCCCTCTGTGGGCCACTGTACCCCAGAGATCTGTACAATATCTGTGACTTAGAGGACTGCCCTAGAAGGACCCCCACAAGGAGAAGACTGCTGTCTGTTTTCTCATGTCTGTGCTCCCCTCTAAGGTCCTATTGTCTATCTTGCATCATTGGTTTTTATTTCTCCTGGCAGAGCTCTCCTGGTGCTGTAGTGTGTAGATATTTCGCCACTCAATCATCATCATCTTCAGCTCCTGACTGGGGGCTCTCATTGCTGCTGTCTAGCTCTGATTCTCCCCACAATCCAGTTCTCCTCTAGCACACTGCCCATGCCTGTTACCTTCTCTGCAAGGGGACCAGTGCTGGCATTTGGCCAGTGGGGAAGAGACCCACAGCATCACTATAGTTATTTCATGCCACCAGCCTTTTGAAATTTTTTTTTTTTAATTAGCGGAGTCCCACACTTCATACAAAGGGTCTCTTCAATTAACTGTGGGAATGCCCCCTACCATCTACTTTGTATTCCAGCTTCGATTGTTGCTTCCTGGGCTGTGTGACTTCTGCATGCATTAGCATGTCCAATTCAGTTTGGGGGTTTGGAGGGGCACACCTGACCTCTTTCCATTTTCCATCTTCATCTAAGACTTTGGAACCAGGTTGTGTAAGTTATCCTAGGCTATTTCTCCAAAAATTTCCAAAAGGAAGTGTATGTATAGTACATTTGTATGCTGTGTGTGTTTATGCAGATTTGTGTCCTCACTACATATTTAATTTACATATTTAAGGCAGAGTTAAAACCATCCCACCCCATTCTAACTCTGATACGTTAACTAGAACAAGCTCACACAACCAATTGATCAAAAGACCTCAGACTAAGTGCAAAAAAAGCCATAACACTGGAATGATATTGGACAAGACTCACTTTCAGAAAACCCGAGGAAATTTGATCATACCTAGAGACTGTTTATAGGTTATCTGGCAAGCTGAAAAGGGAGGAAATTCAAGAAATGGGAAGTACATGCAGAGTTCTAGGTGAATCCGCTAAGACAGAATTGCCTAGGGCTGGGGGTGGGGGGTAGGGATTGGGGTGGGAAGAGGCCTGCCTCAGCTTTGACCTTGGCTATTTCTCCTTTCTCGTCCCTACCCACTTTGAGTGGAAAAAGATGTTCCTGATTCTAAAGGTCTCAATGATACTGGATTTCCCATCTTCCCTTGGATGTCCTAAATGGTATCAGAGATTGGCTGGAGGCAGTGTCTGCATCATAGGGAACCAAGACTAATTGTCAGCTGATGATTTTGGGGATGGGGGATGGGGAGCGGGTTTGGGGGGAAATATAACAATTGGGGCTAAAGCCCATGGTATTACAGAATTCCCCCTGATCCCTCTGGGTTATCTCTAGAACCCTGAGGGGAAAATGTACCTGAGCTAGTTCTGGGAACCTGACTAATCACGTGAGAGTTAGGATAAGGATGCCTCAGTGATTATAAGCTTGCCATCGTCCAGTTATTTCAGTCATGTCTGACTCTTGGTGAACCACTTTTTTTGGAGTTTTCTTGGCAAAGATACTGGAGTGGTTTGTCATTTCCTTCTCCAGCTCATTTTACAGATAAGGAAACTGAGGCAAACAGGGTTAAGTGACTTATCCAGAGTCACAAAGCTAATAAGTATCTGAGGCCAGATTTGAACTCAGGAAGTTAAGTCTTTCTGACTCCAGGCCCAGTACTCTATCCACTGTGCCCCCTAACTGCCAGAGACTATATGGACTACACATTTAAACAAAAAGGTTTTTTAAATGATTCCTTAGCGTATCCCAGTATGAATGCAAGTTAAATCACAATGCTATTTAGTATCAGAATCTGTGTTTCTAATTTGCTCCTTTTGTAGGATTTAAAGCTGGAAGGGAGCTTAGAAATCATCTTTTTCAATCTAATTTTACAGATGAGAAAACCCAGCGAGTTTAACTGACTTGCCTAAGGTCACACAGGTAGTTATAGTAAGTAACAGAACTGGAATGCAGGCTCAGGGATCCTAATTCCAAATCCAGTGTTTTCACAATTGCACCACCCTGATTTTCATATCACATTCTACCTTGTATTTTACTTTTTTACCATATTCATATTATTTTTTACTATATTCATATTATTTTTCTCCTATTCGATTATAAACTCCTTAAGAGCAGGAACCCTATTTTTTTTCATTTTTGAACCTCAGGGCCTAACACAATATCTTTCACATAACAGATACTTAATAAGTACTCACTGAACTAAAATCAATCCTTCAATTTTGATTGTGACTTCAGAGAACAATTAAGCACATAGTTAAAAAGGAATTAAGATGCAGAATCCTATCTTAGCTGCAGCCTGGACAACCACTTTGTTTTTGATGAGTGCTGCGAGTTCTAAGAAACATCTGGAGCAAAGAGGTAGGGGATTTTCCTCTAATGTTGCTTCAAATGGAAGGTGAAGGTTTGGGGAGATTCCCAGCAAGAAAGATTGTTATTCCCTGAAGAAATGGACAAAGAATGCCTTGCTTTTGACTTCTTCTGCTGTTAGTAGAGCAGCTGGAGATACACAGAAACACTAAAATCTTAGTTACCCATATTGATAAAGTAATCTGCTTTTGAAATGAAAAAATACTTCCTCCCTTCCCTTGATGTGTAACTTGCTTACTGTTTGATATTCATTTATTTTAAGTTTACATTTATAAACCATCTGATTTCGCACACATTTTCCATGCACTAGCTGCAGCTCAAATCCAAACATTCATTCCATAATGCCTCCTTTCAAGGCTATTTTCCTCTCCTGCTTTCCGGCTCTCTGTATGGACTCTTGCAGTATAGAATGAGATGCTATTTGCCTCCATCTGTAACCTTAAAAGCCCTTCTGTATTCCCCCTCCCCCACCTTTTTCTAAGCATTTAACAAATAATTCATGGCATGGGGAGGGGGGAGAGGAGGAGGGAATGGTTCCCTTTAAAAGCCCTGTTGCATAGCACTGCCCAGTGCTGATTTGTATTACAAAGAAGCAAAATCTTTTTGAGGAAATCTCTGCATTTCAGTGTCAGGACTTGGGTAATTTAAGCACTAATGAACAGTAATGAGAAAAGACGTCTTACTGAAGACAAAGCAGAAAATGTTTCTGGGTTAAGTCTGTGTTATAGACTTGGAATTTTCTTTTCCCTCTTAAGCCTTTTGTTGTTACCTGGGCCAGCTGAATCTCCATAGTGCTTCCAGGCTGTGGAAGAAGAAGTGTTCTCCTCTCCCACAGTGCCTGCCTGGTTTGATTAAAGAGCACCATTGGCAGCTCAGAAGGGGAACTTTCCCATTTCTCTCTAGCATGGAGGACAGTAGACTTGAGAGTGGAGGGGAAGGGTGGGGGAGCTGACACTCTGAGGGGGTAGAACGGATATAAATAGATTGAACCACAAAGCACTGAGAGGCAGAAATTTCTGTATCAAAGGCAGAATCTTTTTTCCCCTCCCCCCAGCCCCAGTGCATAGGATTGAAGAACAATCCCCCACCAATCCTTGGGGTATCTGACTAGCCTACAAAAATGCTGGGCTCAGTGTCTTTCCGATGTTCTCAACTGGAGAGAATTGTGAAGAGGAAAATGGAAATACTGTTGAATTTGGAGTCTCTCTTTTTTTCTACCAAGCCTGATTCATTGGCTGTGTGTCAGTTACCTAGGAAACGTATGTAGATAGAGGCTGAGACACTGTAGTCAGACTATTCATGAGAGCTGTGTGCTGAGTTTTAAGCGGTAGATGGATGCTAGCAGTGGGGGGCCAACCCAAACTAGACAGTGTGTAAATTTGAATATGTTAAAAATATAGTTTGCATTAACTCCATTTACTTGTACTTGAGTCATCTTTCTAAGTTATCTATCTAACATAATAGCACTTGGTAGATATGAGATAAACTTGAGAGTCTAATGCTTGCCAATTTGCCAATAGATATAATCAATGTGTAAATTACATGAATCAAAAGCAACTTAGTATGGGACAGCTTAATTCCATTAGTAATTAATCATGTGTAGATATGAATGTTGCATTTTCCTGTTTCAGAGGACTTTTTTCACAAAAATCTTCATGGGACCAAAATTTTTAAACTGTAAACTACCAGGCATCATAATCAGTCACGTTTTAAAATAACAAAGCACCCTCTTTGCCATAGCCCTGGAAGGTAAATTAAGGTAGGACTCGTTATCCCCATTTAGATGAGGAAATAAGGTTCTGATTTGGCCAAAGTCACAGAGCCAGCAGGTTTTCGTATTCTGAGTCAAGGGATGTCTGATCAAACCATACTCGAGCGCATACACATATGTCCAAAGGCCCAGGCCACAAACATTGCATGGACGAGCACATGCACATACACGTGGTATGCCTACATATACAGTAGACATACATTAAAAACCACCTCCATTTTACCATGCCATAGGCACCACAAGTAAATTGGAAGGATCATTTAATTTCATAGCAGAAGAGCAGAGCTCAAATCCTAAAACAGTCATCTGCATCTTTCTGGTCTTTCTCCACAACATCACCCAAGCACTCTTGCAGCCTTGTGCATACCCTCCCTAACCTGCCCTCTTCAGTTCTGGAACAATGCATTTCTTCCTGACTCCCATTTCCCTATGTGTGTTGCCTCCTTCATTAGGATGTGAGCTTTTGAGGGCAAGGACTGTCTTTGTTTTTATAGCTGTACCCCCAGAACATAGCCCCGTATTTGGCACATAGTAACTTCTTGATAAATAGATAAATAAATACGTAAATTTTTCAGGATAGCTAGGTGGCAAAATGGATAAAGTGCTGGGTCTGGAGTCAAGAAGACCTGAGTTCAAATCCAGTTTCAGACACTTACTAGCTGTGTGATCCTGGCCATTTCACTTGATCCTATTTGCCCCAGTTTCCTCATCTGTAAAATTAGCTGGGAGAAGGAAATAGCAAACCACTTCAGTATCTTTGCCAAAAAAAACCTCAGATAAGGTCAGGCTGACCAAACAACAATTTTTCATTTATACATTCTTCTTAAGATGAAAGAGTTGGACTCAATCTCCCTTTCTGGTCTGAAATTCTGCTATTCTAGGTATTATTATCAATTGGGTTTCAGTAAGCACACTAGTCAGAAGAAAAATGTCTTCTAAAAGAATCAATTTTGAATTCACATACTTCAAAATGACCTGCATGCCAGATAATCTGAGTTTTTCTCCTTGTTATCTCATTCCCTTCCCTCCCCCCCACCCAAAGAATTTCAGGTGGACTCAACTGAACTATATATAATCAACTACATTTTACTATATGAATGCCCTAAACAATATTGTTTTTCCCGTAGGATAGATCAACACACTAAAAGACCATGACAAGACCTTCTTGGGCTTCAAAAGAAAGAATCATTGCGAAGATAAAGTATCCATGCTGAGAAAAGGAAAAAGAAAAAAAGGTCAACAAGAGGAGAGCCAACAATTTCAAAATTTTCTTTAAAATGTGCTTATATCAGCAACCAACCTCACATTTCAATTCAGCTGCTTGTAAAAATCACCAGAGGCAAATCACAGAACCAAGTGAGAAGAAAGATGGGTGGGGTTTCATTAACATGTGCTCTAATGCCCAATTAACATTGTCCCTGGGTAGACAACGCTAGAAATATGGTAAAATAAAGATATTTAGGAAAGTGCTGAAAATTGTACTTATTTATTGGTCATACTTTTAAATTTTTTCTATGCCTATCCCTCCCGCCCACAAAAAAAAAAAAAAAGAAAAAAGAAAATCTGAGCTACCTTTACCCAAATAATCCTGAACATGCATTACCACTGGTGAAATTGGTGGTCCATCAGGCTCTGAAATCAGAGCCGAAAAACGAAACCGTTAATTGAGGTGAAGTCGTGTCAGCTGGCTCATTTTACAAGGCAAGGCAGTGTGATCACTACAGAAAGAAAGCTGTGTCCCTGATCTTCCCTCGGGTTTTCTGAACTACTAGCTAGTAAAGAGGCTACGGCTGCACTGGGTGACAGCCGCCGGCTTCTAGAAATCTATTGTTTCCTCAATTCCCCCAGCTTGTCTACGATTACCCTGCCCCCGCCCCGCATCTGGCTTGGGAGCACTCTAGCTTCAATTCAATCCAACAAGCACCTATTATGCCCCTATCAAACTAAGACACCCTTGAACCTATGCATATGTTTCTGGGTTCACGCAGTTTTGAAAAGGCTGGAGTTTTTGGCTGTCTGCTCCTCAGTCTTCGCCAAATCCTGCCTCCCCTCCCTTGAGGTGTTGCTTAGCATGTACTCGGGTACCTGCCTGGGAATCTGCCACAGGATGGCCTCTAGAACCAGCTGAAGAGCCAGGGCACACGAGAATATTTTGTAGTTGGCTGGGTTAGGAGGGTGTGTGTTATCTTCCCTCTCCCTCACTCCTCATTCACTCTGCATTTTGGGATTCAACTGAAACCCATCACAATTCTCCTCATCCCCTCTTTCTCTTGCAGGAAGGAAGACGAAGATAGCTTAGGCCTACGGGAAGAGCTCAACCCGGAGAGTGTCTCACTCAACAGCTGTTGGCTTTACTCCCCCGCCGCAGGAGTCTTGGTCATTCTGGCTCTCAGCCTGGAATATGAAAAGGGAACTTGTTTCCTAGTTTAAAGAAAAAAAAAAAACGTCCCACGGGAGGCAGTTACTCACGGAATGACTAGGACTGAGCTTTTCAGGTCTGCTACAAAAATGTCTGCAGCACACACACACACACACGCACACACTTCTAAGCATGGTTCTGTGTTGTGAGTGAAGACATCCGAAACAGCAATAGCTCTTTGGAGGAGGCAAGAGAGGATTTGAGGAGAGGGTAAGGTGTAAAGAATCAAGTACCCCTCCTCAACTGCTACCTCATCCCCCTCCCCACCCGCAACCCATCCCACCCACTTGCACGTCGGGCAAAGAAGGCTATGGTAAACTGTACTAAGATTTCTATTTCTAGTTCCCATTCAAAGGGTCTTGGTCTCTGAAAGTCCAGAAAGGCAATCAATTCCTCTTTTTTCCTCTCTGTCTCTCTGTCTTTGTCTCTATTTCAGTCTCTGTCTCTCCCTTCCCTCCCCCTCTCACTCACACAATCACACACTCACACGCTAACAAAAGGATCTGCAGCTGCTTCAAATACTTCAAATGCGCAGTGCACATCCCAAAAGGGAGGGTCTCTGCGTGCGCATGCTTGTGGCTGTGATACTGGCCTTCGCCTATGTGTGTGTAAATGCTTGTATGCGGTGGATTTGACTCCGCGTCCAAGGCTGCAGGGGGATGAGTCTCCCCAGAATCAGCCCAGACAAGGAAAAAAGCTGGCACCGCTGCCCAGTTTTCCCACCGCTCCTCAAATAAATCTGAGTACTGCAAACTGGAGGCTTGAACATGCTTTTAAAAACCTGGTTATGGGAGATAAAGCCACAGTCCTCTGTCCTTTGTTTCACTCTCAAAGCCTATTGTCCCCTCCCCCTTGGGACTCCACCCTTTTTTCCTTTCCTTTCCAACTACCTTCGACCACTCCCCACTCCATCCATACACAACCTCACGTCAAAAGAAGGAAATAAAAAACAGAACAGAATAAACCCCAGCGAAGCAGCAACCTAGAAGAACTGAAAACATTTTTCTCATGCCAAATCTATATTCCAGAAATGAACCAGTTTCTAATCCGGGGTCTCTTCTGGGAATAAGGCCGTTTTAGCTCAGTTCGGGATAGAGGGAGGTGGAAAAAAAAATGACCGTGCAAAGGTCATCCATCAGTCTGCCTGCCCAGAGAAAAAGAAGCCCTTTGAGTAAGGAGAAAGAGGTAGAGTGAGGCTAAGCTCTTCCCAGACTCTTTCTTTCCTGCCCAGCAGTTGTATGTCCCTTTTTAGAAGACAAAGAGGTTAACATGGGGGTGGCAGTAACCTGCTGGTCTGTTTCTGCTGCAGATGTTCGATGGCCCCACTCTTCCCCACTTCTACTCCCGGATCACTGGGGTAGGGATGATGGGTTGGGGAATGGGACAGGTTCACTCTTTTCTTTGGCTCTTCTCAATCTGCCTTCTGCCCGGAAACAGAACCTAGGACAGGAGCAGGACTTTGGGGAACAGCACTGAGGAAAGGAGTTCAGAACTCAGAGTGGAAACTAGACGGAGAGAAGAGCGTAGTATCACAGAAGGAACCCTGTATTTGGAGTCAAAGGGACTGGATTCGAATCTCAAATCTGATACTTCCTACCTGTGTAACCTTGGTGAATCTCTTGCCTCTCTGAGCCTTATGAGTAAAAGGAGGGGATTGGACTTTTCAAGTCTCAACTCTAAATCTACTTTCTTACGATACCCGATTGAACTCACTGGGGTTGTGGTGTCAGAGAACTGAACTTACACGCATCGGTGTTTCCTACTAGTTTTGTGACATTGGGCAAATCACATAATCTCTCTGACCCAAAATTTACTCATTGGCAAAACTCAGAATAATACTTGCTCCACCTACCTCCCAAGGCTGTAATGAAAGTGCTAGGTAAACGTGAGCTGTAATTTCCAAGCTCTCTAGCTCGCGAACCATACAACCAACCAGCCTTTTCAGCCCCTCCACCTGTTCCATTTCCGTTGCTTTACTAGTCACCAGTCTTTCCCCGCAATTCCCTCCTTGCCACACCCTCCTGCTCCCCAGGTTCTTCTGCCAGTTCTACCAACTTTCCCGATGTCACACTAGCCTTTTTCTCCTCTTTCTCCTCAGCCCGAACCCTGGACCGTGCCCACGCCTCAACCCTCCTCTCCCCCTACTCCTCCTTTAGCCTAGCCCGGTGTTCCACCCGGATAGGCTCTCCCAGGCCTAACGGGTCCGTAGTCCCACCCCTCCACGGTCCAAGCATTACGTCATCGCCAAGGGGGGGAGCGGGAGCTTGTGCTAGAAAGGGACTGGGGAGGTATGGGGTTGGGTGGGGGAGGGGAGGGTGAGGGGCTCAGGGGTGGAGCGTGTTGCCAGCTGCCCCACCCTCCCTATAAAAGGCTGTGTCAGGGGCTTACGCGATTTTAGCGTGTGAGTGTACTGGAAGAGTTGTAGTGTGTTCCAAGTGAAATTAGGAGGGGGGGGTGGGTGTGTGTGTGTGAGAGAGAGAGAGAGAGAGAAAGAGAAAAAGGAAGCAAGGGACAAAGAAAGAAGGAAAGAAAAAGAAGGTAGAGATCTACTTTGCAAGTCAGGCATCATGCGTGAGATCGTGCACATTCAGGCTGGTCAGTGTGGCAACCAGATAGGAGCCAAGGTGAGTGCTGGGCGGCAGAGGTGGGCGACATTTGTCCCGGGGTCTGATCGGAATCGTGGGTAGTTCCTGGGGATGCTGCTGCTTGTCTTGCACCTACCCCCAGGGGACTCCCCGGAGTATTTGTAGCAGTCCCTTTGTAGCTGAGAGAGGCGTGACCCACGCCTATCTGCCAGAAAGCCGAGCTCTTGGAGCTTTTCCGAGCCTTTTCTCCCTTCCTTTTTTTTTAATGGGTTTTTTTTGTCTCTTCTACTCTCTACTACTCTTTTTTTTTTTTTTAATCTTGTCCTTCTGGGCGAGGATGCGCTGTAGCGTGTGTGTGTGTGTGTGTCTGTCTTTTACTCGATTGAGCCCACGAGGCTGCAAGTTTGGGAGGATGATAGCAGCCCGCACTACCCAGGTGTCGAGAATCCACAATTACCCTCCGCCTTTTCTTCTTTATTCCCTTATTCCCACAGTTGAGATTGATCCGCAAGTTCATTACCTTGCCACTCCCACTAGTCGAACCAGCCTCTGGCTTCTCACAAAGCTGTCTGTGCTAAAAGACTGATGTGAGCTTTTTGTTTGGTGGGCGCGGGGCAAGGAAAGAAGGTCAACATAAAAAAAAAAAATCCCTGGAATCCCTCTCCGGTGGTCGTGCCGCAGCTGCCTCCTTCTCTCTTCTCCCCTCCCCACTTAACCAAGGGCTAATTCTGCTGGTGCCTCTATTTCTGAGGAAAACGCCCAGTTCTAACTGTTGATTCTGAGAGAAATCTCATTTCTCTGAGACCTGTTCCAGGTTACCTGAAGTGGGAGGATGAGGAGCGGGAGGGATGTTAATAGGTTGGTATCTGGATGGTCTTAACGTTGCTAATTGTAAGTTCTGTCACAGTTTTGGGAGGTCATCAGTGATGAGCATGGGATTGATCCCACAGGCAGTTACCATGGAGACAGTGATTTGCAGCTGGAGAGAATCAATGTTTACTACAATGAAGCCACTGGTAATTGCTTTTTGTCTGCCCTTTCCAACCTTCTTTTTTCCCAGATATCATGTTCCTGCTTTTCATAGATTTGTAAGGCTAAATATGAAGGCAGAGATGGGGTGGGGGCGGTTCTTTGTATCTTCACTCTTAGCACAGTGCCTGACACATTGTAGGCACTCGATGCATACTTGTTGAATTAAATGGTTGGGATTAACCTTAGCATTTCACCAGCATGAGCAATATCACCTGCTTGCTCCACCCGGCAGAATACCACTCCCTCAGCAATAATTCACCAGGTTTTAGACTTTTTAGTTTTAAAGGACCAAATTGAGATACCATCCTCTTCTTCCTTTGTTTGAGAACAGCAGTTTTTGTGATTGTATCGATTTAGTCTTCTTCCCCTTGAGGTCCCCACAATGATGCACTGTCTAATTCTGCCTTTTGTTCTCCCCATCCACAGGAAACAAATATGTTCCCCGTGCAATCTTGGTGGATTTGGAACCTGGCACAATGGACTCAGTCAGGTCTGGACCATTTGGCCAGATCTTCAGACCCGATAACTTTGTTTTCGGTATGTCATTAACATATCTGATGACTTTGTGGATCATTTTTATACTAGCATTATAGGGTGGAAGGTTGGGACTCTCAATGAGTAAGAATTGAAAGTATTCCATAATTTTGAAAATTTATTCTTAGTGTAGGATTAGGGAAAAATGCCATGCCTAGTCTCTAACTATTTTATATATGTGTGTACATAATACGTAAAATAGCCATATCCAGACCGTTAGTGTCTCATCTTTTTAAAAAAATAATCAGAAATAACCCAAATTCAGTAGTGACTCACTGGTCTACGTAAGTGGCTTAGGGCCATGGTGTCAAACTGAAATAGAAATGGGGCATCATTACATACTGACTTAGAAAACCACCTATTGTGTTCTATTTTATTTTGTTAAACATTTCCCAATTTCATTTTAATCTGGGCTAGCAATGTCACAAGCTTCTGGGAGGCGTTGGATACCTCTGGCTTAAGGTATGAAGACGTGTATTTTAGTGACTAGTGATTGATAACAGCCTTTTTCTCCTTCCCCTTCCAGGCCAGAGTGGTGCAGGAAATAACTGGGCCAAAGGCCACTACACAGAGGGAGCAGAATTAGTAGACTCTGTCTTGGATGTAGTGAGGAAGGAGTCAGAGAGCTGTGACTGTCTCCAGGGCTTCCAGCTGACCCATTCCCTGGGAGGCGGGACCGGGTCTGGAATGGGGACCCTACTCATCAGCAAGATCAGGGAAGAGTACCCAGACAGAATCATGAATACCTTCAGTGTGATGCCCTCCCCCAAGGTGTCAGACACTGTAGTTGAGCCCTACAATGCCACCCTGTCTGTCCACCAGTTGGTGGAGAACACAGACGAGACCTACTGCATCGACAATGAAGCTCTCTATGACATTTGCTTCAGAACCCTGAAGCTGACCACACCCACTTATGGAGACCTCAACCACTTAGTCTCTGCCACCATGAGTGGAGTCACCACCTGCCTGCGGTTCCCAGGCCAGCTGAATGCCGATCTCCGCAAACTGGCGGTGAACATGGTGCCGTTCCCCCGCCTGCACTTCTTCATG
>CM053622.1:148862301-148895573 GCA_028646595.1 Phalanger gymnotis | reverse complement strand
GCTATCTACATCCAGAGAAAGAACTATGAAGTATGAATGAAAATCGAGGCACACTTCATACTCGCCTTTTCTCCCTCCCACTTTTTTTTTCTCTCTTTTGTATTTGTTGTTGGGTTATGTTTTTTTTTGTTGTTTTGTTTTTAGTTCTGTTTCTTCTTTCTCATGAGTCATTCCATTGGTCATGGTTCTTCTCCACAACTTGACTAGTGTGTAAATTAATTCAATGCCAAGTTATACATGGAAGTTATATGGGATTCCATGCCTTCTTGGGGAGGGAGTGGGGGAGGGAGGGAAGAAAAACTGGAACTCAAAATTATGTAGAACTGTTTGTTGCAAACTAAAAATAAAAAAAATTAATATAAAAAATGGTAAATTTCTGAGAGCGGGATTTAGTGGATGCAGTCTCTTTTCATGGATCTAGGATTGAGTAGCTACAGGTTTTGGAGATGCCATCAGAGGTTTCCGAAAGCAGCAATACAGCCCCTGGCAGAAGGATAGCAGTCATCAATTCTGGTTCCATCAGTAGCTTCTTAGGCGCAGGAGCCAAGACAATGAAAATACCTCCAGGATCAGGAATCAGGTACACTAGAATCAATCTGCAATGTCCAATGAATTTGCAGGGTGTTTGCTGGCTGACTTTACTGAGCTGTGCCCCGCCCCCACTACAAACTGGACCAAACCAGCCTTGCAGTCACCTATTCTGGCAAAATAGCCTGCTTCAATGTCCACCTGTTCCTGGGAAAGATTGTCCGTTCTTTTTCCCAACCCCAACTTGAACCTCCCCTTTGTAGTTTTCACACATAAATCTCCCTTGCCCTTCCTGGGTTGTGGGTTCCTCTGTACCTTGTACTAGAGGCCTTGGCACTAGTGTCAGATTTTCCTTCAAATAAAACTTTTCTGCTGACAACCCAGCTTGGAATCCTCTGCATTTTGAGGGGTGGGTTTCACCTGGTTGACAATCTTCACGTTTCATGACCTAAAAAAATACCCTAAAACTCCAACCAAAACTACTGATCTCAGGCATTTACTAGCTGTGTGAGCCTAGGCAAGTCACTTAACTTAAATTGCCTAAGAAAAGAAAAGAAAAGAACAGAACAGAAAAGAAAAGAAAAGAAAAGAAGCAAGGAGGGAGCATGCTGTACTCAGGATGACTGTACTCTAGGCTAAAATAGGAACCATGTCAGCCTCATCTCAAAAAGTTACTAAACTCTGACATTTATTCCTTTATAGGAATCCAAGTGGTTTCTAATTGCTATCATTTCTGTAGCATTTTAAAGTCAATATGGGGGGAACGTACTAGATTTCTCAAGAGAGAACTTGCTATTTACTACCTGTGTAACTTGAGCAAGTCACTTCAATCAAACAAACAATAAACATTTATTAAGTACCTATTATGTTCCAGGCACTGTGCTAGCCCTTACAAAAAGAGGCAAAAGACAGTCCCCGCCTTCAAGATTACAATCTAATTTTTCAGTCATTTCAGTCGTGTCTGTTTTTCATTACCCCATTTGGGCTTTTCTATGCAGAAATACTGGAGGGATTTGCCATTTCCTTCTCCAGCTGATTTACAGATGAGGAAACTGAGGCAAACAGGGTTAAGTGACTTGCCCAGGATCACTAGTAAGTGTCTGAGACCAGATTTGAAATCAGAAAGATGAGTTGTCCTGACTTCAGGCCTAGTGATCTACTGAGCCACCTTACAATCTAATGGGGTAGATAATATGCAAACAAATAAATACAAAGCAAGCTAATTAACAGAAAGAAGGCACTAGAATTAGGAGGGGTTGAGGAAACCTTCCAGTAAAAGAAAGGATCTTAGGTGGGACTTAGAGGAAGCTAGGGAGGTAAGAAGGTAGAGTAGAGGAGAGAAAGCATTCCAAAGCTGAGGGGACAGCCCAAGAGAATATCTGGAGCTGAGAGATGAAGTGTCTTGTTTATGCTACTGCTAGGAGAAGCCTGGAAAGGTAGGAGAGGGCTAGCTTTCAAAGGGCTTTGAATGCCAAGTAGAGCATTTTATATTTGATCCTGGAGGCAAGAGGGAACCACTGGAGTTTATTGAGTAATGAATGATATGATCAAATCTTTGCTTTAGGGAAATCACTTTAGTGGCTGAATGGAGAATCATTTGGAGTCGGGGGAGACTTGAGGCAGGCATTCCCACCAGCAGGCTATTGGAATAGTCCAGGTGTAAGGTGATGCG
This sequence comes from Phalanger gymnotis, assembly GCA_028646595.1. Taxonomy (NCBI): domain Eukaryota; kingdom Metazoa; phylum Chordata; class Mammalia; order Diprotodontia; family Phalangeridae; genus Phalanger; species Phalanger gymnotis. The sequence continues at coordinate 148,893,373 of CM053622.1, read as the reverse complement.
GGCCTGCACTAGAGTGGTGGCAATGTCAGAGGAGAGAAGGGAGTATATTCAAGACGTTGCAAAGGTGAAATAGACTGGCAAGAGATTGGATATGGGGGGTAAGAAATGATGGAATCTAAGATGACTCCTACATTGTGAGTTTGAGAAGGACTAGAAGGATGGTATTATTATGCTCTACAGTAATAGAGAAAGCAGGAGAGAGGGCAAGGATTTAGGGGTAAAGATAATGCATTCCATCCATTTTGGACATGTTGAGTTTAAGATGTCTACTGGATATCCAGTTCAAGATGTCTGAAAGGCAGTTGGAGATGCGAGATTGGAGCTCAGTGGAGAGACTGGGGCAGGTAGGTAGGTTTGAGAGTCATCAACATAAAGATAGTAATTAAATCCACAGCAGCTGGTGAGATCACTAAGTGAAGTAGTAATAGAGGGAGAAGAGGAGAGGACCCAGGACCCTGAGGGACATTAGGGGTGTGATCTGGAACATGATCCAGCAAAAGAGACTGGGGAGTGCTCAGATGGGTAGGAGGAGAACCAGGAGAGAGTGGAGTCCTGAAAATCTAGAGAGAAGACAGTATCACAGAGGAGAGAGTGAGCAACATTGTCAAATGTAGAGTGGTCAAGGAGAATGAGGCTTGAGAAAGAGTCATTGGATTTGGCATCTAGGAGATCATTAGTAACTTTGGAAAAAGTTTCAGTGGAGTAATAAGATTGCAAGCCAGTTTGTAAGGGGTTAAAGGGATAGTAAGAGGAGAAAAAGTGGAGGCATCTATTGTAGATGACCTTTTTGAGGAGTTTAGCTTCAAAGGACAAAAGAGATATAGAATGATACTTAGCAGGGATGGAAGGATCAATTGAGGGTTTTTTTTTCAGGATAGGGGAAATAAGGTCATGTTTATAGGCAAAAGGGAATGAGCCAGCAGATAGGGAGAGATTGAAAATAAGTGACTGAGTGGGAATGACAGAGGGGGAGATCTGTTGGTAGAGATGGAATAATACAGGATCATTTGAACAGGTAGAGGGTATAGCCTTATGTATTATGAAGGCAGAATTTGTGATTTCAAAGAGAATCATATATATGTCTGAATGGTTCAGAACCACAGGATATGAGGAATTCTCTAAGTAGAAGGCAGAAGAATTAAAGCATTTATTCAGGCTCCAGAGTAACAGACCCATGAACCAGCCTCCCCATTTTCATATTTTGATCAAAAGCTTCCAGGTCCAATAAGTCCTCCTCACAAGAGTAACCAGGAGGCCACAGAAAAACATGATGGTATTAAACCAAATCATATTCATGCTTCCCCTCTCCGGTAAGAAGATTACCCACTGGCCTCAAGTCCTTGCTTGGCCCTCCTCGGTACACACACACACACACACACACACACACACACACACACACACACACACACACACGGGTCGGCTCTGCTTCCACAGCTCCTGCTTCGGCTTCGGCTTTATCTTCAGCTTCAGCTTCGGCTGTAGTTGTCTCTGGCTCCAACAGCAAAATCAATCTTCAAGCTGTCTTCTCTCCTCTTATTGAGTTTTTGATGTCATCAAGCATTGTCTGAATGACCAGAGCTTATTGGTTCTTGAGTTGGCCCCTCCCCTTAGGACCCTGGGAGGTTCACATCCACATAGATTAAGTTAACGCCTAATAGGGCATGGCTCTTGAGTTAACACCTCCTCTTAGCCAGCCCCACCTTGGGCCCCACCTCAGTCATCAATCCACACCCACATAGGTTCCACACCTAATAGGGCTTTGGGCCTGGGGCTTAGCACCTAGTAAGGCTTAATGAAATACACTGAGTTACTCAAAGAGAACAAAGGCCATTTTGCTTACCAAAACACCTTGGTAAGAAGAAAGGCCATTTTGTCATGTGAGACAGGGGTAAAAGAGCAGAAGGCACATGATAGAAGATGAGGAAGAGGGGAGACATGGGAATTCACAGCAAACGGTCTCAATTTTTTTTTTCTGTAAAATATAAGGCAAGGTTCTCAGCTGAAAGAGTAAGGGGCAGGGGTGGGCAGAGCCACAGGAGGTTTGAGGAGGGATGAAAAGGTTTGGAAGACCCAGTGTGGAGAGTGGGATAGTTATCTGATAAGGGAAATTTAGTACGATTGCCTAGCAGCAGTGAGGGCCCAGTTGAGATTGTATAACATAAATGTGTAGTGAACCCAGTCAAAACAATTATGGCATTTCTTCCATCTTTGTTGAGCAGCACATGTGTAGGAGGGAAGGCAACAAATGGTGGGAGTGATTCAAGGCTAAAGTTTGTAGGAGCTTGGGTGGGGCATAGTTGGTGATATGATAATGAGATAAGGGAGCTAGAGATTCAAGAGAAGAGGACAGGATAGAGTTGAATTGGGTGACCAAGAGGTCAAGATGATGAAAAGGGAAGAGAATGGTTAGTATAGGGGAGAGAGAGCTTGGAGTGAACTGAGGGATCAAGAGATTGGCAGTCACTGTGTGGACAACAGGTGACAGCGCAAGGAGAGGTAAAAAGCCAATAAATTATGGTTGGTTAAGGGGCTTTCGGAATTCTTGAACACATAGCAGGTATGTGGGTGATGGCAAGATCAAGGGCGTGGTCCTCTTTGTGTGTGGCCGAGGTAGGGTGGAAGAGTAGTTCATAGGACCTGAGTAGGTTGAGGAACTGAGTGATTAGGGAGTTTGGGGGAAAGTCAATATGTATGTTGACATCCCCTAGTAAAACTCATTTTCCTCATGTGTAGAATGAAGAGTTTGGACTGAATGATCTAGGATCATAGAAACATAGATCTGGAGCTGGAAGGAACCTTAACATCCATAGAGTCCAACCCCTTTATTTTATAAATGAGAAAGTCAAGACACAGAGAGGCCAAAAATTTGCCCAGGGTCATACAACTAGTATCTGAGGTAGAATTTGAACACAGGTCTTCTAAGTCCAAGATCCACCTTTAAAATCCCTTCCAGCTCTAAATCTGTGCCTTTATTAACAAAAGTTAGTCAATAAGCATTTGTTAAGTGCCTCCTCTGTACTGGGTACTCTGTTAAGTAAGAGCCATGTTATTGTTGGGTTTGTCCTTCGTTCTAGAAAAGGACTAAAGAGCCATGAATACAATGACAAAAGACATTCCCTACTCTTAAAGAAGGGCAGCTAGCTGGTGCAGTGGACGGAGTGCTACGCTTGGAGTCAGGAAGACTCTTCCCTGAGTTCAAATCTGACCTCAGACACTTACTAGCTGTGTGACCCAGGAAAAGTCACTTAACCCTGTTTGCTTCAGTTCTTTATCTGTACAATGAACTGAAGAAGGAAATGCCTTCAGTATTCAGAAGGAAACCATTCAGTATTTTTGCCAAGAATACTTCAAAATGGGGTCATAAGATCAGACGCAACTGAAATGAGCAAACAACAACACCCTCAAGGAGTTCCCAGTCCAATGGGTGAGACAACAGGCAAATATCTGTGTGCAAACAAAATAAATACAGGATAAATTGGAGATAGTCATTTAAGGGAAGACACCATCATTGAGGGGGATCAGGAAAGGTGGTATTTTAGCTGGGATTTGAAAAAGTCAGGAAAGCCATGGGGCTGGTGAAGGGAGAATAAATAACACTGGAAAGTAGTTAGTTCAAGTGTTGTGTTCATTTTACAGATAAGGAAATTAATCATTCCCTAACTGACAAGTGGTCAAAGGATATGAACAGGCAGTTTTCCAATGAAGAAATCAAAACAATTCATAGTTATATGAAAAAATGCTCTAAATTATTATTGATTAGAGAAAAGCAAGTTAAAACAACCTTGAGATATCATTTTCAACTACCAGATTAGCTAAAATGATTGAAACAACAAATGTTGGAGGGGATGTGGAAGAATTGGGACACTAATTCATTGTTGGTGGAATTGCGAACTGATCCAACCATTTTGGAGAGTATCCTGGAATTATGCCCAAAGAGTTATTAAACTAACTATAACCTTTGACCCAGCAATACCACTACTAAGTCTATTTCCCAAGATGATTAGGGAAAAAGGAAAAAGAAAACCTATATGTTCTAAAATGTTTACAGCAGCTCTCTTTGTGGTGGCAAAGAAGCAGAAATTACAGGGATGCTCATCAGTTGGGGAATGGCTAAACAAGTTGTTGTATGTGATAGTGATGGGATACCACTGTGCTACAAGAAATGATGAGCTCAATGATCTTAGAAAAACATGGAAAGACTTGCATGAAATAATGAAAAGCAAAATGAGCAGAACCAGGAGAACACTGTATACAGTAACAGCCATATTGTTTTAAGAACAACTTTGAGGGAATATGTCATTTTGTTATTATATATAATATATATTTATGTTATTATAAGTTATTGTAAATACTCAAATTAACTATAAAGCACATATGAAGGAAGATACTATCTACATCCAGAGAAAGAACTGATAGAAGTATGTATAGAATTATTTTACATATATATTTATATGTACCTATTTCTGTCTAATGGTAGCCATCTTTAGGGTGGGGTAGGGGGAGGGAAAAAAAAGAAATTTATATGATAATTTTGTTGTATATTTGAAATGAATAGAAAGTTATGTTTAGTGGATTTGCAGTTTCATGTACAATCATCTTTTTTGTTGTGCTATGTTATGGAAATCCTTGTTTTATTCCATAAATATGTATTAATATTAAAAAAGGAAAAAAGTGAAGGAAGAAATAAAGAAAAAAGGAAACTGAGGCTCAGCCAGGTTAAGGGATGTGTGGCTCATGGTCATACAGTTATTAAATACTGGAGGCAGAATTTGAATCTATGTCCCAAGTCTCCACGGTTAGTGTTCCTTCCTTTATATTATATTATATATTAACTTTGTCCTGAATGGAATATCAAAAAAAAAAATGATCCAGAGGCTTGCTTCACTTAGCTGTTAGGGTGAACAAAGAACTAGGAATCAAGAGATTTGGGACAGAGCTGCCATTCTTTCCTTCACTCTTTGTTTAACAATGGAAAACTTGCTGTCACCTCCCAGGGCTTCAGTTTCCTCAAGCCATTTTATTCATAAGAAAACCTCATCAATAAAATGGGGGACTGAAACAGAAGACCTCTAAGATCTCATCAATGCTAACATTCTATAAACTGATGAATGACTAGTCCTACCATATGAATCTTCCTAATTCCAATCCTAGTGATCTATCCATTGTGTCACCTAGCTGGAGTCAGGAAGACCTGAGTTCAAATATGAACTGAGACACTTGCTAACTGTGTGACCCTGGGCAAGTCACAATGCTGTATGCCTCAGCTTCCTCATCTGTAAAATGAGCCAGAGAAGGAAATAGCAAACAGTCCAGTATCTCCCTTCCAAGGTAGTCTATTCCACTTTTATTAGGAAGTCTTTCCTTGAATAAAGTTGAAATATGCCTCCATGTAACTTTCACTCATTGCCTTCTGTCCTCTGTGGCCAAGCAAAGCATCTCTAATCTCTTTTCCCCAGGAGAGCAATATTTGAATAAAACAACTTACAATGAAGCTTTTTGGATATTTGACATGTCTGTTATTTTCCCCACCCTAACTACCCAAACTTGAAGATAAAATGAAAAGCCTGGAAGAGAGGTGGTGGCTATGCCAGTAGAGAAAATGTATATGTATGAGTATATATATGTATATGTAAATATACATATGTGTGTGTGTATACGCACACACACACATATATGAAAGGTATTACGTAGACAAAAATGACAGTATTTGGCAAATTATTGGATATCAGAACATCCTCCAAATTCCATGGTCCTTCCTCTAAAAGGTATAGAGTCAGAGGCTCTAATAGTGGTTACTTAAAGGAAGAAGGACATTTAGAGTTTGACATATCCTGAATCAAGCTTGTTTTTGCCCACTTTGGATTCCAAGGTGACAGAACAATGCGGTCCCAGATCTTAAAACTTCCTCCAGAACTGAAAACAACAGTAAAATTGGGATAATAAAAGCACTTATTTCCCAGGGTTGTTGTGAGGATCAAATGAGATATCTGTAAAGTGCTTCGCGCAGTGCGTGGTACATAGTAAGTGCTAGCTATTATCATTTTGGGGGCACCTAGGTGGCACAGTGGATAGAGTGTTGGGTCTGGAGTCAAGAAGTTGTCATTATGTAGTCATTTCAGTCATGTCCAACTCTCTGTCACCCCATTTTGGGATTTTCTTGACAAAGATACTGGAATGGTTTGTCATTTCCTTCTGCTCATTTGACAGATGTGGAACTGAAGCAAACAGGGTTAAGGGACTTGCTCAGGGTCACAGGTAAGTATCTGAAGTTGGAATTGAACTCAGGAATATGAATAAAGTTGTTTTATTCCTTAAGTCTTCTCTAATTCAGGTTAAATGTCAATTTTCTTTTTCAGACTTCAGTTCTTTAACTGATTCTCCTGTGGCATAATCTTGAGACCTCCACCCTACTTACTGTCTTCTTCTGAACACTCTAGTTTATCACTGTCCTTCCTAAAATGAGTCACCTAGAACTGGAGACAATACTCCTGCCATTGTATGAGCAGGACCCAGTATAGCAAGACTGTCATCTCCTTAGCTCTGGCACTAAACCTAAAGACCTTAATGCCTCCCAAAACTCCATTATTTTGGTGAGATCCTTTCCAGATAAACTCTTGTCTAGCCATATCTTCCCTATCTTGTGCTGGTGGGGTTGATTTTTTGAGCCCGAGTGTGAGACTTTACATTTATTTTTATTTACTTTCATCTTATTAGATTTTGCCCAATATTTAAGTGTCTTGGGTTCTGACTCTATTTACTAGGCCTCCAGGCTTTGTAGCACTAGACAATTTGATAAACATACTATTGATACCTTTATTCAAGTATTTGAGGGAAATGATAAACAGCATAGGGCCAAAGACAGATTCCTCAAGTATTCCACCAGATTCATCCTTCATGGGTGACAATGAATCATTACTGATAGCCCTTTGGATTCAGCCACTCACATATGTCAGAAGTCCACTAATTGTACTAATTACTAGCCCACACTTCTTTATGGTCCACAAGAATAACATGAGAGATTTAGCCAAAAGCTTTGGTGAAATTTCTCTCTTCTCAACATTCCTCTGATCTGCCAGTCCAAAAATCTTGTTAAAAAAGGAAACGAGGTTGATATGGTATGACCTTTTTGTTCTGTAGCCAATATTGGCTTATTAGCATTGCTGTCCTTTTCTGAATGTTCACTAATTCTCTCTTTAAAAATATATTTCTTCACTTTGTGTCTTTGGGATTTCATTCTTGAGAAATTTCCATCCCTCCTGGGCTATAAAATTTTAATCCATGAGGTCTTACTTATCAATCAATCAACAAGAATTCATTGAGCTCCTATGGCTAGGTGGCACAGTGGATAGAATGCAGGGCCTGGAATCAGGAACACCCATCATCATGAGTTCAAATTCAGCCCCAGACACTTACTAGCTGTGTGAGCCTAGGCAAGTCACTTAACCCTGTTTACCTCAGTTTACTCATCTGTAAATAAAATCAGCTGGAGAAGAAAATGGCAATACCACTCCAGTATCTTTGCCAAGAAAATTCCCAAATGGGTCACTAAGGGTTGAATATGACTGAAGAATGATTGAACAACATGTCTACTGCTAGCTCTTTCTCTCTAAGATTACCTTCTATTTATGTTGCATATATCCTATATGGTATATAGTTATTTCCTGTGGGCTTCTTGAAGGTAGGGATTCTGTTTTTGCCTTTCTAGGAAAACTTGGTGGCATACTAGGCCTAGAGTTAGGAAGACCTGAGTTCAAATGTAGCCTCAGACATTTACTAGCTGTGTGACTCCGGGCAAATCACTTAACCTCTGTTTGCCTCAGTTTCCTCAACTATAAAATAGGGATAATAACAGCCCTACATCCCAGGGTTGTTCTGAGGATCAAATGAGATACTATTTGTAAAGCCATGCTTAGTATGCTTTATACAATAAGCACATAGTAGGTACTATATAATGCTTATTCTCTCCCTCTTTGTTTCTCTGTATCTCCAGCATTTGTGCCTGGCACATAGTAAGCACTTAATGAATGTCTGTGCACTATATTCCAAACACCGTGCTAGGCACTGGAGATACAAGTACAAAGAATGAAACAATCCCTATCTGCAAAGAGCATATTCCAATGGGGAAGACAATTAAATATAAAAATATGTACAGCATAAATATAAATATATACAACGTTTTTAAATACCAGGTAGTTTGGGAAGAAGAGACAAGCCGTTCAGGGGGGACCAGGAAAGGTTTCACGCACAAGAGGCTTTTAAAGGGAGAGGGGGACTCTTTGAGATGTCAGGAAGGAGGGGTTGCATTCTGAGCAGGTGAGGTGGTCAGTGCCAAGGCATGAGGACTGCAGGTGAAGGGTAGTATTGTGGAACAGAGAAAAGGCCAGTCTGGCTAGATCACAGAGGGAGGGAGGGGTAGTAGCATCCAATGGGCTTTTTTGTAAAGATAGGTTGTGTAAGGATTTTAAAACTAAACAGAGTAGTTTATGTTTTATCCTAGAGGGAATAGGGAGCCAATAGAGCAGATTGAAGAGAAGAGTGATATGGACCGTTATTTTGGAATCAGTGCGTAGAGTGGACTGGAGTTGGGAGAGACTTGAGGCTGGGAGGGTAGAAATGGGGAGAAAATTTGTAATTCAAACTCTTATGAAAATCAATGCTGGAAACTAAATATATTAAATAAATTTTAAAAAAGAAAAAAATGAGTAAGACACAACTGAAAAACAACTAAGCAACCAATATCACAAACTCTAGGAAGAAGTACAATAGTCACCAATATACAAAATTCCCATTATTTCTATCCCAGTAATCAGCTAGACTTTGTTTGCTAAGAATCAAATTAGAATATAAATATTCCTTATTCATTTCTCTACATTTTGAAGGATGAAATTATTAAGACAAATCAATAAACCGTTAGCTGTGCTGTTTCTGGATGAGATCGTGTTCTTATAGGTATCTAGATATTTGAAATCTTCTATCCCTCCTACTATGCCTACATTGAAGGCTTCTGATTTACTCCTTCAAGGAATCTCCCCAGATTCCTCACCTATTTCTTCTTTCTTTCCAGGTATTCTATTGTGTTTTCTAATATATTCTCTTTTGTTCTTGCTTCAGCTGATCATCACCCAAATGCACACCTTTCTCTGGCTCCTGCATTTCTTCATTTAAGTATATCTTTTCCTTTCAGTCGTCCTGTCACTTTTGAATAAACCATATCCAAACCAGTTAGGGGTTTCATCCCACCAAGTTGCTGTGATTCCTATCTATAAAGTCAAATTTACCTCCTGGCACTAGAGTTTTTCATTCACTGGGCTTGTCACTCATACTTTGTGTATTTGCATATACATATCTGAAGATGTGGATTTTATTGTTGGCTTCTCTCTTGAATTTTCTTCTCTGATAAATTTCTGGGTGCCTACTACTTGTTGTCCCACATTCTAGAGGCTTTATATTCAATCTAGCTTAGTGGGTTTAAGTAAGCAGTTTTTGATTTTCAGTTAAAATCCTTTGACCAGATTTGCAAAATCTAGTCTCCTGGCAATTGTATTCTAAGCCTTCCTCGTAAGCAGCCCTCTTCAGCTGCATTTTGTCCCTGGCCAGAAGCCAGTCATTCTTACATGGTACTGTCTTGACATTGCCAAAGAGATCAGGGCATTAGAAATGAGTGTCCACTTCATCTCCCAACTCTGGAAATTTTCAGTGGCTGTCCTCCATGCCTGCAATGCTCTCCTTCCTCATCTCCACCTTCTGGCTTCCTTCATTTCATTGTTCATTTATTTTTCAGTCATGTCTGACTCTCCATGACCCCATTTGGGGTATTCTGGGCAAAGACACTGGAGGGGTTTGCCATTTCCTTCTCCAGCTCATTTCACAGATGAGGAAACTGAGGCAAACAGAGTTAAGTGACTTGCTCAGTGTCACACAGCATCCGAGGCTGGATTTGAATCCAGGAATATAAGTCTTCCTTACTCCAGGCCTAGAGCTTTATTCATTGCACCACCTAGTTGCCTTCAAGTTCCAAGTAAAAACCTGCCTTCTACAGGAAGCCTTGGTGTCTTCCGTCCCTTGACTATTTCCAATTTATCCTGTGTATAACTTGTTTGTACATAATTATTTTTCAAGTCGCCTCCTCCATATCACACCGTGAGCTCCTTGAGAGAAGTGACTGTCTTTCACCTTTCTTCATATCTCCAGTATTTAGCGCTGTGCCTAAAAAGTATTTATTGTAATCCTTCCTCAAATCCTGGAGAGTTTGTCCTGACTCTGGGACTTAGTGGAATTGATTTTAACTGACAAGCTAGCCTCTCTTACCCTAAGGGATTGTGGGAGGAAAAATCCAGGACAGTTTGCAGAGGTGGAAGAAGGGAAGAGAAAAATCAGAGGATGGAAGGGCTATAGATGGAAGCAACGCCATTACATCAAGAGTTCAAGAAACCAGAACCTACCTACCCACCCACCCCTGGACTTCAGACCTCAAGGCAATCATAACTAGCATAGACATCAATGAATAACCAACAAACATTTATTATACACCTGCTATGCCAGGCACTATGCCAAACACGGGATGCAAAAAGAGGCAGAAGTCAGTCTCCGCCCTCTAGGAGCTCACGAATGAATAGGGGAGACAACATGTAGCAGATATATACAAACAAGCTATATACAGGACAAATAGGAGATAATTAGCAGAGGAATGGCACTGGAATTAAGAGGTTGGGGAAAGCTTCCTGCACTTTAAGATTTTTAAAGGGTTTTACATGTTATCTCATTTGATACTAACAACCACCCTGTGAAGTAGGTGCTATTTTTATCCCAACTTTAAAGACATGGAAACTGAGGCACAGGGAGGTTAAGTGACTTGCCTGGGATCACACAGCTAGTAAGTGTCAGAGGCAGGTTTTGAACTCAGGACTTTCTGACTCCAGGTCCAGCACTGTAGCCAATATGCTGCCTTTTCCTTTTCAGGTTGACTCGCCTCTCTAGAGAATGTAAGAGCTTAATGCCTTTTTCCCATGGCCCCCAGGAAAGTCTGTTTCTTATAAATTTGTTCACCTTTCTTGATAAATTTGTTTTGTCTCTTAAACTGGCAATTGTGACTATTAGCCAAAGGCAATTTTAGTCTTAATGAAATTACATTTGAGAGGCTGGGATTGTGAAACTGCTTCCCAAACAGAAGAGAGAGAGAGATTTTGAAAGCAGTATTTTATCCAGCAATCTGATGGAGAGAAGCAGAAGATGGGGAGGAAAGCAAGAGAGGGAAAAGGGGGGTGGTAGGGGTGAGAGAACAAACAGGCCTCTGAGGTGAAAAAGAGGAACTTCTCTGGGCAGAACAAGAATAATAACGCTGGGATCTTTCTAGGCAATAAATGAGTCAGCAGCAGCTGGCGTGGCTGGGATCAGCTGGGCTGGGACTGAGACCCAACTCCTGACATTTTTCCCCATGGCCTGGTTCAAGACAAAAGTGCCTCCCAGAAGGGACTGGAGAAACAATTGCATATCAGGGGACAAGTAGCTGAACCCACAAAAGGGAACCACAAGTAAAAGAGAGGAACAACCAGGTGCACCTGTATGGTAGCACACCATCAAACCACTGCTAGGCCTCTGTTTTAATCTGTGGTCCAGAATTCACCTATTCTCAGACAGCATCTTCTTAACCAGCCATTCATATCATACGATTAATAACAACCTCATTATGACTGTTCATCTTCCACTAAAGTTTTATTCTAATGTTTATGGTATAAAGTTGGCTCTGAATTCTCAAAGACTCAGAGTTCAAACTCCACCAGGCCCCGTCAGATTGGAAAGGTTCAGAATACAAACCTAATAATGGACTTTACGCCTCTTTCCAAGGACCAACCAAGCTAAGTTCAGAGACATTTATCACCATAGTCATGACAGAATAAATTTTTGCAGTCATGGTAATGAGTCATTCAGTCAACAAAGTGTCTACTATGTGCCAAGCATTGTGCCAAGCACATAGTACAAGCAGAAAGACAGTCCCTGCCCTCGAGGAGCTTACGTTCTAATGGAGGGAAGATGACATATAAAAGGGGAATTCCATAAGGGTGGAGGGGAGGTACTTGTCCAGGGGCATGGCAGCTAAACCCAGAGAATGAGGGATGGCTGGTTATTCCCCTACCCCTAAATGGAGGTTCCTAAAAGAGCTCATCAGTAGGAGAAGGGGACCACAAAAGGAAAGTGAGGGTGCTGCTGAAGCAAAAAGGATGAAGGATATGAATGGCAACTCACAAAACTGTTTATGATGCATGAGAGGGCTGAGATGGGCTTCCCTGGAGAGTGTCAGCCCCCAGCCATGTCAGGGATCCTTGAGATGATGGAGGATTGTGTTAGCAATGAGAAATTCCTATGAGTAAAAGTTGGACGAGATATTGGAACTGAAAAAGCAGGAAGAAACATTGAGAGTGTGACAGAAATGTTTATGTCATTAAACACAACGATGGCTCTGACTAATGTTCTCATGACTTTAGCATTAAGCTCTATTTTATAATTTCTTTTGTTTTATTACCTGCCAGGTGGTATCATATAATCTAGTCTGTAAATGTCAACTTTAATGAAAAGATATTTTGGAAAGGTGGGTTGGGTCCCCAAACTTCATTGTTACTTTGTTCTCTTTGCTTTCCCCTCCAACCCAGGCCTAGTGAAAGGAGAGAATTGGTCGTGCAGGGACCTAGGGCAAATAAGCTTTACAGCTGCTTTACTCCATAGTTACAGGAAGCAACTGTTGCTTCTGGTTTTACCATTAGCCTTACAGGTCATTGGGTATTTGTGTTCGATAGAGCCCTTGGACTCAAATCGGCCTACTATTCCTTTCTTTAATGTGTATTTGGCACACAGTAATAGTAGCTCATATTTTTAAAGCATTGAGCAGTTTACTAAATCCCTCCTTACTAAGTTAACTATAAAACTATAAAACCCACCTCCCAGGGTTGTTGTGAGGATAAAATGAGATAATATTTGTAAAGCTCTTCACACAGCGCCTGGCAAATAAGATGTACTTAATAAATGCTTGTTTCCCTCCCTCATCTCTTTCCTGCTTTCCTTCCCCCCCTCTCTTCTTCCATTCTTCCCTTTCTCTTTACCTCTTTCCTTCTCTTTTCTCTTCCTTCTTTCCTTCATTTCCTCTCTCTTTCTCTCCTTCCTTTCTTCTTCCTTCTTTCCTTCCCTCCTTTCTCCCCTCCTCCTACCCTCTTTCCTTCTCTCTCTTTCTTCCTTCCCTCCTTTGTCTCTTCCTTCTCTTTTCCCTTCTTCTCTTTTTCCCTTCGTTCATTCCTTCCCTCTTTCCTTCCTTTCCTCCTTCCTCTCTTCCTTCCTTTTTTTTTTGGAGGGGGGTAGGCAGGGCAATTGGGGTTAAGTGACTTGCCCAAAGTCACGCAGCTAGTAAGTGTGTCAAGTATCTGAGGTTGGATTTGAACTCAAGACCTCCTGACTCTAGGGCCGGTGCTCTACTCACTGTACCTCCTAGCTGCCCTTCTTCCTTCCTTTCTTCTCTCCTCCCCTCCTTATTTCCTTCTCTCCTTTCTTTCTTTTTTCTTTCCTCCATTCTTCCTTCCTCCCTTCCTCCCTTTCCTTCTCCCTCCTTCCCTCCCTCCCTTCTTTCCTTTCTCACTCCCTTCATTCCTTCCTTCTTTTTTTCCCTTCCTGTCTTCCTTCTTTCTTTTCTTCCTTCCTAACAGGACTTTCACTTATATTCTCTTATTTAATCCTACTCTGGCACATCATCAACCAAGGAAGACAATCCTGTGCTCTCAAAAACTGTACCAACAGAGCACCCAACTTCTGACAGCTTGCACCCACCTGGAATGGCTTCGAGTATGATCCCAGCGACAGACTGTGTCTGCTGTCTGAGGCCCAGCCCAGCTATGCAGAGAGAAGCACTCTGTAAAGAGCTTGGCAACCAGGCAATGAATTCTTCACTCAAGATGATCCATAAAAGAGATTTTTTTTTTAAATTCTTACAACCCAGTGTGATAGGTAGGTCATATAAATGTTATTACATCCATTTTACTAATTTCATAAGGTGGCCTCCAGAGAGCCACTTCCACAAAAGGCATTCTGCCTTCGGACTCACGCAGACTGGGTTCAGTCCAAAGGGATCTATTCCCCAAAAGAAGGAAATGGGGCTTTTATCACTCTGTTTGCTGCATTTACCCCACCCTAGAATCCTGGTGAAAAAGCTTTTAAATAAAGCCTCAGTATGACTAAAGTCTAGGGTCTTCCTTAAAAGTGATTAACTGGGTCCCTTCTAGAAACAATGCTCAATGTACAAAGAAGATACCACATTAGGATAGATATTTGTTTCCCTCATCAGAAAAACAGCATTTATGCAAAACATGCGTGGGATGGTCACCTATACTGTAGCACCTCATACCTCACATAGAGCATGTGGCCACCTATTCATTCTCTGGGCAAATGGCTCACGTTGACCTGACCTCAGAGAAGGACCTAACTGCCACACAGCTACACTCAAATTCTCTCAGAGTCCTAGGAGTAATCTTGTGTCGGGAGAATACATTCCCCATACTCACCACTTTAGTTGTCAACCTTCCAGCAGGATACTTCCATTTCCACAAAACCAACCATGCAATGACACATTTAGAGGTTAAACATAACCATTTACTTTGCAGTGAAGCAAAAGAAATAACGATTATACTATACACACTCATATATTAAAGCACATGCAGGAATAATAAAAGCGCATAGCCCATACATAAACCTAGGTCGCATTCTTCCAGCAGTGTTATCTGTGGGAGACAGTAAGCGCACTCCTGGAAGGGAAACACATAATTTCGAAAACCTATTTGCTCAGGATAATTCACAACTCTGAAATGCAGACTTTGGTGTTATTGGTCCTCTCTGAAATCTGCATTACATGAAGTCATTTCTCTGCTAACCGTTTCTTTTTCCTTACCTCTCTCCAACTTGGCAAATCCTCCTCTCTCCTCCTCTTGAACCAACGAAACCTTTACAGGCGCTTTCAATTTACAGTCACCAGCCATTCTCACTGTGATCTGTTATAAAGAGTCAACTATAAGACATTCTGACTCATCATGTGTGAATGTATCTCAGTCCATGTAGGGCAAGCAGGTATCCAGATGGGCAACACCTGCCAGGAGTTATATTTCCTGGAACTCAGCATCCAGATTGATGTGTAGATATGATTGGGGAAGGAGGTGGTTCTTTCATGACCTTCTGTGAAACTGGGGCTGGCAAGCATGTGTCCTGGGTTATCTTTGTGAGCCTGAACTCACCGTGACCAAGGAGTTCCAAAACCAGCCCCTGCTGACAACTCTTTCACCCAGAGCAGTTCATCGCTAGTAAGGAGGATACTTCTAAAAACCATGCTCATGGCCACTACATTACTGGAAAGGCAATCATATACCCTCTGTTGGGTCAAATGGCAAAGTGTTCAGACCAACGCATAGGACTGCAAGACTTTCTGGTATTCTATAGGTTTGGGGTTGGCACTGGCATTGGCTTTATCTTCCTGATGACAGAACAACTTCCAGTTGACTGTGGCAAGAAATCCAATGTAGAATTTGTCTAACTAGCCCTTCAGATGTCTTCAGCTGTGGTAAAGACCTACAGCTCCATCCTGACTACCCGTACCACCTTAGAGCAACAAATTGCGCTTTCTTAGTAGAAAGTGAGGCATTCGTGATATCTTCCAAGAAACATAGACATCAAATACCCAACTCAAACCATCTCAGCAACCAAATTGTCTCCTTTATCACAGCTTCCCTTCATTTAGATGGTGTCCTTAATGAAGAACTAACAGAGTTCCGTACCAACCTGGTCACCTACCCTCAAATCTAATATTCTCTGTTGCCTCTGAGTCTGTCATCTCTGCTGAGACCTACTTGAGTTGCTCTCAGTACCAGAAGACACAAATGCCAGCTTCAAGTATGCAAACCAGATTGTGCAGCTCAATCAGCACCACAGCGGGTACAAGGTCTTCTGCCTCCTGCATCTGGGAGATGTGGGACCCAAAGATATCAATGCTGTCTGTCATCACGATCATCTCAAGCAAGTTCAGTGTCCAGTTTGTGGACTGCAGTTCTACTTGCTTCAAGGTTAGTATCAACTAACTTTGCCGAAAGGGCTATAAAATTGTGCATACCTTTTGATCCAGCAAAACCACTGCTAGGTCTATATCTCAAACATTTAAAGGGTGGGTTGGACAGGACCTATGTAGACAAAAATATTTATAGCAGCTCTTTTTGTAGTGGCTAAGAATTGGAAATCGAAAGGACACCCATCAATTGGGGAATGGCTAAACAAGCTGTGGTATATGATTGTGATGGAATATTACTGTGCCATAAGAAATGATGAGCAAGATGGTTTTAGAAAAATCTGAAAAAAACTTACGTGAACCAATACAAAGTAAAGTGAACAGAAGCAGGAGAGCGTTGTACGCAGTAACAGCAATATTGTATGATAGAGAATTGTGAATGACTTAGCTATTCTCAGCAATACGAGAATCCAAGACAATCTCAAAGGACTAATGAGGAAGCATACTAACCACCTCCAGAGAAAGACCTGATATTGTTTGAATGCAGACTGAAGGATGCTATTTTTCAGTCCCTTTCTTTCATTCTTTTTCTTTTCTTTGAGTCTTCTTGTATAAAATTACCAATAAGGAAATGTTTTGCATTATTGCATGTGTATAAGCTATATCTTATTGCTTACTGTCTCAGGGAAGAGGGAGGAGAGGGAAGGAAGGAGAGATAGAATTTGGAAGTCAGACAGGGTCAAGGGAGAAAATTCAATAAACGGGGGTGGGTTAGGAAGAAGCAAAATATAGTTAGTCTTTCACAACATGAGTATTGTGGAAGGGTTATCCATAATGATATGCATACGGCCCATGTTGAATTGCTGGACTTCTCAGGGAGGGTGGATGGGAAGGGAAGAGGGGAGAGAATTTGGAACTCAAAGTTTTAAAGAATAGATGTTCAAAAACAAAAAAGTTTTTGCAGGCAACAAGAAAATAAGATACACAGGCAATGGGGCATAGAAATTTATCTTGCCCTACAAGAAAGGAATGGAAAAGGGGATGGGAAGGTAATGGGGTGATAAATGGGAGGGCAGACTGGGGAACAGGGCAACCAGAATATAAGCCATCTTGGAGTGGGGGGAGGGTAGAAATGGGGAGAAAATTTGTAATGCAAACTCCTGTGAAAATCAACGCTGAAAACTAAATATATTAAATAAAATTTATGAAAAAAAAAGAATTTGGAAGTCAAAACTTAAAAAAAAGATGTTTAAAAATTATTTTAACATGTAATTGGGGAAAAAAGAAAATATATTAAAAGAGTAAAAAAATAATTTTTAAAAGGGTTAGTATCAACTACTAGCCTGGTATGGTACCTGGTGGGGATCTGGCCAAGGTACAAGAAGCACCGTTCATGCTGAGCAACATAGAAAGATTACTGTGTTTGCCTGAACCACAGGTTTGACTTGACATATGCTAAGAGGGCACTTGTTCACAGGTTTGCATGCAAGGGCATAAGGGAAGGAGAGTTTTCTAAGGCTCCGGAGGACATGGCAGCCTTGGAGAAAGATTGTGAGGAGGGAGGCATTGACACCTATAAGGATGAAGGGGAAGAGCAGAATGACCACTGGGAAATATTTAATTGTATTTGTTGCAAAATCCCTTTGAAATAAACAGAATCTGTATTTTAAAACAACAACAAAAATCTTACTATCGCCCTTAAAAGGGCATTGGAAAAACACCAAACTATTGATTCCAGCAGCAATCCAGATTTGTGTACACCTTTGACTAATGTAATCCTACTCAGCCCTTCCAGATAGCCAGCATTTACTTAAAAAATGAATAAAATTTGTAATCATGCACAGACATGTAGCAGACATGGCTGTGTTCTAGTTGAACCAAGTAATTTTCACGGGCTGCAAAACACTAAGTGAGGAAAGGAACCCATGAGGCTGGGTGTCCATTTCAGAGCTTTAATCTCTAAAATGCATGCCTTCTCACTTCCTGATGTGGGGAGGAGAGGGTGAACAGCATCTTCAAGGGAGAAAGGCAATGACAAGAAAGCACAAGAGATAAATAACTAACTTTTCTTATCAGTCTATACACAATTAGAACTCACTAGTCTAAAATATCAGGTTATTTATATACATGTCTTATCTTACCTTCCAAGATGACAAATTCCTTGAAGGCAAGCACTATGCTGTTTTTCATTTTTAAATCCTCAGGGTTTAGTAGAGTACCTTGCATATGCAAGTAGGTGCTTAATAAATGTTGAAATCAATGAAGTATGTTAAATTGCTGTACTTTTGCCATGAGAGAGCTCTTTTATTTGCTGTGCTTGGGGTCACTGGTCAACTCACAAGACAAATCCTGCAGAAAAAGTTACTCCAGGGGCAGCTAGGTAGTGCAGTGACTAGAGCATCTGCACTGGAGTCAGGAGGACCTGAATTCAAATGTGACCTCAGACACGTGACACACTTACTAGCTGTGTGACCTTGGGTAAGTCACTTAACCCCAATTTCCCTGCCTTCCCCCCTCCAAAAATAAATAAATAAATAAAGTGCCATTGGCTCAGAAAGTTACTCCAATATCGATGTATTCTGTGCATTTACATTTGCTAAAGCCATAGATCATGAGCCTTTGTTAATGTTTACTTAAGAGTCAGTCAGAAGATATAATTAGTTAATGAACTATTGTTACAAGAATAGTAATAAAATATTTCCCACATTAACCTTGTATGTACTCTCTGCAAATGGACACACCATCAGTGAGAAGGATGGACACACTTAGCGAACATTTGTGCAAAGAGATATGTGAAGGAAACTTGTAGGACAGGAGCAGAGTAGGACCCGACTTGTCAGGGCTCTCAAGGATTGACATCTTGTGCCTCTCATCTGGCAGAGCCACTGATGTCTTCTGGTGGTATTACTGTATTGCTCCCACTGGGCAGGCTCCTCTTTGTTCTCCAAAGTGAGGTCATACACTGCCAGAACACTCACTGTACATTATTTCTTCAATACCCTACAAATGTAATGGTTGCTAGTTTTTTTTTTAATTCACAATGTATGTATGCCTCACTGGAATAAAGCTCTAAGCAAACATAATTCCTAGCTCCGCCACTGACTTTTGGGATCTAGACCAAATCATTTGAACCTTAATGCCTCATTTTACTTATCTACAAAATGGAAATTCTATTTAAGAATAATCATTTCCCATCTTGCTTTGTTTCCACCTCTCTTCGAACCACAGAAACATCATTAAGATGAATGATATGTGTGTGTGTGATGGGTGTGTGTGTGTGTGTGTGTGTGTGTGTGTTCGTGGGGGTCAGTCATGTGCAGATTCCCCACCGCCAACCCACCTGGTTCCGTCATCTGCCAGAAGGTGTCATCACTGTCCCTCGGGTTAGAGCATGAGGGTAGAAGAGCAGCAGGCAGTCTCTGACTTCATCTGGAAATGGATTACGGGGACTATGTCTAAGGAGCCTTCAGAGAAGGGGCCCTCAGGATGCTACTCACTTAACCTTCCTGTTCTTCCTTTGAGGAGGGGGAGGGGTAAAGGCCAATAAATGGAGGAAGTTGCTCCCTGTAGTGCTTGGCCGTGGACACATAGCTGGCAGCCCATGCCTCTAATGATGAGCAGAAGTGACCACCAGGTTCACATGAGAGAAGCTGTTGCCATCATTCTCTGGGTCTGTGTATGGAGACGCATATCATCCACGGGTATGATAAGGGGTGGGGACGGACGGTACACGTTCATGAGATAGTAAGAATCTTGAGATGAGAAGATATCTAGTTGTCCACTTCTAGTGAAAGTGAGATACCTCCAGGGCAACAAGATGGAAATTTTCCAAGCAATGCTATAGCCAGGCACAAAAGATTCAGTAGATGAAGCTTTAAAATTCCACTGGCAGACAATTATATCTGATGGTGAAATAATCAGGTTGTATATGTAATTTTTCTTCACATTCTCAGCAAACAGGTATCCAGTTGGAAGATTAGGATACAGTTTGTAATCACAGAGCCCTTTCTGAATTGGAGCAGGCAAAAGCCACAAATGCCTTGTTTTTGTAGGTCTGCTGCATCAGATCATGAACAGAATTCTTTATTTCTTGGTAGTAGGAGGAGCTGGGATTTTCCAGGGAAGAGTAAAAATCCTTGTTGAAGATGGGGAATGAAAGGAAGAATATGGAATTTTCAACAGTGATGACACCTGGAAGGTGACAGGCCTTTTGGCTGATAGTATATGCATACTGCTGGGGGCAGGTGTGGCCAGTCGGTGAGCGGTTGAGGAAATATTCTTGGAGTTTACGGTTGCTGCTGTAGTGATTCGGATGCTTTTTGTAGCTTTGGTGCTGTTGTGACTAGTGGATGTGAAGAGGCTTGGAGTTGAGGGGTGCTCGACACCCCAAACTACTGAAGAATTCGACACAAGCCTTCTCAGCCAAGGGAAAAGACCAAGTTTATTAAGGGTTTGCCATAATGGGTTGTCTTAAGAAATCCCACCCTTGGTGACATCTGTTTTCACAACCAGGCCAGATTCGATTGAATCTGAGCTCCTTCATGGGGGTAAAATGGAAATTATATACACAAAGACTGTGGGCAGAATTGAGGGGTGACTAGAGGAGGCGTTTAGGGAGGGACTTGAGGAAGAGTCTAAGGAGGAGCTTGATGGGACCGAAATAAGGTCAGACTCTAGGGTGGGAAATAGCTGAAGGCTACATGGAGATGACAGACAAATAGAGGGCTTGGGTAACAGAGCTAGGGTATAGATATTTTGATCAGCATTAAGGGTGGGAAACTGCTGGACAACAAGCTAGGCAGAGACTTGGGCCCAATGATAATTCAAATGCAAGGCCCGTGGCCTTAGGGGAAGGCCAGATCCAGTTGGAAGACTCAAGGAGAGTTCAAGCGGGCTCCCAGAGACTGTACTCCAGGTTCAAGGGGGTTCTCAGAGACTGTGCCCTCATCAGATGTGTGATGGCCCCATGGGTGCAGATGTTATGCTGTGGTGACTAGATGGTGTAGCTGAAGTGTGCTTAATGGAAGTAACCTGCTGTGGTGACTGCTAGCTACAATAATCAGGAAAAGTCTCTTGGAGGAAGTTGGCTGAGTCTTGCAGAAAGCCAGGGATTCCAAAAGGCAGAGGTGAGGAGGAAGAAGATTCTAGGCACAGGGGCCAGCCGGTCTCCTCTAAAAAAGCACAGAGGAGGAAGATGAAATTATATGTGTCAACAATAGTAGGCCAGTACAGCTACAGGGCATTGAACAGAGTAATGAATAAAAAGACTGAACGGGTAAGAGTTACTAGGCTGTAAAGAACTTTAAACGTGAACCAGAGGAATTTTTATTTTATTCTAAAGGAAATAAAGAACTGCTAGAGTTCACTGACAAAGTCAAACCTGAATTTTCTAAAAAATTGCTTTGTTGGCTGTGTGGAGAATGGATTGGAATGGGGAAAATTTTGAAGCAAGGAAAACAAGTAGAAAGCTATTATTATAATAGTCTATGGAAGCTAGGTGGCTCCGTGGAGAAAGAGTTAGGCCTGGAGTCAGGAAGACTCAACTTCCTAAATTCAAATCTGGTCTGAGACCCTTAATAGCTGTGTGATCCTGGGCAAGTCACTTGCCCCGTTTCCTCTGGAGCTGGAGAAGGAAGTGGCAAGTTGCTCTAGTATCTTTGCCAAGAAAACCCCAAATAGGATCATGAAGAGTGGGATATGACTGAAATGACACAAGAACAAAATAAGTGATAAGGGACTAAATTAGGGTGATGGCCATGTGAGTGAAGGAAGGGGACATATGTTACATATGTGGAGATAGAAATGACAAGATTTGGCGACTGAAGAAGGGATATGGGGTGAGTCAGAGTCATGAGTCAAGGATGAGTCTAAGGTTTTGAACCTGAATAACTGGAAAGTCAGTAATGCCCTTCGCAATAACAGGGAAATTCAAGATAGGGATGGACTTGGAGGGAAAGAGGATGAGTTCTCTTTTGGATAGGTTGAAATGCTTGAGACATCCAATTCAAAATGTCCAACAGGCAGTTCATGAATTTGGACTGGAGCGTGGGAAAGAGAACAGAACTGGATATGTAGATCTGAGAATTGTGTGGGATGAAAGACCCTCACCAATTAAATTTATAATAAGGAGCCATCTCAGGGTGGGAACAGAAATAAATTTTATTCAATTCTCATGAACAGGGCATCCTCTGCTAGAACAGATCTAGCAAGGGAGGCGCTTTACAAGGGGCAAAGCACCAATAATTATACCTAACACAAGAGAATTCCCGCCCACCTCTGACCCTTCTCACCGTTGGCTGGGAGGTGGGCTTACAATCTAAGCATGAAAGCTAGACAAAGAACCAGGAAGTTGAGGCACAGAAACTCCAATTCCTATTCCCTTAGTTAATGATTACAACTGAGGGGACATCTATAAATCTAAAGAAGGAGAATAGGATAAGGGGAGGGGGAGACCCTCTCCATTCTCTTACAGTACTTTTACAGTAAAGGAAAGCAGCTCACAGTGACCTTATTTTTACTGAGCAAATCTTTAAACCAGAACCAGAAGAAAGAACAAAAAGTTTCAGGGTAAACTTTCCCAGAGGCTGAGCCATCAGGCTCTCACAGCCTCAGAATTTTTTTCACTTCCCTGTTTCTTGCTTTTTAAACATTTCTTAGTATAGATATAGATATATATTTATACATATCTTCCCTGCAAAGTCTTCACATTTTATTTACCTCACACAGAGTCATCCGTGTAGAGACGATAATTGAACCTTTTGGAAGAGGACCAGTCAAGATTATAGGGTAGGAGAAAACAATATAATTCAGCTCTCCCCACAACTACTGCAACAAGGATCTAAGAAGAGTGCTGGACTGAATAGTGATTGGGTAACTGAAGGAGAAAATACTGTTTACAGATGACAGGGTCATCTTTCCAGTCCAGAAGCACAAAGTCAACTTATAGACAAATTACCAGGGCAGAAACTGTGGAATATGGGTGGGCCAGGATCACTGCTGAGTCAAGGCTCAGAGCACCACACTAGGGCAGTGGCATGGGGATACCCAGAATGGATCCTCGACTCATCCCTGATCCAGATCAGAGTTAGCTGGGAGCATGAACCATGTACTCAGAGCTCCAACGTAGGCCAGATACATGCAGGCACCCAGAGCTCATCATGAACCCAGGCCTGAGGTCCAAGAAAAATGTAACACGATATAACCAGAACAATAAAACCAAAGCCTCAAACTAAAACACAACTTGCCTACAAGATCAATTAGAATTCCTAGGAGAAAAGATGCAAGAGTTTAAAATGAGATTATAAAATAATGTTATGAATTAAATGAGTCTTATAGAGAAAAGAACTGGGAAAGAAATGAGGGCTATGAAGGAAAAGACTTAGGAAGACAATTAACAGCTAAACACAAGAATGTTACTCATTCCCAAAATTAAGAATGGACCAAACAGAAGTTAATGACTCCAGGAGACAAAAAGAAATAGTAAAATTAAGTTAAAACATTGAAAAAGAAATGGAAGGAAACAAGGTATCTCATATCAAAAAACTGACCTGGAAAACAGGTCAAGGAGACAATCATTTTAAGAATTATTGAATTACTTGAAATCCATGACCAAAAAACAAAAACAAAAAGAGCCTGGATATCATATTTTAAGAAATTATGCAAGAAAATTGCTCATGAAACAAAGCAAAAATAGAATCTACTGAGAGAATCCTCAAAATGAAAATTTCTAGCCAAAATCTAGAACTTCCAAGCAAAGAAAAATCCTACAAGAATCAGAGTTCAAGTATCAAGGATCATGGTCAAAATCACACATCTAAGGATGGTTTGGGGCAATTAGGTGGATAAAAGCACTAGGCTTGGAGTCAGGAAGATGTGAGTTCAAATGCAGCCTCAGACACTTACTAGCTGTGTAAACCTGGGCAAGTGACTTAACTGTTTGCCTCAGTTTATTCAGCTGTAAAATGAGCTGGAGAAGAAAATGGCAAACCACTCCAATATCTTTGCCAAGAAAATTCCAGATAGGGACACAGCAGGACAGGACTGAACAACAACAACAAAGATCATTTGCTCTCTCTTATCTCTTTGAATTGGTGATATGACCCCACTTTTCTTCATTGAGAAAAGATTAAGATATCTATCAAATGGAAGAGTCCTTTTGTTCCAAGAGTGAGGGGAGTAGTTCAGGAGGTTGAGTTATCACTCGACCATTCTATTATTAACTTCATAATTAACTACAAATATTATTATTAACTACAAAACTGTATATATGTATATATATATTTACATATATACATGCATATTTCCCCCAGTTGCATGCTGAAACAATTTTTTTAATATTGGGTTTTTTTTTTAAGTTTTGAGTTCCAAATTCTGTCCCTCCCTTTCTCCCTCGCTCTCTTTCCCCCTCCCTGAGATGGTAAGCAATCAAATATAGGTTATACATGTGCAATCATGTAAAACATTTCCATATTAGTAAATTTGTACAAGAAGACTCAAAGAAAAAGAATAAAAGAAAGAGAGTGAAAAATAGCATGCTTCAGTCTGTATTCAAACAATATCAGTTCCGTCTCTGGAGACAGAGAGTATGTTTCATCTTTAGTCCTTTGGGATTATCTTGGATCATTGTATTGCTGAGGATAGCTAAATCATTCACAATTCTTCATTGAACAATATTGCTATTACTGTGTACAGTGTTGTCCTGGTTCTGTTCATTTCACTTTGCATCTGTTCATGTAAGTCTTTCCAGGTTTTTCTGAAATCATCCTGCTCGTCATTTCTTACAGCACAATAACGTTGCATTACAATCATATACTACAGCTTATTTAGCCATTCCTCAATTGATGGATATCCTTTCAATTTCCAATTCTTAGCCACTACAAAAAGAGCTGCTGTAAAAGATTTTCATACAAATAGGTCCTTTTCCCTTTTTAAAAAATGTCTTTGGGACATAGACCTAGCAATGGTATTGCTGGATCAAAGGGTATACACAGTTTTATAGCCCTTTGGGCATAGTTCCAAATTGTTCTCCAGAATGGTTGGGTCAGTTCACAACTCCACCAATAATGCATAAGTGTCTCAGTTTTCCTACATCCTCTCCAACATCCATCATTTTCATTTTTTGTCATATTAGCCAATCTGATAGCTGTGAGGTGCCTGACTTGTCACAAACCTGTATTCTTACATATTGTGATTTTCTTTGTCAAGGTTCCTACAAGGGTTACCTAAAATTGTTTTGGGGGAGGGAGTTATGTTTTAGTTTGAGGCTTTGGTTATATTGTCTTATACTGTCTTGGACCTCAGGCCTAGGTCTAAATATGACTATACTGAAATGTTGGAGAGCATGAGGAACCATGCCAGTTCAAATATCTCTTTCTCCAAGCTTTAATGTTAAATTAAAGAAAAATTGTTTCTGACAGACTTGTGACTAAAAATTCAGAGTATGGTATTAGTACTACTATCTTTTTCTTCTATGCATACTTTATCTCAGTCCCCGCAACAATACTAGGAGATAGATAACCACTCTTTTACTTATGTTCAATCTCTTCCTGTCTACTGGCTCATTTCCTGTTGTTTACAAACATGCCCGTGTCTCCTCTATCCTGAAAAACCAAAAGAGCTCACTTAATCCTTCCATTCCCATTAAATATCTTTCTATGTTTCTTCAGCCTTTTGTAGCTAAACGCCTCAAAGAGGTCATCTATAATTGGCACCTCTATTTTCTCTCCTCTCACTATCTTCTTAACCTCTTACAATCCGGCTTCCAACCTTATTATTCCACTGAAAAGGCTCTCTCCAAAGGTACTGATGATTGATCTCCTAGTTGCCAAACCCAATTGCCTTTTCTTAACGCTCATCTCTTTGACCTCTCTACAGCCTTTGACGCTGTTAATCATTCTCTCCTCCTTGATTGTCTGTTGTCTCTATGTTTACAGGACACTGCTCTTTCCTGGTTTTCTTTCTGCCTACCTGAGTACCCGTCTGTCTTCTTTGCTAGATATTCTTCCAGATCATGCCCTCTAATCATAGGGCAAGGTTCTGTCCTGGGCCCTTTTCTCTTCTCCCTCTATACTACTTCACTTGGCGATCTCATCAGCTCTCATGGATTTAATTACCATCTCTATGCTGATGATTTTAAATTTACCTTTCCTGACCGAATCTCTCTGCTGACTTCCAATTTTGCATCTCCAACTGCCTTTTAGACATCTTGAAACAGATGTCCAATAAACATCTCGATATGTCCAAAACAAAATTCTTTACCTTTCCCCCTAAACCTTCTTCCACTCCTGCCTTCCCTATTACCATAAAGGGCAACACTATCCCCTCATCCCTCAGACTCACAACCTAGGAGTCATCTTGGATTCCTCACCATCTCTTATCTCCCACATCCAACCTGTTGCCAAGACCTGTCAAATTCACCTCTGCAACATCTCTCAAATACCCAATTCTCCCTTCTGACATTGCAACCACTCTTTTACAGGCCCTCATTAATTCATGTCCTGATGATTGCAATAGCCTATTATTGGGTCTTCCTGCCTCAAGTCTCTCCAACCTGTTTTCCATTTAGCCACTAAAGTGATTTTCCTAAAGGCCAAATATGAGCATGTCTCACACACACACACACACACACACAGAGTTTCCCCATCATCTACCCCCTCAATAAACTCTAGTACTTTCCTTTTACCTGCAGGATCAAATACAAAGTGCTCTGTTTGGTATTCAAAGCCCTTGGTAACCTAGTTTCCTCCTACCTTTCCAATCATCTTACATCTTAGTCCCCACCACTGGCCTGTTGGCTCTGTCAATCAGCTCCAGGGATTTTCTCTAGCTGTCCCTCGGGCCTGGAATGCCTTCCCTATTCCACCTCCCCAGCTTCCTTAAAATCCAAAATAAAATCCCACCTTCTATAGGAAGCTTCCATTACCCCTCTTAATTCCAGTACCTTCCCTCTGTTAATCATTTCCTATTTATCCTGTATATAGCTTGCTTTGTATATATTTGTTTGCATCTTGCCTCTCTTTGCATCTCTAGCACTTTGCTTAGTGTCTGGCACATACTAGATACTTAATAGATGTTTATTGGTTGATTGATATTATCCCTAATTTTACAAATAAGAAAGCTGAGGTTAAGTGAGAAATTGTGATTTGGTCAAAGTCATCAGATGGCCATGCTGTGTCCACAACCCACACCTTCTGCCTCAAAGTACAGTGTTCATTTCCGTTATATTATGTGATTGACACAGGCAATGAGTACAGAGAAGGGAGAGATCATTCTGCCTGGGATGATTAGAAAAGGCTTAATGGAACAGCCAGGATTTAAAGTAAGAATTTAAGTGTGAGTAGGATTATGACAGGCAGAGAGGGAGATGACAAATATTTAGAGTAAAAAAACATTTTATCCATTGTCATTTTAAACTGAAAGTGGAATTAACGGAATATAATTCAGAATAAATAATACTAATATTGGTAAGTGACATTTTCGAGCTGTACCTGGCACCTAGGAAAATAGCTGTATCAATATCTCTGTATCTGTTCAGTTATTTTTCAGTGTGTCCAACTCTTCGTGACCCCATTTGGGGTTTTCTTGAAAAAGATACTGGACTGGCTTGTCATTTCCTTCTCCAGCTCATTTTACAAATGGAGAAACTTAGGCAGACAGGGTGAAGTGACTTGCCCAGGGTCACACAGCTGGTAAATGCCTGAGGTCAGATTTGAACTCAGGAACATGAGTCTTCCTGATTCCAGGCCAGCACTACATCCACTGTGCCACCTACCTGCCCACATCTCTATATACTGAAACCTAATTAACGTTTATAATCAAAGAGAAAGCTGCTCATAAAAGCATAATGCATTTTGGTCCAGGGTAGCACACCCATGACTGAATAACATTAAACGAATGGTTGCTTTAAACTCTTTAAATTTTTTTACTTTAAAAATATTCTGAGCTTAACAAACACCAGATAAAATTAGAATTTCCACATATAAAATAGGATAGAAAAAATAGAATTGTATATAAAAATGTGAATCTTTATTATATACCGCTTGTTTTTCCTTTTCCTTTACCCTTATGGGTGGGGTTTAAACCGCTGCATTAGTTATGATACCTTAACTGGGTGTGAATAGGTTTCGATCAGTCAGAAGAATGAAGTTTGCAAAATCTTCAAAAGCCATCGGATGAGGCAAAATAATCTCAGACAGGAAGGCTGCTCCAATAGGCTGGGAAGCTTGGCCGTATCTCCAGATGTTGTCTGTAAGTTATTGAGTGAGTTAAGGAGGCAAAGGAATTCCAGAAATTAGTGTATTCCAGAGGAGGACCTGCCTGGGGTTAGCCTTGGCCAGATTTCCTTTCCCTACCCCGACCCCACCAAGACCTTCCATTTTCTAAGGATCCAGAAGATGCTAGACCTCTCATCTTCCAATCAGTATTCTAAATGCTGCCTTGAGATCAGCAATATCTGCGCATGAGCAGAAACCAAACTGGACACGGATTAATCATGCTTAAGAGAAACTTCTGGAGCATTCCAGAAAGAGAACAAAAAGACTTCCTGCAACCAGGAGGTGTGAGTTACCCTGCTGCCACATGTTCTCTTTACTGTTACTAGGACTCTGTATGTACTTGAGGGAGAATGTGTCACAGACATTGGGGGGGGGCGGCATTTTATACCAATTTTTCTTACTGTACCACCTTAGTAAATTTTGTTGTTGTTGAGTTGTTTTTCAGTCATGTCCAACTCTTCACAATCCCACTTGGGATTTTCTTTTTGTTGTTGTTTTTTTGCGGGGTAATTTGGGTTCAGTGACTTGCCCAAGGTCACACAGCTAGTAAGTGTGTCAAGTGTCTAAGGCCGGATTTGAACTCAGGTCCTCCTGACTCCAGGACCGGTGTTCTACTCACTGCACCATCTAGCTGCCCCTTGGGGTTTTCTTGTTGAAGATATCAAGATGGTTTGTCATGTCCTTCTCCAGTTCATTTTACAGATGAGGAAACTGAGGCAAGCAGGGTTAAGCGCTTGTTTAACACAGCCAGTAAGTGTCTGAGGCTGGATTTGAACTCTGGAAGATGAGTCTTCCTGACTTCAGCCCCATAATTCTATCCACTGCAATCCCTACCTGTTTATCTTAGTAAATACCCCTTCCTAAAAGCTACTTAAGGCTGACTAAAGTTGTTCTCAACTAATATTCTTGGCAGAGAGCACGCCGGAATGAGGGTTTGGATTGACAATACTAGAGAAGAAACATCCCAATGCCTAAAACCTGAGGGGGTGATAAGAGTGAGCCTAACTCTGGGAAAGTAAGCTCAGAACTTTCACTCCTTAAATATATAATAAATTCTACTTGTAACTTTCACAACTGTCCTGCCAGTCTGTGATTCCTTTTGGCTTTTCTTCTGTTTGCTTCAGTATATTTTAAAAATACTTCAGTTATCTTTTTTTATTTTGGGGGGGAGGGGGAAACGACTCTATTAAGTACCTCCTTTCCTCCAGGAGAAAACAAAACCAAACCTTTGGAACAAATATGTTCTCATTTTTCCCAGAGTTGTTAGTTGATCCAATTTGTTTCAGGTAGGTGAGTCATTGTTTTCAGATTCAATTCCCTTTCCTTGTGGAAGATGCCCTCTGGCACCTTGTTGAAAGTACAGAGGATGAGTCCTAGGCCTGGACATTTGCTCACTATTTGATTAAGTCTCAGCATCTGAGGGCGATAGGGGATACAGTGGGTGATCTGAGGGCCTTCAGGGTATTGGGAATTGAAGTTAACCTATTTTACAATGCCCATAAAAGTAAACAGGGAGTCTTTAGTCAGGTAAAAATGTCAAAAAAATTAGAAAACCTTAGAAAGAAAGCCTAGCATAGACAAGAAACTAAGATGTGATTTGGTTCTTCTAGGAGGTGGGGAACCTGTGTTTGCATAGCCTCTCCACCGGAAGCTTTGAAATCCTTGAAAAGGCACAGACACAGACATATTGCAATTGTAGGTGCTTTCACTGGTGCTGTTCAAGAGGTGGCAAGAAGGCAGTGGGGGCCCCATCAATAACAAAGCCTCAGGAAAATATGTAGCCACTGGCCCAGCCCCCTGGACAGAAAAGGAGGAATTTCCTTGACAGTGCCAAGTTCCTAGAGACATCCAGGGTCCAACCTTCTAGAGAAAGAAGAAGGGTAGTTCTTAGACAACCATAGCTTCATGAAGAGAAAATAATCAGACTCTACTCCCAGAGGTAGAGCTATAGTAAAGGGCTGAACCACAACATGGTAGAGGAAAAACTTGAACTTTGCCCCCGTTACTACTCAGCATTATTCAAACAGTGAAAGTCCCACTGTAATATGAAAGATCGCCTTTCTTTTTTTAATAGTATTTTATTTTTTCCGATTACACATAAATACAAATTTTAACATTCATTTTTTGTAAAGTCTTTTGCTTTTGAGTTCTAAATTTTCTCCCTCTTCCTTTCCCTTACCCTCCCTAAGGTGGTAAGCAATTTGATATAGGTTATATACATGAAATCACATAAAACCTATTTCCATATTAGTCATGTTGTAAAAGAAGAAACATAACAAAAGGGAAAAAAATCATTAAAAAATAAAGTGAAAATAATATGATTTCAACTGCATTCAGGCAAGGATTGCCTTTCTAACAATTCTATGTTAATTTCCTTCCAGATTGAATCTAAGTCATTAAGGTAACACTGTAAGTCTGAAGGCTTGGATAGGTCCTTGTATTTGAAGGTGGGACTCATTAAAATGAGGGAATTGAATTGTATTGTCTACTTATTGGCTATCACGAGCCCTTTGTGTTTTGCATTTTTCTGTAGAGTAAAAGTTGCCTTCTATTTGCATATTCCCTTTAGCTACCCAAATATTGAGGTCTCATGAATCATACACATCATCTTTCCCTGTAGGAATGTAAACAAAACAGTTCAACTTTAGTAAGTCCCTTGCAATTTCTTTTTCTTGTTCTTTTTCTTGATTATCTTTTCATGCTTCTCTTGATTCTTGTGTTTGAAAGTCAAATTTTCTATTCAGCTCTGGTCTTTTCACTGAGAAAGCTTGAAAGT
>CM053622.1:148840947-148861801 GCA_028646595.1 Phalanger gymnotis | reverse complement strand
GTGGGACAGACCTTACCCAGAGACCATCCAGGCTGTCCTGGGCTGGAGCCCTGCTTCCCTCTGCCACTTTGTGGGTTCTGCAGCTCTAGAATTGGTTCAGAGCCATTTTTTTATAGGTTTTTGGAGGGACTTGGTGGAGGGCTCATGCCAGTCACTGCTTCCCAGCTGCCATCTTGGCTCCCCCCTCCTCCCCCTTGCCTTCTATTTGATATGCATTTGTAGGGGAAAGGATTTCACCCTCCCATCTCAATTAATGTAATCACAGAAGCCCCAGTAAATAATCAGTGTAAAGAAAGTCATTCCTTTCTCATCCCAAATGATGTAGTAACAGAAACAAATAATCAATCTACACGGGAAAAAAAGATGAAGAATTTTCCTAGAACCCCACTATAATGTACAAATAAGTACTTAATCGCTTTAAGAACGGTGTTCGCCGTTGGATAAAGGCAAATTACACAAATGAGAAAACATGTTATGAATGACCGAATCTTTTAAGCCCCATGAGGCCTATGTATAAAAACAGCATAAAAACATTTTGGGAGTTCCACCAATCCACTAGAATCCACTGAAGGATTCTAGGTAGTTGAACAGTTGAGGATTTTAGTTTCAAGAGTTGGAGCTTGAAGCAGAGGAAAAATCATGCCCATGAGAGGGGACCAATGGAGTTAAGGGGAGATTTCCCCTCTCTTACCCAGAGCCGTGTCATTGGAGATACCAGCCAAATAGGAGACAATTCACCTAGACATTAGATGACTGGTGCACTGAGGACAGATACAGATGTAGAAAGACAGTCCCTTTAGGAAGGAGGCAGATTCAGGAAATGACCCTCCTACAGTAAAGAGACTTTGGACTCAAGAAAGGAGTAGATGCTTGGAGCCCAGTTGAGTGGCCCACCCAGCAGAGAACCACACACAAGAAGAGTTTGAGAATGCATGAAAATGCTGTAAAGACAAGTGAGTCTTCCAGTCTAAGGACTTATGAATTATTCCTTTGCCATACATGTTCCCTATGTACCCCTCACTATCATTCTATCTTAAGTTTGAGCCTACTCTTCCCATAAATACTGTCCATATTTGTGGGAGAGTGCATCCCATGTTTGGGGGGCAATGTTTTGTGCCAACTTTTCTTACCAAAACATCTTAATAATGCTGTTGCTAAAAGCTAGTTAAGTCTACTGGCTTATTATCAACTAGAGGGACTCTGGAACTATGGTGCTAGAAGACACTATCCATAGGATTATCTGTAGAATCTGAGATAGCAGCCACCCCTTCTGGGGACCCAACCTGTGTATGGAAGTGGAAGTTGTAGAGTAATCCAGAGGGGAGTTTTTACACATTGTTACCATGATTGTGTGCATGGGAACTAGGGGTTCTTCTGCTCACATCTGTGGATAGGAAACTGAGCGGGAGAAAGGGGAACAAGGCAAAGTGATATGATGTAGGGAAAAGCTGCCCCCAACAATGAACACTGGTCATGCAAGTCCAAAACTCACATTCTGGGGCAGGAGTTATACTATCAAACACTGTTCCCTTCTATAGCAGTATAGGAAAAGCAAACCTTCCCATTTTAAGATCTAACTACAGTTTACAAAGACATTCCCAAGACTAAAAGAGAATAATCAAACAGATCTACAACAAAATCAATAGTTCATGAACATCAGACATTCTTGTGGTTGAACTCCATGACCTCTGGAGCCCTTTCCTGCTTTAAAAATCCTGTTTTTTTGTGTACTCTCCTCCTTGTGACTGGGTAGTCACTTTCACCTCTAGGCGCCATCTTTTCTTAAGGCCTCTGCAGTGCTCCCTGATCATGGCAACGTGTCTTTGAAGGGTACAGTTTCATCTTAATAAAGAGCTCCCTTAGCACCTGGGAGAAGAACTTAATGCATGGACTGGGACTAAAGGAAAAGGAAGGCTAGATAGTGAATATAAATGTAATCAGTGAGAAGTGTGATAAAATCCTAAATGAGCTGTTATTTGGACTCCACAAGCAAAATAATTTTAGTTGAAGGACAATCCTATTGCTAAGCCTTTAAGGATTCTGTTGCCACTGCAAAGTCAAAGATCTGCAGTGTTATTAACTCAGGAAATTAGGAGAAGAGTGAAAATCTGATAGAGTCCCTACCCCCCTCCTTTCCTCTTCATGCAGACTCTTCTGCAGGCTATATGGTGGTTGCCTAGGAAACAGCTTGTACATGAGATCCCAGAAAATGTGCTTGTCAGATGGTAAAAGATGTGGAAAGAGGCAGCTTTATGCAGCCTCTATCCTTTGGGAAATCTCTGGAAAGAAAAAGGCGTAATCATAAATAAATGTACTTTGTTTCACAAAAATAAAAAATACCAATTTAATAGCAATGCAGCTCTGCATATCTAACAACACACAGACTAAAAGGCTGGGTAAACAAGTGGTAGCCCAATTTCCAGTGCTAGCTCCGTCTCTAACAATCTTGGATGCGGCATTTGGGGTGCACCATTTACCCCCTCATTTCCCCGGTATCCCAATGTATTAAGTGGAGTTCATGATAATTACCGTCTTTACCACCTCACAAGGATGTGCAAGAGAGACTAGTAAATCTTTCACATAATAGACAATATTTATTGAGTGAAGGAATGACTTTTCTGTTCATGTCTGCCTGGCCAATAATTAAGGAATTTCACAATCTCAGAAGAATAAAAATTAATGGCCATCGAAAGAGCAATGGAAAGGCATATGGTGGGTTAGAATAAGCAGGGTGTGGTGTTAATACCAATAATGATTTACACACAGGAATTGTTGTCAAAGGCAGCAACATCAAGGTTGTTGTGCCTGGAAAGGGAGTTAGGCCAGATATTTAGTGAGAGTGAAGGCTAACAGATAAACTTCTCAAAAATTGTAATGGAATTCATAAAATATTGAAAGAACCACTAAAAGGTCTGAACAAGAAGTTGGGTGGCACTGTGGATAAAGACTAGAGAGAGTTAGCAGGATCTGAGTCCAAATTTGACCTCAGATATTTAGTAGCTGCATAACCCTGGGAAAGTCACTTAACCTCCATCTGCCTCAGTTTCTTCAGCTGTAAAATGTGGATAATAATAACACCTCTCTCCCAAGGTCGTTATGAGAATAAAAAGATAATATTTGTAAAGTGCTTAACAAATTCTAAAAGTGCTATAGAAATATAAGTGCCTCATTATTATTATTATTTTGACTATAGCTGACAATTATAACATTATATGTATGAGGCAAGATTCCAAATACGGATGGATAACAATCCACTGACAAGTGCTAAACTGGATGCTGCCAGCCAGAAATGGGTAGTGCAACTGGCCAATTATGAGTTCAGTATTCATTATTAGTCATGAAAGAACAATGTGAACACAGATGCCCCATACAACAGAAACCTTGGTGATCACCATGGAGAGAATGAAAGCAATCTGTTATGCACAGCGAACAGTCACTAATACAAGAAAAGTCAGCTGAAAGTCTGAGATTTCACTCCGGAGAGCATACTGGGAGCAAAAGTAAATTTTATTATCACTAGACTAGTATAGCTGCAGGATAAAGGCCTGTAACAGGCCAAGAGAAATGTGAACTCAGGCTTAGCTACCCACTGAGATCCCCTTGAGATTTCTTGTCTTTGAGACAAGACTGTTTACCACACCACGGTCACCATCTCCCCTGGAAGTTCGCTCTGCTCCTCTGACATCCTCAGCCAGAAGTCTACTACAATAAGTCCAGGTATGAGGTGATGAAGGCCTGCTCTAGGTGGCAGTGTCAGAGGAAAAGAGGGGCCATATGCAAGAGATATTGCTTAGGTAGAATCAACAGAACTTGGGAACAGATTGGATATGGGATGGTGAGAAATTGAAGAATTGAGAATGACACCTAGGTTATGAGCCTGGGTGACTGGGAGGATGGTAATGCCCTTGACAGTAGTAATATGGAAGTTAGGAAGGGGGGAGGACTTTGGGGGGAAAAGCAAGGAGTACATTTTGGTGACGCTGAGTTTAAGATGACTTTGGGACATCCGGTTCAAGACATCCAATACGCAGCTAGAGATGTACGACTAGAAGTCAGAAGAGAGGTTAGAGCCAGATAAATAGATCTGAGAATCTTTTTTTTATAAATATGATAATTGAATCCACAGGATCTGATGATCTCAAAGAGAAATAGCATAAAAAGGAAGAATAAGTCCCAAGACAGAGCCTTGGGAGACACTCACGGTTAGAAGACACAGGCTAGATGAAGATCTAGGAAAGGAAACAGAGTCAGAATGGTCAACCAAGTCAGAGGAGAATCAGAATAGAGAAGTACCATGAAAATCTAGAGGGAAGAAAGTATTAAGAAGAAAAGGGTGATTGACAGTGCCAAAGGGTTCAGAGAGGTAAAGAAGGTCCTGCAAAGGTGGCTACCTGTTGCCTTTGGGAGAGGTAGGCTGCTTCCAGGGAAAGAGGAATTGAGGAGGTGGGCTTTACAAGGTAATTGCCTTGCTATTGCAAATGGACAGTTTGCTACCTGATAATGGCACAAAGAAAAAGATCTGGGTCAAGATTCAAATGAAGAAGCTGTACTGTATACTGATATTCATTTGAAGTTGGAGGAAGCTTGATAGGACTGCCTTTGCCCAAATATCCGGGAAAGGACTGTATCCAGAGGAGGCCCATTTTCTATCTAATGCTGTCTCTGGGAGGGCTCCAAAGGAAATAGAGAGCTTTACTTACTAGGAGCTGGAGCCAACACTATTCAGCCTGGGCCAACCACAGGCTCAGCAAAGGACTGCAGGTCAATTGGCCAGTGGATTTCAAGCTACTCACAATAGACATGGAGAGTAGGAGGGCAGAATTGATAGTGGGTCATTGCAGAAATGGTAGGAATAACCAGCTAGTGACCAGGCTGAAATATCATACTGCTAGTGTGATGGAGGAAACTGTGTGTTCAGCCAGGTGGTGCTGCTGAAGAGCATGTAGAAAACACAATACATGCTTCTTACATGGATGGAGTACAACATGTGCTCGCACGTGACCTATGTATTTGGTCATACAACACAAAATTATATACAACTGTAACATGAATGCTGAGAGGTAACAAGATATAATGGCTAGCAGGTCAGTCTGGTTGTTAGAAAAGCCTAGCTTCATGTCCTGTCTCTGTTGCCATGTGGCCATGAGCAAACCACTTAACTTCTCAATAGCCTCAGATAATTCTAACGCTATAAATTTCAGGCAAGTTGACTGGCTGATCTGGGGAAGGGAGTTTCCACACAGAGAATTACCTACACTGATGAAATCACTATTCTGACCTCCTCCTCCCTAAATGGATGTTACATACTATGTACCTGCGTATGACAGTGCAATCAATGTCTAAGCTAATGGATAGATACCTCATGATATAAATCTACATCTTGCATGTCATTAACCAGAATAATTTTCAAGGATTCCAAAAAAATGTTTTTGAGTGGAAGTTGGACTTAACAAATGTAGGTGAATTGGAAAGAAAGACTTATACTCCAGGCTGCAATAAGAAGGGGAAAGACAAGAAAGAACTACATTTCCCAGAATGGTTGGGACTAGCAGGCAAATGCTCATTGGGAGAAAAAGAACTCCAATTCCCATGAAGCCTATGAGCCAATGGTGCAAACTGATTTTTTTCCCCCTAAGGGGATTAAAGAAGAAGAGTAAGAAAAAGAGAGAAGATGGAGGTTACTGCTGAGCTCATGACCACACAGATCAAGGAAGTTTCCATGAATACACATGTTCAGTAGAAATACTAGTTCTTTGTTGCTGGACTCAACAGCTATAATTCTGCCTGGAGCAGAAGGAGGAGATGAGATGTCTAGTTCTGAAAAGTTTGCAAATAGTGATCACAGTTAGAAGCTCTAAGTAGTACCAGCAACATATGCAACTAGGAGCAATTTTAAAATAGGGATGCCAAGACTGTGCACAATGAAAAATTTAATCCCCTCATTCTGGTTAGAAAAAGAGAATGAGTCCTATCAGAGGCAAGACTCTTCTAGAGGCACCTGTTTCCTAAACTACCTTGGAGATATAAGAAACAAAAGTGGATAGATAAAAATTCCTGAAATTGTTTTACTGGTTCAGGGCTGCTCTTTACCTGGGCCTGCTGGTATAGTTAACACCAAATCAAGTTAATTTCAGGAATTCCCAGTTTTCTAACTTAGTAGAGAGAAAGCAGGTCAGGTAGGTGAATTTCTATCAAATCAGGTTTGAACTTGAGTTTGTGAAGTTTCGACAGTGAGTGTAACCCCTGGGCTACAAGCATAGACATTAAGAATTCACACAGAATTGAGAAGGTATGGAGAAATTATTTCAACAATGAAAAGGGTTTACCTCTACCAATTACCTACACCAAAGGACAGCTAGGTGGTATAGTGAATGGAGACTGAGGAAGACAACTCTCTGAATTCAAATCTGGCCTCAGACACTTACTAGCTGTGTGACCCTGGGCAAGTCACTTCACCCTGCTTGCCTGAGTTCCTCATCCTAAAATGAGATGGGGAAGGAAATGGCAAATTGCTCCAGTATCTCTGCCAAGAAAACCTCAAATGGGGTCACAAAGAGTCATACATGACTGAATAACAACACCATACCAATTAAGTCCCAGATCTATCCAAATATCTATAATAACACATAAGTATATATTTGCATGAATACACACATGCATGTATACACATATAGGTGTATATGCATGCATACATACATGTATAATTGCATACACAACCACACACACATATATGCACACATATTGTATATATTGTGATGAGTGGAGATTCAAGTGTAGCGAAGGCCTCCTATGTAAGTTTGAGAGTTCACTCTATTAAACCCATAGTGAGTAGGATGTATCAAGGTTGCCAGAGGTTAAAGCAAGTTGTGTGGGGTGCCCTCAGGCATAAACGCACAAGCATAGGTAAATTGGTGAATATGTTAGATCAGGTATACATTTAATGAAAGACACATACACAGACTTTCATCCCATCTGCTTCTCAGCGCTATTCTACTATGTCTGGGAGCTCTTAATCCACTTTGGTTTATTAATCTCTCTCTAATTACCACCACTCCTGATTATCAGCTCAAAGTGACACCAAGCAGTTTGTGATGCTGAGGGAGAAATCACTAACTTTGCTACATCTTTGTGGGATATATCTCCTGCCTGCCACACAAACTTGTCCATTTAACCAAAATCTGTATTGGTGCTGATAAAATTAACCACACAATGAGAATTAGCAGCTATTAGTTTTCTTTCTACAAAAAAGGAGGAATAAACAGTAGAAATGAAAGAACGGGGAGCAGAGGGGAAGGGTAGAATCTGGGGATATGCCCAATCAGTACCAAGTACTTCTAGCTGCAATCAAAAGTTAGCTTCTTTCGGTTCCTCTCTCTTGTGGAGAGGATTTAAGGGGAAACTGCAGAGAGGCAGGGCAATTCATCACATTTGCTCTTGTGCTCCTAGATGGCAGGGGACTGATTTCACCAGTCATCTTCTGTGTCATGTTGTCTTTCTTTTTCAGATCTTGCTTCAGTGTGGTCAGAATAGCCAATATCCTCATTCCCAGAATTAGCAGTAATGACTCATAATGGTCTCTCAGGAGGTGGTAACTGCTAAGGACACTGGGATCCAATGGTGCCAGTCCACGTGGTCCCTAATCCACTGATAGAAGATGAGCTCTGAATTCTCACTCTCAATTCAACTCAAGTCCTTCCAGCATCTTATCACAGAAATATCCTTAAAGTATTCCCAGAAGTTTTCACAAAGGTCTTGCCAGTTCCAAAACACCAATAGCTTGCGCATCACAGGGTTGCCTCTTTAAAGCAACACAGGTTACATAATGAATGAATGAATGAATGAGATACAAATACTTAGCTTTTTTTTTCAGGTGTACTCCTGAACAGTTATGCTTAATTTTATGTTTTTTTAATGGACTCGTGTTTTCAATGCACTGAAGTTCATTATTTTAAAAGCACCTTATCATGAACCTTATTTTAAGTTCAGCTTTTTAAAATGTAAATTACCACTTTCTAATTTATTCTTTTAATAAAATTGGGGGTTTGTATATAATATGTTAGGGGTTTTTTTAATATTAGAGTCTTTGAGCTCTTCAAAATTAAAGCAATATAAAATACAAGGTGTGATGAAGACAGATTTTTTTTGGTGCTTAAGGAATTCAGAAGAGATAAAACTGGTTGGTTGGTTGGCTTCGTTCTCAAAGAGGACCAAAATGACATCACTATGTTTGAGTCAAGATTCAATGTCTCTGACTGTGGCTGATCAGGCCATTAGGAGCTTGGAATGTTCTACTGCAGGTTGGGCACAGATAGTCTGTGTGAACATTTGGGGTGGATACTCCAAACCTGTGCATCCTGCATTTCCTTTGAGCTTTTTCAATT
This sequence comes from Phalanger gymnotis, assembly GCA_028646595.1. Classification (NCBI taxonomy): domain Eukaryota; kingdom Metazoa; phylum Chordata; class Mammalia; order Diprotodontia; family Phalangeridae; genus Phalanger; species Phalanger gymnotis. The sequence goes on along the minus strand of CM053622.1, from coordinate 148,853,420 downwards.
TTTCTTTGCTCATAGAGCACAGCACCTTCTCTGATGTGAGAGCGCCATGCTGAGTGGTCCTGTGCCAGTGTCTCCCATGTCACACAATCGAGTCCAAAGTTCTTGAGAGAGACCTTGAGAGTGTCTTTGTATCGCTTCTTCTGACCACCATGTGAATGCTTGCCCTGTGTGATTTCTCCATAAAATAGTCTTTCTGGTAAGCATATGTTTTGCATGTGAACAACATGGCCAGCCCATTGGAGTTGTGCTCTCTGAAGAAGAGTTTGAATACTTGGAGTTTGGTTTGAGTAAGGACCTCAGTGTCCAGATAAAACTGGCACCTGAAAATGAACACCTTTTTTAAATGACTATGTCTTGCTCTGGACTGGGAGAGATGGGTGCAAGTAATATTGACAGAGTGAAAGTAGGTAATGATCTTTTCTTATCTATTTCCTGGTATTTTTTTTTAATCACATACTCAATGGATGGAATTTTACTTAATGTAGAGTATGTTGCATTTGTGGGCAGCTAGGGGATGCAGGTGATAGAGTCCCAGACTTGGGGTAAAGAAAACTCAACTTCCTAAGTACAAATCTGGTCTCAGACATTTACTAGCTGTGTGACCCTGGGCAAGTCACTTAACCCTGCTTGCCTCAGTTTCCTCATCTGTAAAATGAGCCAGAGAAAGAAATGGCAAACCACTTCAGTGTCTTTGCCAAGAAAACCCCAAAAGGGGTGACAAAAAAATCAGAAATGAATGAAAATGACTGAACAGCAACAAAAATATTACACATATACATCATATTATAGCAGATACTCCTTTTCAATGCATCCTCTTGAAACTCATTCAGATGCCTGTTTCTAATAGTAAAGGTTCAAAGTGGGAGGAAAAGAGAGATGTGGAGGGAGCACTTTTCTCTGAGGTCTCCAGGCCTAGGAATTATCTTACCTGACCATCATAATAGACCTAATTTTGTTGGTCTTCAGGATCTTTTCTATCATTCAAACTGTTTTGTTCTAGCTGTAAAATTACAGTTCATTTTTCTATGTATGGAGCCATTAGAATATGAGAAAAGCTTCTGATTGAGAGGCACCACACATAGAACCAGATGTCTTTGTCTTAAGAACCTAACACAATCACTCCCCTTCTTCCAGGGATAAACTTTTACTCTAAGACAGAATTTACTATTGGAAAATGAGTTTTTGGAGTGCTACCATTATTTTTTAAAATAAAATTAGGCAATAGTTCACTTTTTTCAAAAGGCACTGGACAGAGGGAAAAATTCTTCCTTTTTTGCTGTCAAGATCTCTGAAAGCAAAATCCAACCTCAAAACATGAAACTAACAAGATTTAATTAAGATTATATTATTGCCATTATGATAAATTTACTAGCATAAATAACAACTGGCACTTACGTAGCCCTTTCAAATATGCAAAATATTTCATACATATTAGCTCATTTGAGCCTCACAACAAACTTACGAGGTATGCTCTACACATATTTCCATTTCACAGATGAGGAAACTGAGGCTCAGACAACTTAGATGATTTCTTCATCACACAGCTATAAAGTGCAGCATCAGAAGCAAGATCTGAATTCAGATCTTCCTGATGCCAAGTCTAATATTCTATCCAGTATACCATACCATCTTCTTGTAATAAAAACTTAAGTTCAGTCCCAAATTAAAAATTCATATTTTGATCTCTCCATTTTTATTAAATAGAAAAAGAATCAACATATATTTGACTCCATGTAGTAAAAAAAAGTGCTGGATATGGATTTATAAGAACTGGATTCTAATTCTGGTTCTTCCACTTAATATTTGTATGACCTTGGGTAAGTCTATTTACTTCTGGAGTTCAGCTGTAAAAATGAGAAGAGTAAATGAATGAATGAATACAACATTTATTAAATGTTCCCTATATGCAAAGTACTGTGCTAATTGTTGGGGGTATAAAAAGAAAATTCAGACAATCCCTGCCCTCAAGGAGCTCACATTCTAGTGAAGAGACAACATATGGAAAGCTTAAGCTACAAGTCAGATGGAAAAGTCCCATGGTCTTTGAGTGTATTGACGCAAGGCAGATAATAATGCCTCTGATTTAATATCATTTCCACTGATAAAATTATATCAGTTTCTGATGTTGAACCATTTGATGCTGGAATGAAACTATTACTGTTCCAAAAGCTTTTGGCAATAGGGTCCTGGGCTGTTTTCATCTGAATCCGAGGGGAGATGGTCAAGGAGGTGGTGGAAGGAACCTGCCTGGTTCATGCTTCCTCTCTCTCAGGGTGCCTTGTTGCTTCAGCTGGGCTGGTTCACCTGCCCTACGAATGGCATTTGGTGGGATGGCTGTCCCCTTAAAGGATCTGCCTAAGCAGATAATAGCTATGAGGGTTAGGAGGGAAGCAGGATCAGTGGTCTAGGTAAGGTGTGCTGCCACTCCCAGGATTCTTGTGTCTTTCTGATTTGAACTAAGAAGTTGTCAAACTCTAGGTCTTACGATCTTCATATTTTAATAAAGTCTCCATACTTTAACAAAATAAAAATAAAATAAAAATGTTCATATTTGTTCTGTGCCCCCATCTCAACCTAAATTTCAGTAAAATTACACATTCTAATTTATATACTATGATTTTTTTCTCTAAAGTGAAAAGATAAAATGGAATCCCCAATTGGCTTACGATGTGGGGGACTGAACAATTTTTTTTAAGGTTTGATCCATTTATTTTATTTTAATATTTGAAAATTTTCCATTACACTATGATTTTTCATAGAGTATTGCCTGTGGATCAGCAATCATAAGGAATTACAGGATCTGAGAGTTGGAAGGGACCTCAGAAGCTATGGAGTCTAGCATCTATACCTGACGTAAAATTCCTTCCAAACCATCTCTAACAAGTGGTTGTCTGGTCTAACTTAAAGGCTGCCAGTGGGGGGCAACCCACAATTTCCAACTGAAGCTCATTTTCTTTTGGAGAATTGTGATTATTAAGAAAGCTTTTTTTTTTTTTTGATGTAGATCCTAAATGGGAATGAACAATTAATTTATAAGCATGTTTGGAATGACGGTATGAAGACAACGTACGGAAAGACATGGCTATTTGTTTTCACTACAAAATTAACTTTGAACATTTTACATTTCAGGGAATCTACTTAAACTATTGAAGGTCATGCTCTTTTCCTCTCTTAGTTTACAAAGTCAGAGAGTCAGTCCTTAATTTTCTGATAGAGAACCATGTGAAACTAGAAAGAAATTAATGCCTCTGCTTGACTAAAGAGAGATAAGGAAGTTGGGATGGGAAGGGAAACATGTTTTCAAAATAAGGCCTATAGAACAATACTGAAACCAGGGCTAATAGCCCTTCCTCTTCTTCTATAGCAGACTGCACTTATCAGGGTATCCTTTAGTGACCCTGCCACCCTGGGTCATGTGACATCCTTAAAGCTCTAATTGGAGCTGAATTCAGGGAAGGGAGAGGTAGTTCTTTGCAAAGGGAGCCCTCTAGCATTAGAAATGAAACGCTTTTAGAAAGGAAGATTGAAGAGGTTTCTCTAAAAGGAAAAGAGTCTCCCTTTTATTTTTTATGATTCTAAAATTGATAAACACCAGCAAAGCATGAACATTTCTATGTACAAAGAGAAGGAAAATATATTTGTATATTAAACCATGAGTCTCTGCTATTTACAGCTTTGGGTTTTTTTTTAAAGCATATAATAAATTCAACACATCCTATCTGAAGTTGTCCTGTTTGTGTCTCCCTCCGAATTTCCTTGTTTTCTTCTATGCAATTGAAAAAAGTTTCATTGACATTTCTCCTTCTTTTCTCTTTTTGTGTCAATATTACTGTCCTACCCACACTAGACACACACATACCCCAGTCCTCCTTGATTCTGATCACTATACTCTTCAGCGGTTCATCCAAGGCTTCCCCATTTCCCTGAATGTCACTTTGCCATCTCTATTGACATAATATTCCATTAATTCACATGCCATCTTTACAGTTAGCCCTAACTGATCAACACTCTCTTAGTTTCCAGTTCTTCGCTACAGCAAAAATGTTATGAATATTGTTGTACGTATGGGTCCTTCCCCTCCTCTTATCTCTTTGGAATATATTCCCAGTAATGGTATCACTTGGTCAAAGGATACACATAGAGTATTAGTGAATTTAGGAGTTTCGAATTGCTTTGCAGAATGATTAGACCTGTTGAGATTCACTGATAGTACATTAGTATATCTGTCCCCAGGCATCCTACCTTTTAAATTTTAGCAGTCATTTGCATTGAAAGTTTAACATCCAACTAGATACTATGATGGACAGCTAGGTGGTGCAGTGAATAGAATGCTGGGCCTGGATTCAAGAAGACCAGAGTTCAAATGTGGCCTCAGACACTTACTAGCTGTGTGACCCTGGGGGAGTCATTTAATCCTGTTTGCCTCAGTTTCCACATCTGTAAAATAAGCTGCTGAAGGAAATGGCAAACCATTCCAGTATCTTTGCCAAGAAAACCCCAAATGGGGTCACAAAGAGTGGGACACGACTGAAATGAATGAACAACAACAGATATTATTGCAAAATGTAACCAATGTTACAGGCACAGGGGAGGCTACCTCATACAATCCATTTCTCCCTAGCTTTGGTCTTGTACATTGGTAGAAATAAAAAATAAAAAAGGAAGCCAATGTTTGATACATTTGGAACTTGAAGTTTGTTTTTCTTTACAACATTGAACATTTCATCTTGAAATTATCAAATGGAAACTCTTGCTTTTTCCTACAAGGAGTAAGGACATGGATGAAATATTTGGCAGCTTGGCTGAGAACCATAGTCATTCTACTGGTTTGATGGAGGGTGAAAATAGGACCTGAGTCACCTAGAAAACATTAGACAGGAAGCATTACTCATGGAATGGCTAGAAGCAGGCTTTACATCAGCAAGAGTAATAATTTTTAAAGACATTTTGCAGAAAAGACATATTCTGGCCAGGGAATTAAAAGAAGCTTTATGTAAATTCCCTAATTACATGCTTTGCAAAGTTCTCTCAGCTACCTTCATTTGAGCCCCCATTTCCAGGTCTAAGCTAAAGCTACTTCCACGAAGCCTTTACTTAAAACAGTTGAGGGAGAAATGTTTGATTCATTTAATTCTTGTGACTTTGGCCTCTGAACAGTATGAAAATACAGCAGAGAATTCAAAGTTATACTCTCCATGACTTTTTAAAAATATCTTTATTATAATTTATTCTTTCATGTGTACATGTCTTATGTCTTCCTAACTGTAAACTTCTTGAAGGAAAGGATATTATCTTAAGCCCATATTTCATTGCCCATAGCCATGATCCTTTTCTATAGAGTCGGCTACATAAGTAGAAATCAATAATTATTTAATTACTTATTAACTATCATTTACCCTGTTCCCTAAATTACAACGTCAACATTTCTTGACTTCCATACTACTCTATGGCTCTCTTAGTCCATCTGTAAACCCCCATTCTTTTTTCCTCCAGCGAATCCCCTCTATCCCTTTTAGTGGAAGTTTTCATCCATCTAGTAACAACTTTCAATTTTCTTTCCCTAGTCCAGAGCTGATCATTCTGATGTCTATGTTCTTCTAATTGCCCACATTTCCTCAGAAGGTTAGTCAGAAGATCACTTTATAAAATCCTACCTTACTATAACAAATAGTACTATGTTTCAGACTTCCCAAGAATAGAAAGAACTTCTTTTTTCTTATCTCCCCCACCTTAGGTGACAGAATATTGGAGATAGAGTGGACATCCCATGAATAAAAGGAACAACCAAGGGGAAAACTGGGGATCTGTAGGGTGTATAACTGGTTAGAGCACATAACACTAACCTTGAGAAGTTCCGGCATCATTGTTATACCCAAAGAGATCCTGTCTCAACTGATTTTGGAACCATCTTGGAGAACATGATTATAAATTATATTTTCGAGGGGGCCTAGAAAACATGGACAAAACAACCCAGACAATTGCTATTCTGAACATGATTCTGATCAGTAAAAAGAAGCTGGTTGCTCAAGTAGCAATGTTGGCAACTTTGGAACCATACCATTTTAGAAATCACATGAAACTGGGATCTTACCAGTGAAATCCAAGCCCTTATGAACATACACAGCATGCTCAGATTGACACAACCTTCCTCGTGGACTTTGTGGTATTTTATGTCTGTTTGTCCACCTGTCACGTAGTGAATAAAAGACTTTTTGGTTGACTACTGAGCTAGAACTGAGCATGCACGCACATGTCCCTGGACCGCAGTAGGACAGGAGATTAGGATAGTAGACCACAGGCCTCATGAGCACAGGATCCTGCTGTTGCTTCTTTCCCCTTTGTGTTCATTTTTCCCTGCCTCAGGCGACAGAGTATTAGAGACAGTCTACAGCACTATGTCCTTTGAGGGATCAGAACACCAAAGGTCCAGGAACTAGAGTCCATGCCAGAGTTTTCCTGAAATTGAATCCAGTGAGATATGATATCTGTGTAACCCTGTGTAGCAGATGGCAGCCAAGAGGGAAAGAACCACTGATTGTCTGTGCCACATTTGGCAGTGAGCCTGGTGGGTTAATGCTTTGTAGTATCAGCTTTAAGTTTGAGCCCATTTTCCCCATGGAGAGATACATTTCTACCTCTGTTCTTGCTGTATCTTCTGAATAAATATCCCTTGATAAAATCTAATTGAAGTTACTTAGTATGTCAGTATCATTTAGCTAATCACTGGATCAATTAATGATTTAAGGGACACACTGAAAGTAGCTGGGGAATGAGGCTGGGCAGAAAGACATAAGAATGGGAGGTTGAGCTGATTAAAAATAATAAACCTAACCCTTTAAGGGGTGCCCCTAGGACCTCACCTGGTCCAAGTGTACCTTTCATTTACACTGTCTGTATCTTGTGCATACATAGTAATTTACATATTGTCTCCTTCTTTAGAATGTGATTTCTCTGGGTGTGGGAAAAGGACTTTTTCTCCTCTTTTGTTTGCCCAGCATTTGGCAAACTGGGATAACTGGGAGGATGGTGGCCCTTGACCGTAATAGAGAAATAGGAAAGAGGTGAGAAAATTGGGAGGAAAGATAATGAGTTCTATTTTATTTGTGTTGAGTCTGATGAGGGTACAGTCTCTGGGAACCCCCTGGAACCTGATGGGATACAGTCTCTGGGAACCTCCTTGAACTCTCCTTGAATCTTCCCACTAGATCTGGCCTTATCCTGAGGCCATAAGCCATTCTTCACTATCTAGGCCCAAATCTCTACCTAGCCTAGAGTCCAGCTGCTTCCCACCCTTAATCCCATCAAAATCCCGTTCTCTCAGTTCCTGGAGTCTTGACCTCTAGTCACCCCAGTCCCATCAAGATCCTCCTTAAACCCCTCCTCTAGTCACCCCAGACTACTCGACTACCCCTCAATCCCTCCCACAATCTTTCTCTATATAAGTCTCAACTTGCCTCCATGAAGGTGCTGATTCAATCTAGCTCAGTAGTTTGAATCTTGCCTGCTTGTGAAAGCAAGCATCACAAATGATAAGATTTAAGACAACCCAATATGGCAAATCTTTAATAAACTTTGTCTTTTTCCTTGGCTGAGAAAGCTTGAGTCGAATTCATTTGGCAGGATCCAGCGGGTGGGTGTTTTGGGGTTTCAAGCACCCCTAAAAACACATGGTTCCCTACCTCATCATTTTTCTTTAACTTCATCATTTTGGTTCCTTGACCGGGAATACTGCTAATCTCAAGTTCTTCTCCAGCCAAAACTGGAAGGTATGTAAGCCTCTCCCTCTCCCTATCCCCTTCTCACCCTCCAAGTGCTTTTCGGGCCTGACTTCCCAGGTTCCAGGAGGTCAGACAGCTGCGAGGCTGTTTCATACTCAGCCTGAGGTTCTTGGGTTCTCTGTTCTGTGGTTACGTTAGAGGCCATGGACCTGGGCACAGATTCTGAAGCATAGAGGACAAGGACAGACGCCCTCTCTGAAAGTGCATGCCTAATTTCTCAATCCTCTCAGAGCTAGGGGATGGGAAAACCCCAGGTACTTTTTTGTGTTTGTTTTTTTCTGTCTTGATTTGTTCCTTTCTGAGGCTTACTCCCAGATCCTCCTTGGAGGGGGAGGGAAGGAGAGGGAGGGAGGGAGAGACTTCCAGCCCCCCAAGCCCATAATGGGTCAATCCTCTTCAGTTTCTCAAAACCACTTAAAAAAGAAAAAGCTGGTGTTTTTTTGCAACAGTTTGGCCTCAGTATCACCTAGAAGACCACGAATCATGGCCCATTTGGGGGACTTTACAATATAATACTCTCTTGTAGTTAAGAGTTGTACTGCCGCCGAAAAGGAAAATGGAGAGAAATTTCCTACAGAATGGCCTTTGTCAAGCTCTCTCCGAACCCCATTCTCAGAAAAGACTGTAAGATGTTCATAGCTAGAGTCCTCCCACAAAGGGGCAATGGTGATCAACAGGACACTGTGGATGACTCCCTTCTTATGGCCCCCAGGGCTTTGGCCCCAGGCCCTCTTTCTCCTCCCTAACCTTCCCTGAGTGCCCTTCTTTCTTGTGCTTCCCCTTCCTTGGCCACCCCCTCCTTCACTTGGTTTCCCTTCCCTTTTCCTCTAGCCCAACCCCGCTCTTTTCCTGCCTCCTTCACAGTCCAAGTCTCCTACCCTGCATCTCCTCCCAAGCCCCGCCCCCCCTTTGGTGACCCCTGCTCAGGTCCCAGCCAAGGGTCCTGTTGAGGTGCCCCTTCCCCCGAGGGGGCCCCTACTCAGGTTCTGGCCTTGTGGCCTGCCCCTACGTCAGGCCCTGCGGTATCTACCGCCATGGGCCCTAACCCCGAGGCAACCCCTATTCAGGTTCCAGCCTCGGGCCCTGCCCCTACGCAGTACCTCCTCCCCCGGTCCCTTTCTCTGAGGTGGTACCCACTCAGGTTTCTTTGGTATCTCCTCCTCTGACCCCTGCCCCTCCTCAGGTACCAGCTAATCTTCTCCCTTGCCAGCTGGATCCCTTGGTCTTGCAGTCTAATCTAGTTCAGCCTGCACCCCCCAGCCCCTCCCTCACAAGAAGCATCACTTCCTATATCCCTCCCCAAGCTTCAGTTCCCACGAGGCTTTTTCCCCTGAGGGAAGTGCCTACCTCGCCCAGAGGAACAATTAGAGTCCATGTTCCATTCTCCATCTTATTCAGGTTAAAGAGAAATTGGGGCAATACTCAGAAGACCCCACTAGATTTACCGAGGGCTTTAGGGATCTGTCCCTACAATTTGAACTTTCTTGGGGTGATATCTTCTCTACCTGTTGTACCTCTGAGGACAAGAGGAGAATCTAGGAACAAGCTCAGAATTTTGGGGATAGTTTGGCTACCGATGACTCCATAAAATATCCCCCATGTACAGCTGCTGTTACCAATAGTGACCCAGGATGGAATTATCAAAAGAGTGAGGACTAAGGAAAGAAAAATCATATGGTAATTTGCCTGTTAGAAGGCCTAAAAACAGCATTTCAAAAGCAAATAAATTTTAAAAAAATTAGGGAAATTACTCAGGGAGAAAAGGAAAACCCTGTCCTTTTCTAAGACAGGCTAGTAGAAGCTATTAAAAAGTATACAAATTTGGATCCTGATTCTATTGAAGGGGCAACAATACTTAACATGTATTTCATTAATCAGGTTTCCCCAGATAATACGAGGAAACTGCAGAAATTGGCAATGGGACCCCAAACGCCTCAGGCCCAATTACTGGAGATGGCCTTTGGAGTCTTTAGTAACAGAGACCTGGTAGTAGCAGAGGAAAGAGAATGCAGGGAAAGGGCTAGAGACAGAGAACATGCTCAATTCTTGGCTGCTGCCATGGCCAGTTTGTGCTCTTGTTTTAGGCAGTTACTCTGGCCCTACCCACCCCTCATGGGCATTGAAGGGGAAATTAAGGGATGTCTCCAGACATACCCCCTCCCCAGCCTACTTGAAGATCTGTTGTTTGAACACTCCTTTATGCTCTCCTCTGGCCCTGCCCCCTTGTTGGGAAAGGACCTGATGGTGAAATTAGGGAGCCAATTTTCTCTAGTTAAACCTCATAACTCCCTTTTTTTCTCTCTTTACCAGATCTCCCCATGTTCCCTCAGAGGCGTGAGAGAAGGTTGAGCCAATTGTTTGGGATCAGGGACTTTCTGGGCAGCTACTTCTGCCACCCCAGCCATAGTTCTCCTCCAAGATCCTAAAGTGTTCCCCCATCACCTTCAATATCCAATTAAGCCCAAGGCCTGGGAGGGACTGCAACTGTTAATTGCTACTCAAGGCCCTGACTCACACCTTGTAGAGTGAGTCCCAGACCAAGCTAAAGCTTTTAAGACTTTGAATACTAAATTGACCACCACTCCAGCATCAGATCTACCTAGTCCAGTAAAACCTTTCACTCTGTATATTGATGAAAGGAGAGGACAGGCTTTGGGAGTCCTAATGCAGGCCTTAAGACCTGACCCCAAGCCAGTGACTTATTTTTCAAAACAATTAGACTCCATGGCTGCTACAGCAACTCCAATTGAGGAAGCTTCTAAACTTCTAGCTGACCAGCCCCTGGAAGTTCTAACTTCTCATGGAGTTCAGAGCATCCCAGAAGCAGAGAGCCACCAGTGGCTGACTAGCCGAAGGCTCACCAAATATCAAAGCTTGTTTTTAGATACCCCAACCTAATTCTTTGGGTGTGCCACACACTCCTGAACCCCGAAGCAGTGTGGTACACAGAACAAATGGTTAGGGGAGCTAGGTATGAAACGGACATCTTTAATTCCCTCCAGGGAAATTGTCCTTTCTCTATACTCTTATACTGTCTGTTTGGTCTTTGTTTGCTTAACCTCCTTGCCATGTTTGTCTCCTCCAGGCTCCAAGCCATCAACTTACAGATGACTGCTCAGACTATGTCTGGCTATCTCTGGATTGCCTTCTGGCTGTTTCCCACCCTTGATCCTGATCAAAATATCTATACCCTAGCTCTCTTATTGTCTGTCATCTCCAGGTAGCCTTCAATTATTTCCCACTCTGGAGTCTGACCTCACCCCAGTCACCCCAGTCTGCTCTAAACCCCTCCTCTAGTCACCCTGGACTACTTGACCACCCCTAGATCCCTCCCACAGTCTTTTTGTATATGAGTCTCATCTTGCCTCCTTGAAGGTGCTCAGATCCAACCTAGCTCAGTAGATTGAATCTGGCCTGCTTGTGAAAACAAGTGTCACAAATGGTAAGATTTCTTAAGACAACCCAATATGGCAAATCTTTAATAAACTTTGTCTTTTTCCTTGGCTGAGAAGGCTTGAGTCAAATTCATCTGGCAGGACCCAGTGAGTAGGTGTTTTGGGGTCTCAAGCACCCCTAAAAACACATGGTTCCCTACCTCACCATTTTTCTTTAACCTCATTAAGTCTACATAGGGTTTCTGATGTCTGTGGGACATCCAGTTTGGGATATCCACTTTGCAGTTGGTAATACAAGACAGGAAGTCAGAAGAAAAGTTAGGACTTGATAAAGAAATATGAGAATCATCACTGAAATGATAACTGAACTCTTGGGAGTTCAATGGGAGTTGATGGGAGATCATCAAATGAGATAGTGTAGAAGGAGAAGAGAAGAGGGCCCAGGACAGACCCTGGTAGGACACTCAAAGTTAGTGTGCATGACCTAGAGGAAGATGCAGCAAAGGAGATCAGAGTGGTCTGAAAGGTAGGAAGTAGCTGCATCAGAATTAGAATGGCAGTCTTTTCTCCAATTTCAATTCTCTAGTCCAAACCTATTGTTTTATATATTAGAGACTAAAGCCTTTCTTTCAGCTTAGAGTGACAGTGAAAGATCTGGAGGCCATTGTATATAAAACACTCTTGAAGAAACAAGGGATGATTAATTTTAATCACAGAAGACTTCGAGGTAACGACAGATGACCAAGCCACATGAAGTTCTTGTGGCCCAACCCTGAGGGAAGAACTGAACAACGACTGTCCACAGCCCATCTGGTAGGTCATGTTGATGACCCTAAAGATGCAATATTATCTCTGTAAGTCTGACTCCTAGATCTTCAAAGATGAAAATCTTCAAGATATTATGCTGACCTAACCTAAACCTCCTGGCTCCTTTAAGGCCAGGGAAGGCTGTCCTCTTTGGAGGCAGGACTTTCTGGAATTCCTGAGTCATCCATTTAAAGGCTGCACTTCACCAGAAGATGCAGTCAGCACAATTTATTCTCCTGTGAGAGATCTTGGTTTTGTGTCAGAGCTCAAGCAAACTTTTGCCTTCTTACCTTTTTCTCCCCTCCTTATTGTTAAATAACTTAGCTTTGTATAGTGCCTTAAGGTTATAAAATGCTGTAGTAGGAAGGCCGAATTTATGATCTCAAATATAATCACGTATATGTTTGAATGGTCCGAAATCGCAAGGTATGAGAGATTCTCTAAGGAGAAAACAACAAGAAATTTATTTAGGCCCCACCGCAGCAAAAACTTG
>CM053622.1:148816235-148840447 GCA_028646595.1 Phalanger gymnotis | reverse complement strand
GCATTTCGGAGCAATTCACAGCCATGTTCCGTCGTAAGGCTTTCTTGCACTGGTACACGGGTGAAGGCATGGATGAGATGGAGTTCACTGAAGCGGAGAGCAACATGAATGACCTGGTGTCTGAATATCAGCAGTACCAAGATGCCACTGCTGATGAACAAGGGGAATTTGAGGAGGAAGAAGGGGAGGATGAGGCTTAGGCACATCTGAATACATTATGCATCTTAAATGGACTGTATACTATTGTGCTTACGCATGGTCTTTCTACTTGTATACTATATGGTGCTCAGTTTTGCCACTGTCAGAAGTTAATTGTTGATGTAATAATGTGGAACACTTTAAAATTATGGTAATATCTATGTTAAAATACCTATACTCATAAAAGGCATGTACCTAAGGCCTTGTCTTGACTATTTTTTTTATCACTTTATAACTCACTTTCCCTTTATTCACACATTCAAAATAAATAAGTGGGACTCTTAGAATCTCTGGCTACCTTCAAGACTCAAATCAGGTACCACCTCTTAGAGGAAGTCTTTCCTGATGCCCCTTGTTGTTAATGCCCTCCCCAGTCCCAAACTACCTTGTATATATTTTGTATTTACTTACTCTTCCCTGGGGACGTGTGCTCTCCTCTACATCTCTCCCTCTTTCATCAGCCCCTCCAGTCCATCTCATAAAACTACTACTTAATTAAGTGCAGTACACTACCAATAGCAGGCTGAGTTATGTCCTGCTCTGGCCAGGCCTGGAATGGGGCACATAAACTTGCTGCTGTACCCTGTGGGTCAGAGTGGAGGCAAGAAGTTAACGCTGAGGTCATTAACACAGCTCTTAAGCCTGCTTTTACTAGGAGAAAAAAACTCAAGCTTCTAGCAGTGCGTGGATTTCCCAGAGAACATTAGGAGACCGAGAAGAAAAGAAAGAGTGGGTTGAATTGTCAGATGATTTCTCCCTGTAATTAGTGAGGAGACCTAACTTAGACATAACACAGTTTGGCTTGGGAGGGGAATTGTAGGATCAAAGATTTTGAGCTGAAAGGGATCTCAGGCCATCAATCCAACCCCCCACATTTTATAGATAAGGAAGCTGAACCCCAGTGACTGCTACGCCTATGGTCTCACACAGGTAGCTACTATACTCACCTATAATCCTAAAAGGGTATCTAAAGATGCCTTACCTTTATAAAATTGTAACTCATTTATTTTTTCACACTTTTAAATACATAAATGGAACTTGGGAAATCCTGGCAGCAGTAAAAGAGTATACTATGCAACAGCCTTCTTGCCTTTTGTGTAACAAAAATCAGAATTGTTTTTTTAAACCCATGGGCCTATCAAAATTGATCTGAAGGAGCAGTAAATGCTGGATTGGGACAGAGGAAACTACCTCGATCTCTAGTTATAGTTTGCCTTATTAATGAGCTGAAGAAGTGACTGTTAACTAATTGCTGATTGTTCCAAATTTCTTCCACTGAAAAGTGGGACAATATATTCCTTTCCTCTCTGAGGGCTCTTGTGAGTATAAAGAAAGCAACAAGAAAGGTGCTGCTTTTACAAGATAGAGCATAATTTTAAGATTTTGTTTGATTTTGTTTAGTAACACACAAAAACAAATGGCCCAATCTACAACAGTTTATTTAGAACTAAAGGAATTTTACAGGAAGAAATGGAGGCTTTTGAAAGAATTCACAATTCATTAGTAAGAAATTTCATTAGTAAGATTTACTTTTTGGGCATGGGGAAGCTATTGCCACAAAATTAGCGTGCTCTTATAAACACGGTTGATCCTGATAATTCTTTTTCTAAAAGAAAGGTGATTTAAAATATGATTTTAAAATGGCTGTATGTAAAACCCAGAAAGGTTTGGGCCAATTTTTTTTTTTTTTTACTGTAGGAAGTCTTCTACTAGTTTGTTGAATTCGTCTGCAAAGCGCAAGTGCAGGTTGTGCTTGCCTTCTGGCATCAGATGTAACCTAAAAGAGAAAAACAGTGAATATCAAAAAATGAACATTTACTTAGCAGTAAAAAAAATCCATAAAGCCAAGATCTCAGCATAACCTGTACTTTGAAAGAATCAGGATTTGATTATTTTGGTTAATATAGGTATTCTTTCCATCAGAGCAGACTGCACTTTCTTAAGCCCCAACATGCCTTTTCATCTTTTGAAATTCTTGTGCATTCTTATCTTCGTAAGTTCCCCATAAGTATTCTACCTAATGTGTTTCCTCTTATTCTGCTTGGAGATGAACTAGACTAAATGGTCTATTTCTTTCTATTCTAGTAGTATTCAATCCTGTTTGTAAACAGTATTTGGGGTACCAATGTTGACCTTACCAGGTTTGCCTATTGTTTCACTCTGCTGACTGGCCAGTCCAAAGCCTATCATTCACATCCTTAGAGGCAGCATGATATGGATATACAGTCAAGAACTGGGTTTGAATCTCAGCTTTGCCTGCCAGTATGATGTCATAACATCTCACTTTTGAGCCTGGCATCCTCCTCTATAAAAGGAGGTTTTACTAAATGAGTTCCAAACACCCTTCCGACTCTCGGTCATATAATAGGAGACAAAGGATACACTGCTTCTTACATGCAAGTCTTGGTGACATGATGCAACCTGCTCACACCTACCATACATCTTTTCATTGCCCTTTGGGTGGTTTGTAATTTTAATTCTTTTGCACTTATCATGAAATGGCTAATAAGTCCATAAAATACTGCATTCAAACCCACTGAGCAGAGGAGAAACTGTTATTGTACAATAATAATAAATAGCAGGGGTTCTTAACCATATATTTTTTAATGTCATGAACTCCACCAGACTGGTTAAGCCTATGGACTCCCCAAAATAATATTTTTAAACATAAAATATGTAGCATTACGAAGGAAACCAGTTATAATGCTATAGTTATCAATTAAAAAAAAAGTTCACAGATCCCAGGTTAAGAAATCTTGATGTATGGTAAATATATGTGTGTGTGTGTGTATATACATATATATGTATATATATATATACACATACACAATACTTTCATTTATACTAGCTTTTTGGTGAATGTAGAATAATTTGAAGTAACTGGAAATACAGTGTATGCTTGGTAAGATGGCTGTTAGTGCTTCCCCCTAATATGAGCATTATACAAAGTAAACATTCTATTTGTTATGATGCATCATCAAGCAAAGGAATTTTTTGGCTATAAAACTGACTGGAAGCAAAGAAATGACTAAAGGTGAACTATGGCGACTTTTCTAAGGCTAGATGAGAGTCTGTGCAGTTAGTTCTTCAAATAAATAGATGTTTAAGGTGAGCTAATGAATGGCTTCTACTGTCAAAGGGTGGGAAAGTTAGGATCATAATTTAGAAGCTTCTTAGCTCCTACTCAAAGGCTGAAAGTTCTAAGTCACGGCATTCTCCTTTGGTCAAAAAACACTTACAATCTTTGAATCATAATCTCGGAGCTGGAAGAGACATAAGAGACCATCCTACCCTCTCCGTTTCTCGTCCTGAAACTCACCGTACTCCTTCGAAAGATGCCTAGTCTACCCATCCTTAAGCTTTACTTCTACATTCATTGCCCCTACTTGCTCACACCTCAGTCTTTTACTTTATGTTCTTGGAAACTGCTTTCTCCAATGTTGCCAGTAATCACTTAAATGTGAAATCCTTTTCTAGGTCCTCTCGGCAGTTTAGGATTCTGCCAACTCTCCTTCCTCTTATATTAGACTCTCTCTTATTCCTTGTTATCTGTAAAATGAGGGGATTGGACTAGATGGCCTCGGAGGTCCTTTCCAGCACTTCCTAGAGCTGTGATCCTATGATCTGGGATACTGTTCTCTTCCTACTGTCAGACCACTTCTCATTCTCCTTTACTGGATCAACATCAACTGCCCTCCTGACCATTAAGTGTGGGTGACTCCCAACTAGTTTTCTTGTGCTCTCTTCTCTTCCTCCAGACTCCCTCAGTGATCTCATCAACTCCCAGGGTTTGATTATCCTATCTATGCAGATGACTTCCAAACTACAGATCCAGCCTTATTCTCTATTTAACACTCATTGCCAGTTACCTACTGGACATTCACCTGAATATTTCATTGGCAGGTCAAACTAATCATGTCCAAAATGGAACTCGTATTTGCCTCAAACCCTCTCCTCTCTCTCTCTTTCCCATCACCCAGACTGACTTCAGAAATGTAGGCCAAAAAATTCCAATCTATCACAAAAGTCACTAAGGATTCCAAGCATGATTAGTCAATTTATCAGGGAGTTGAAAGGTCCCTAATCAATTGGGTCCAAGATCTTCCTCACCTTGGGTGCTAGCTACTTTTATACACTTGGGAGAGCACTAAAAATAGAAGAAGGCATTACAATTCACTGATTGGTCAAGTCCAGAAGTGGGGAAATCTTATGGTTGACTAAGGGAAATGTCCATCAAATATAATCACTTTGTCAACAGGCTTTTCACAGGCCACGAGACCATCAACTCCAGGTCATCTCAGCAGAGACTTTCCAAAGGTCATAAGACCCTTCCAACAACATCTCAGGGCCTTCTACAAGTCATAAGATTCTAGTGTTTGACCAATCGTATTCTACAGTCCAAGAAAGTTGTGCGTTTGAAGTAAATGTCACAAGGGAGTGAATGTAGTGATTTATAGGGGTAAGGGGGTGTTGTACCAACAAATGCGCCTTATTACAGCCCTTTTGGGGTGGGAGGAATGGTGTTCAGTAATTATATTCTTATTACTTTTCTAACAAACAATATGAATCTAGCTGATAAATCAAATGCAAGCAATATAATCATCAATACAAGGTGGAATAATTATTCATAATGGGGGCAGCTAGGTGGTACAGCAGATAGAGTACCAGCCCTGGAGTCAGGAGGACCCAAGTTCAAATCTGACCTTAGACACTTGACGCTTACTAGCTGTGTGACATTGGGCAAGTCACTTAACCTCAATTGCCTTACCAAAAAAAATTTATTCGTAACTCTTATCCTAACAGCATCAATATACATAACTCATACTTAATCCTATTCTGCTTAATTCACTAATACAATCACTGATACCATCACACACTAAATAAATACTGATTAATTTGAGTAGGATGTATCAAAACTATCATCACAGAATAATTCTTGAAGCTTCCCACTCTCTGACCTCCTCCGCCACCCTACACACAATGTTAATGGAATGGGAGGATCTTCCCTGCCCAGTAATAGGCCTCATGTGGAGCCCACTAAAGGAAGCTTGCTTAGGGGAGGCTTGCTTGTAAGAAGGCTCATATCTTTTGCTAATTTCTAACTAGGCACTGGGTCAGGAGGGTTGTGATGCCCTCTGGCTCTTAGAAGTATACTCAGGTGAGGTTTAACTTTGGGGGCTTGCTTATGAGAAGGACCTTGTGATTCCCTCATTGTGACTTTGAGTGGCCATTATGTTCAGAGCTCCCCAATTGCCCAGAGGCAAAGATGTAAAGTGTATAGCAATACTGCTTTGACTCAGGCAGTAGAGCCCTGTCTGTTGGTCTTTATTTCTGTGCTTGTATTTTCTCTGAAGTTCAGGGTGCTGACTTTTCCCCTGAACTAAGTGAATGATATATATGTTTAATTAAAGTTAGATTGTTGACCCCTTAAACAGCTATCTTTCCTAGTAAAGCAGATCTAAGAACCTGTGCCAGCAGCCATCCTGGGTATGCCAGTGTGGTTGTTGTTATACCACCCCTCCCCCCGCAATCCAATCAGTTGCCAAGTCATTGATTCTACTTCTACATGTCCCTTTTTCTCTGCTTACAAAGATAGTAACCTAGTTCAGGTCATCACTTCTTAGCTGGTCTATTAGAATAGCCTATTTGGCTTCACTGCATTCAGACTCTCCTCTCTAAACCACTCTCTATGCAACTGCCAAATAACTTTCTAAGCCAAAGGTTTGACCATTTCATTTCCCCGCTGAAACATCTCCAGAAGCAGCCCACTACTTCAAGGAAAAAAAATTCTCATTTTGTCATTTAAAGCCCTTCACAGTCTGGCTCCCACCTACTTTCCAGACTGAATTCATATAACTCCCCCTCACACACTCAGGCAAACTGGCCTACTCATAGTTTCCAAAATTTGACCTGAGATTTCCCATCCCTGTGCTTTTGTAGAGACTGCCTCTTCCCTCACCCCAGTAAGCTTGGCATTTACTCCCTCAATCCCACCTCTAGAAGTCTCTAGTTCCCCCCCCCCCAAAAAAAGAAACCCAACTCATTCCTTTTCCTCTCCCCTTGGAGAGGAAACACACGCTGTTTTTTTCATTTTTAAATGTTTACCTTGGTGTCTGGTCTTTTTTTCCCCCTTTCACTTCTTCTACCTTTCCTTGCCATCACCTCCCAATTATTAGCATTCTCTGCTTCCAGAAATGACTTTATATTTACTTACTTGAGTACATATTATATTTCATACACAGCACACCCTAGTCCAGGGGTGGGGAGCCTGTCCACATGTAGTCCTCTAGGTTCTCAAGTGCAGCCTTTTGACTGTATCAAAACTTCACAGAACAAATTCCAAAACTTCACAGAATGAATATCAGGATTTGTTCTAACTCATGGTATATGAATGTAATGGAATACTATTGTACTATAAGAAATGATGAACAGTTGGACTTCAGAGAATCCTGGGAAGCCTTATATGAACTGATGCTGAGTGAAGTGAGCAAACCTGAACGTCGTACACAGTAACAGCCACGATATTTGATGATGATTTTGATAGACTTAGCCCTTCTCAGCAATGCAAGGACCTAAAACAATTCCAAAGGACTCATGATGGAAAATGCCATCCACATCCAGAGAAAGACCTATGGAGTCAGAATGCAGAACAAAGCTATTTTGTTTTGTTTTCTTTCTGATGGTTTCTTCCACTCGTTATAATTCTTCTATACAACATGACTAATGTGAAAGTATGTTTAATAGGAATATATATGTGGAGCTTATATCAGATTGCATGCAGTCTTGGGGAGGGGGAGAAAATTTAAAACTTACGGAAGTGAATGTTTAAAACTAAAAATAAATAAACTTAAAAAAAACCAACCGTAAATAAATGAATAATAAAAAGATTTGTCCTCTGAAGTTTGGATTCAGTCAAAGGGCCACACCTGAGGACATAGAGGGTCACATGTGTGCTGGAGGTCAAAAGTTTTCCACTCCTGCCCTAGTCAGTCAGCTAACATTTATGAAGCTCCTACTATGTGTCAAGCACTGTACTAAATGCTGAGGATAGAAAGAAAGGTAAAACCAGTCCCTGCTTTCAAGGAGCTCACAGTCTAAAGGGGGGAGACTACATTCAAACAACTATGAACAAACAAGACACATAGAATAAATTGGAAGCAGTCTTAGGAGGAAGGCACTAAGACTGAGAATTAGCAAAAACTTCTCAAAGAAGGTGGGACATGGGCTGAGATATGAAAGAAGCCTGGGAAGCTAGGAGGCAGAGATGATAAGAAGAGTTTTTAAGGCACAAGGGAGAGTCAGTAAAAATGTTGTCAGGCAATGGGGTTTCCTATGTCAGTAACAGCAAAGAGGCCAGTGTCACTGAAACAGAATATATGGAGGGAAGTAAGGTACGAGATTGGAGAGGTAAAAGGGGTTCAAGTGATGAAGAGTTCTCAAAGTCAAACAGAAGAATTTGTATTTAATTCTAGAAGTAACTGGGAGCCACTAGAATTGACTGAATGGGGCAGGGAAGTGATACGGTCAGACTTGCCCTTTGGGAAGATGAATTTGGCAGGGGAGTGGAGAATGGATTGGAGTGGGGACAGACATACGGTAAGGAACAACAGTCCAAGTGAGGAAATGTGATGTGAGGTGATAAGGGCCTACAGTAGGTTGATGGCACTGTCAGAAGAGAGAAGGGGACTCCTATAAGATATGTTATGAACAGGGAAACAAGAGAACTTAACCACTAACTACTTATGGAGGGTGAGTGAGGAGTAGAGGATGACACTTAGATTGCCTGGGTGAGTGGGAGGATAATGGTCCCCTCAATGATAGTAGGGAATTTAGAAAGAGGGTTTGAGGGAAAAAAAATAATGAATTCAGTTTTGGACATGTTGAATTTAAGATATCTACAGAAATCTAGTTCAAGATTTTTAAAAGGCAGACCTTCAAGGCTTGAGGTCCAAAGAGATGTTAGGGTTAGACAAATAGATCTGACAGCCATCTGCAGAGAAATGATAATTGAATCTATGGGAGCTGATGAGATCACCAAATAAAATAGGATAGAGGGAGAAGAGGAAATGGACTCAAGACAGAATCTAAGAGGTGGTTAATAAGGGAGATATGGATTAAGATCCACCAAGGAAAGTGAGGAGTGGTCAGTTAGGTAGGAAAATCAAGAGAGAGAACAGTGTCATGAACACATAGACAGAAGACAGTATCAAGGAGAAAAAGGTGAGCAACAACATCAAGGACTGAAAAGAGGTCAATGACTGAGAAAAGGCTGTCGGATTTGGCAATTAGATGTTTCACAGATAACTGGAGTTTTTGGACTCCAGCCTCTAACAGGTTCACTCTTGATCTGGTCAGACAGGAAGGACAGGAAGACAGCTCTGGAGGGGTTAATAATCTTACTTTATTCCAGTCTATTCTTCTCGAGAGGCACTGCTGATAATGGGAGCACCAACACTTACAGTTTCCCTTAATCATCATTTTCCCAGGGGTGGGAAAGAGCACAGTAGGAGCTACAACTCCTCCGGGAGTCTCCTAAGCCGCAATGGGAGCCAGTTGGGGTAAACACAAATTCCCCCCCAAGCCTGGATGGGGGCCAGTCAAGGCACACACAGCATTACACTGTCATATTCCCCTATGGGTTCCCCACTCACTGACCATGCCCACTTTCTTTATAGGGCAATAGACATAGAAGGCATATTGCTAGCAATAGCCTCACAGGTTAACTTTAGCAATATTGTCATTCAGCACAAGCATAATATGTAATACCATATCTCACTGCGCAAATGTGGAAACTGTTTTGAACCATGGTTGTGAGAATTATTATCTAGCACCTGGTAACTAGAGATTGCCATGGCCACAGATCCTGAGAAACTAAACTCTAAAAAGGATAACAAAATCCTCCTTACTTACAAGAGATTATCAGTAACTTTGGGGAAAACTATTTCAGCTGAATGATGAGGTCAGAAGTCATTCTATAGAAAGCTAAGAGAGTTAAGACAGGAAATGGAGGCACATATTGTAGACAGACCTCTCGAGGAGTTTAGTCACAAAAGGGAAGAGAAATATAGGTCAATAATTATCAGGGATGGGGGCAGCTAGGTGGTGCAGTGCATAGAGCACCAGCCCTGGAGTCAGGAGGACCTGAGTTCAAATCCAGCCTCAGACACTTGACACTAGCTGTGTGACCTCGGGCAACTCACTTAACCCCAATTTCTTCCTCTCACCCCTCCAAAAAACCCTAATTAACAGGGATCAAGTAAAGGTTTTTTGAGGATCAGGGAGATATGAACATCTTTATAAGCATCGGTGAAGTAGCCAATAGAGAGGGAGCAATTGGAGATTAGTGATAGAGTAAGGATACTGTGGGGGGAGGGATGAGATGAAATGGGATGACTTGTGCATGTGGAAAGGTTTGCCTTGGCATGGAGAAAGTATACCTCTTATGTAAAACAAGGGTGAAGGAGGAAATAGTGGCAGATGGCATCTGAGTGATTCAAGAAGAGGAATAGGAAAGAAAAGGAGGTCAAGATGGAAAGGGAAGAGATTACAGCCAGTACAGGGACCATGCACTGTGTAAGAACTAAGCGCGAGGGAGGTCAGGGTGAAGAGGAAGAATGGGGTTTGGAGTTACAAGGCAGAGGGAAAGGTGAAATAGCAACCAATTATGATCAGATAATGAAATTTCAGAGTTCATGAACATGTATGTGGAACATCTGCAGGTGATGAAAAGATCAAACGTACGATATCTGAGTAAACTGAAGAGTTGGGAGGTAAGGGAATTTGAGGGAGTATCCGTTACATATACTGAAGTCCCCTAGTAGGAGGGCAGGAACTAGGAAGGAGAATAAGATTGTGAGCCAGGCACTGAACTTATTAAGGAAGGAAGGAGACGGTCCTGGAGATTTGTAGACAATGGGTACCAGAATCTTGACTGAATTGTAATTATGCATTGGATAAACCTCAGGAAGGAAAGTTACTGAGTGAAGAGGGTAAAGGTAGAATCTGGAAGTGTCAATGGAAGAATCCAACACCCCACCATAATCAAATGAGTCTGAATGAATGAGTGAAAGTTCACTCAGTGCTAGGAAGAGTAGCCAGGAAGGCTGTTACCAGGAGGGAGTCAGGGCTCAGTGAGTTCAAGAAGAGAATAAGAAGGGAAAAGGTTCTTACATGAATTGTAGTTTCCAGTAATGGGGCAGCTAGGTAGCACAGTGAATAGAGTGCCAGGCCTGAAATCAGGGAGACTGATCTTCCAGAGTCCTAATCTGGTCTCAGACACTTACTAGCTGTGTGATCCTGGGGGAGTCATTTAACCCTGTTTGCCTCAGTTCTTCAATCTGTAAAATGAGTAGGTGAAGGAAATGGCAAACCACCACAGCAACTTTTCCAAGAAAACCCCAAATGGGGTTACTAAGAATCAGGCACAATCGAGCAATAAATTTTCTAGTAATATGGAAACTACTTGGGTTCAAAGGAGGATTCTAGAGAATTCTGGATCTGGGTGTGAAATTATCAGGTGATAACAGAAATAGTAAGAGGCAAATTAAGAAAAATTAAGCCCATATGGAGGAGAGTTTTCTCTCCTCTGTTCCTCATCTCACATCATTTGGATGCCAGCCTTCTGCCAGCAGTGTCTCCCTCACCCCTATTCCACATGAAAAGGTAATCTCTTTCTATGGCAAGGTAAACCCCTCTAACGAAGCCTCAGAAGTGGCACAATGCAGGGGTAAGAATCCTGGATTTCGAGCCAGAGAAATCTTCCAGCTCTGCCACTTAGTACTTACTAACTGGGAAGCATTAGGCAAGTCACCCCACCTCCATGGGCCTGAGCCTGCTTATCTGTAAAAAGAGTGGGTGACTCACTTCTCTTTCAGTTCTATCTAAATCTATGATCCTATCACTTTTTTTCTCTTTGTATGCCAGCATTTGGCATATTGCAACCTCTTGTTTGTTGAACTGATATGAATCCAATCCAATCCCATACCTGAGCAGAAATTCCCTCTACAATGTTTTTCTACAAAGTGGACAACTGGCCTCTTCTCAAATACCTCCAATGATAGAGAGCTCACTGTACCTCCAGAGCCAGCCAGGCTACTCCAGTACTGGACAGCTGTTAATTGTTATGGAGTTTTCCCTGATACCAAGCTGTAATTGGTCTCTTTGCAACTTCAGCCCCTTGTTGTTGTTTCTGCCGCTCTCTGGGACCAGGCAAAACAGGTCTGGTCTTGGAGAAACTTAAATCTGCCTTAGATTGCTAAGGCGAATTGCAAAGGACTCCCCTGCAGGATTCTATGTCTAAGCCTACACACTGCTGCAGCCTTAAGCAATCCTTTGTTGAGCAAGTAGCTTCTGCAGCTGTCATAACATATTTTTTTTCACAAGCTTTGCTGCACTGTTAAAATATTTACTTTCAATAGGATTTTGAGTAGGAAGTCAAGTGCAGTCTGAATGAATTTCATTTTCTTTAATAAAAGTAGAATTTGGCGAGTTCAAGGTTACATTTACTATGCATTGCTTTGAAAAGGTGAAGGAAATGATTGGAGACTCCCAAACAAATGGAAGCTTGATATGTGAGTTATAATACCTAGAAGTCAGTCAAGTCTGGTCTGTTTATATTGGAAACTGGACATCAGAGAGAATGCATTGAGGCCAACAGTCATTTTATCACACCCACTTACCTACCTCTAGTCCTGGAGGCACATCTGTTATAGCTCAACCTTGTGGTAGAGATCTAGGAAAATGTGTGACTCTTCATGACCCCATTGGTTTCCCTGGCAAAAATGCTGGAGTGGTTTGCCATTTCCCACTCCAGTTCTTTTTTTTTTTGCAAGGCAATTCGGGTTAAGTGACTTGCCCAAGGTTGCACAGACAGTAAGTATGTCAAGTGTCTGAGGCCAAATTTGAACTCGGGTCCTCCTGACTCCAGGGCTGGTGCTCTATTCACTGCGCCACCTAGCTACCCCTACTCCAATTGAGGAAACTGAGGTAAACAGGGTGAAGTGACTTGCCCAGGGACACACAGCTAATGTCCGTGGCCAGATTCGAACTCAGGAAGGTGAGTCTTCCTGACTCTAGGGCTGGCACTCTGTCCACTGTACCACCTAGCTACCCTCAAAGAAAGCCAGGAAAGGACTTTTTGGTGGGATGGGAGATCTACTTTACTCTCAGCCTGCCCAAGGTCATTCCCTAGTCCACAGAATCGAAAACGCATGACTGCCTCTGCAATGGTGTATAATCCCTAGACCTAGCTGAATTTTCAATTGTGGTATGAGTTTCCCTAGCAGTTCTTAAAGTTTTACCTGGTAGATCTCCAAGCCTGTTGCATATATTACTATCTTGCTCCCCACTCTTTCCACTGTTTGCCAGGATTCCTAGCAAAGAAGGAAGCAAAACCAGGACAGCATTCTCTCTTCTCCTTTGCTTGAGCACAGTAACAGTAAAATGTTTCCTCAAATGTAAAGTGAGGATAATAATATTTGTCTTTTGTACCTCACAAGGCGGTTGTGAAGGTTAACTAAGACAGCATACATGAAGCACTCTGGCAACCTTAGTGGCCTATGCAGATGCCAATTAATGAATATGTCCTTGAGTTTTGTATGTGCATGCGTGCGCATGCACACACACACACACACCCCTAAAGAACATACTGCTTGATTACCTCTGAGTAGGTACCTCTGAGGATTGTCTGAAAATGGACTGGGTTCTGAGAGTAAACAGATGAGGGTTTCTGTTTGATGGGGCACAGGAAAATAAATTGTAAGAGATAATGAAAGACTCGTGGCTCATTTTGCCATGAAAACACAATAGTTAGTTTGCTTCTACATACACACCACAATTATCCTAAGACATTCATCTTGAAAGTAGAAGAAACTAAAGTTCTATAATGCCATCTTTCCTTTTTTATACTAAGGTTTTCACTTAAAGGCAAATAATTGCAAACTGGGCAAAGAAATAAAAAACTGATGAGGGCAAACAATAGGGTTGAAGTTCCTAAGAGATCATTTCCAACAATCTCTTCATTGCTTATTTTTTAAGAAAAACTAACCCAAATTGTATATTATTCATTACCTATTGTTGTTGTCTAGTACTTTTAGTTGTGTCTGACTCTTTGTGACCCTTTTTTTTTTTGGCAAAGATACTGGAGTGCTTTGCCATTTCCTTCTATGGCTCATTTGACAGATGAGGAACTGAGGCAAACAGGGTTAAGTGACTCTCCCAGGGTCACACAGCTAGTAAGTGTCTGAGGCTAGATTTGAACCTAGGAGATAAATCTTCCTGATTCCAAGCCCAGTGCTCTATCTACTGCAACACCTATTCATTGCCTATGTATACATTTAAATGACATCAGCTAATCAGTGTGTTTAAAAATATTAACAGCTGAGGCAGCTAGGTTGGCATACTAGATAGAGTGCTAGACTTGGGAGTCAGGAAGACCCAAGTTCAACTACCCTGTTAAATTAGTAGTTGTGAAACGCTGGCAAGTCATGACCCTTCTCAGCCTCATCTTCCTCATTGGTAAAAATGGGCATAATAGCACATAAGCGCTCACAGAGTTATCGTGAAGATTAAATGACATAAGACATGCAAAGAACTTCATGAACCTTAAAATGCTATATAAATGCTAATTATTACTAGCAACCAGTAATAGAAAGATAATCAAAGAAGCATGCAAAGAAGGAATAAAAATCTTACACAAAATCTTAAAATTTAATAAGACAGAATCAAATGAGTTAAGAAATAATGTTTTTGTTTTATTCCCTTTCCAATGCTGTCTGAAGCTCCATGGCTTAGGCTATGTTTTCCTTCTTTACTTTTTACACAATTGTAGTCAATGTGTACAGAGATCCATTTCTGCTGATCCTGCCTTGGGATCCCTGATTTAGAAAAAGGACCTTAGAGCTCAATGAGTTTACTGTATTTCACCACACAATCGTCCCCACCATATAATTGTCACACCCTGTTGTTTTTTTAGTCCAAAAATTGGTTTATAACCTTTCATTGAGTAATGATTTCATGGTATACTTCTATTCAACATAAAAGGTAAAGGGAGCTGCAATGTATTTACCAGTGGCATATGAATATGCATTTATCTCTCACCCACTGTGTGCTGCTGGCTTAGAATTCTCAGCACATACACATTGTCAGTATTCAATTTTAACATATATTCACGAGTATTCCATGCATCCTAATCTTACACCAAATACGGTTTGGTAATAAATGATTTTTAAATAATCAGCACAATTTAAACAAAAAAGCTTCACATAATGGTTGCACCCCACTTTTTTGCAAAAAATTTGCGATGATTATGCAGTGAAATATGGTACTTCCACAAGTGAGAAGACTGAAACCCAGAACAGTTTTCTCTCCAAAAACCTCTCATGCAGATAACAAGTGGCAGAAATGGGATTCAAAGCCAGGTCTTCTGATTCCAAATCCAGCCCTCTTTCCATATTTCATCATATGCTTCTTATTTACAAGGTGTCTTTTTAAAGCAGCATAATGTTCCATTATATTACCCAATCATTCTGGAAAACATTTTGGAATTGTATTTAAAAATGGACCAAATTGTTCATACTCTTTGACCTAATGATTCTTGGAAGAGACAGAGAAAGACAGGACATTCTTCTGTATGTCCACATATTTACTGTAGTAGAAAAAATTAGAAACAAAATGAGTGCCCATTCATTGCGAAATGGCTGATTAAACCATGGCATATTAGTGCAATGGCCTATTATTAATATTACTATAAGAGATTATGCCTATGAAGAATTTAGAGAATCTTGGGAAGACTTGTATGAACTGATGTAGAAGTGGGCAGAACCATGAAAACTATGAAAATGACTACTACGATGTAAATGATCAAAATTAAACATTTCAGAACTAAGACTGATGCAGTCATCAATCCTGTCCCCAGAGAAGTAAAGATAAACCGTACTGCTCTCCTCTTTGTAAAGAGACTATAGACGTGGAACAAGGTGTACAATAGCAGATATCATCAGCATGTTGCTTTTCTTTGCTTAACTGTACCTTGGAATGAGGGAGAGTTCTATTGGAAAGGGATTATTAGGGAAGGGTAATAATGTTAAGAAGCATCAATGAGCCATCTTAAATGTGTCATTATACTAGCATACAATAATTTATTCAGCCATTCTCCAGTCAAAGACCTATAAATCATTTCCAATCTTTTAATAAATTCATTTAATAGGTTTGTGTGAATCATTTGGCTACTTGTTTGCTGACT
Organism: Phalanger gymnotis; assembly: GCA_028646595.1. Lineage (NCBI taxonomy): Eukaryota > Metazoa > Chordata > Mammalia > Diprotodontia > Phalangeridae > Phalanger > Phalanger gymnotis. The sequence goes on along the minus strand of CM053622.1, from coordinate 148,825,008 downwards.
ATTAAAACAGCCTTATGGTTCTTTCATAATAGAGCGTAAATGCTCATTTATGTTCAACCCTTGCAACTCTGCTCCTCCATCTCATTCAGTAGTAACTCAAAACTAGAGATGTGATTGGTTGGTATATTAAGCTGAAAACTGCCATTCCGCAACTTCCACTCACTGCTTCTCATTCTATGTCCTGGGACCAAATTTAATCTTTCTTCTAATCTTTCTTTAACCTTTAATAGCCCTTCAAATACTTGAAGACAGCTATTATGTTTCTCCTAATTCTTAAAAACGATGCTCTCTACCTCACCTTCAATAAATCTTGTATCCTTCCATTTCCTATTTCTAGGGGAGACGATGCAGGACTATGCACCCAGGACTCTGGAAGCCCCTATATCACTGTCTCTGACCCTTTACGCCATGATTAAAGGGAAGAATCCTTGAGAATACGTATAGCAAGTACGGTTTCTGAATACTCACAAAAGAAATTTCTCACTACCAAAGTCCTTGGCACTGTCAGAAAAGGATATGGTTTTTATTGATGGAAAGAAGATGCAGTGCTATTTGCCTTGTGCCAATGCACTCTAGGAATCACTGGGCCTCTTCTCAATTGCAGATGAAATCTGCTTTATGGGTTGTCTCTTCCTATTAGAATGTGAACTCCTTAAGTGCAGAGACTATCTTGCTTTTCTATTTGTATCACCAGAGCTTAGCCCAGTGTTTCATACATAGAAAGCACATGGTAATGCTTTTTCATTCCTCCATCTATTCATTCATTCAATTGATCCTTATATGACATGTTCTGTCATACCCTTGATCATCCTGGTCACTCTCCTCTGGACACTCCTGATTATCAATATACTCCTTAAAATATGGCACTTGGAACTGAATGCAATTCAATTCAATAAACGTTTATTAAATGCTATGTACAAGGCACTATGCTAAGCTGGGGATACAAAAAGAAATACGATAGTGACCAAAAAAAAGCTAGCACTTACATAGTGCTTTGAAGTTTACACATCATTTTACATATATTGCCTTTTTTGATCCTCACAACCTCATGAGATAGGTGCTATTATTATCCCCATTTTACAGATGTGGAAACTGAGGCTGAGAGAGGTTAAGACTTGCCCAAGGTCACACAGCTAAGGAAATAGCTGAGGCAGAATTTGAACTCAAGTCTTCTGACTCCAGGTCTAGCATTGCATACATTCCGCGGCTAAGCTGCCACTCAATACTACAATGCGGTCTCCCTTCCTTTCTATTCCCACTGCTGCCTCTGAGTTCAGTCAATCATTACCTCTCACCTGGATGGACTTCTGTGATAACCTGTTAACTGGTCTTACCTCTAGTCTCTCTCCCCGCTAATCTTTCCTACATATCATACCAAAACCTAGATGGATCTTCCTAACGTATCCCTATCAGAAACTTTACTTTGTTCAAAAGTCTTAATGCCCCTCTGTCACTTCATGTATAGAATAAATCCTGGCATTGAGAGCCCTCAGTCAGTCAGTTAATAAACATTTATTAAGCGCTAATCTCTCCAGTAGGAGAAATGACGAGCAAACAGATTTGTACAAACAAGCTGTATATAGGATAAGGAAGAAATAATTAATAGACAAAAGGCACTAGAATTAAGAAGGATTGGGAAAGGCTTCCTGTAGGAGGTCAGATTTTAATTGGAACTTTAAAGGAAGTCATGGAAGAAGCCTGGAGGCAGAGATAAGGAAGGAGGGTATTCTAAGGATGGGGGACAGCCAGTGAAATTGCCCAGATCAAGATGGAGTCTTGTTTGTCAAACAGTGTGGAGGCCAGGGTCACTGGATATACGAATACATGGCTAAGGTGGAAGAAGACTAGAAAGGCAGGAGGTATGGCTAGGCTATGGAGGGTTTGAACTCCAAATAAAGGATTTCCACACTTGGATTCTGGTTTATCACATCCGATTTAGCTCATACTATTACACTCTACATAATAGCACCAATAGCAATAATAGCTAGCAATTACATGGAGGACTTTCAGGTTTACAAAGATGCTTTACAATTATTATCTCACTTGACCCTCACAACAACCTTGGGAGGTCTGTGCTATTATTATCCCTTTTACAATTAAGGAAACTGAAGCAAACAGAAGTTAAGTGACTTGCTCAGGGTCTCACAACTAATAGTCTGAGGCTGGATTTGAAATCAGGTCTTCTTGACTCAGGACCCGGCACTCTATCTGCTGTGCCACCTAGCTGCCAACAACTTTTCAAGGTAGATGCTGTTATCCTCATTTCAACGAGGAATGAGAGCCCTTAGATGGTTTCCCCTGGGTCACAGAACTAGTTAGTGTCTAAATAAGGATGTGAACTCAGGTCTTCCTGACTTCAAGAGTAGGCCTCTACCACCTAGCAGCCTCTCCACTTTGATGCCTGCCTAACCTACAGCCACATCACATAGAAGTTAAACTGTACCACTTCCTGATCACCCCCACCCCAAGAATTCCAACCTCTGTGCTTTTGCTCCTATCTTTCCTCATAAATGAAATTGTTTTCTTATGGAGTGGAATGGCTGGGTTAGGACATGGCCAGTATAATAGAGCACGGATGGAATAAAACCACTCTGTCTGACCATAGGTATTTGGTAGCTAGGGGCTCAAAGCAGGAGGTTCTTCCTAAAAAATATGGCAAGGCCATCAGGGAGGTAAACAACCGAGGTTAAGACAGGTCTAGGAGCAGGAGTTGTGAAGTAAACAAGATCGAAGGTAGGTGCTGTCTTTTATGCCTGGGTAGTAAATGGACCATGCCATACTTTCCCTCCTTCCCCATGTTCAGAACCAAGAATGGCTTCTTGATTTTTGACTGCTGAAAGCCTGCCCTTCAATGTATAATTCAAAGGCTGTCATAATAGTAGTAGTAGTAAGTAGCATTTATATAGTGCCTACTATATAAACACCCCTCCTGGATCATTGCCTCGTCATGGAGGAGGGGACATCATAGCTCAATGAAACTACCAGCTACGCCCTGCAAAGTTACTCAAGATGGACAGGTCATAGTGGAGAGTTCTGACAAAAGGTGATCCACTGGAAAAGGAAATGGCGAACTACTCCAGTATCTTTGCCAAGAAAACCCCAAGGACAGTATTAAAATGCATGACATCAGAAGATGAACCCTTCAGGTCAAGGGCCTGGTGTGCCACGGCTTATGGGGTCACAAAGAGTCAGACACAACTGAACGACTGATCAACAACTATATAAACAGGCACTACTTTGTGCTGGGTACTGTGCTGACATTTTACAAATATACTTTACAAATATTATCTTATTTGACCTGGTACGTAAGTGCTATTATTATCCCCATTTTCAGCCGCAGAAACCGAAAGCTGAGGATAAGTGACTTGCCCAGGGTCACACAGCTAGTAAGTGTCTGAGACTGAACCTGAATTCTGGTTTTCCTGACTTGAGGCCAAGCACTCTATCTACTGCACCACCCTCTCTTAAGCCTTCTTTGATTTCCCTAGCTAAAAATATCTCTCTCTTTTGAACTCTCACATCACTTATACCTAACTTTTTATTTAATTTGTATGTGTTTGATTTCCCCCACTAAATTGTAAGTTCTTTGAAGGCAGAGACTTTGTCCTATTCATCTTTATATTCCCCTCAGCACCTGTTGTTTTGTTGTTGTTGAGTCATATCCAACTCTTTGTGAGAGATTGGGGTCTTCTTGGCAAAGATATTGGAGTGGTTTGCTATTTCCTTCTCTAGCTCATTTTACAGATGAGGAAACTGAGGCAAATAGGATTAAGTGACTTGCCCAAGGTCACGACAGCACACTATCCACTATGTCGTCTAGCTGCCTAAGTCTCTCATTGGCACACAATCTCTAGCATGATTATTTTATAAAGGAAACATTTACTGAATGAACAGCAAATAATTGTTTTAAAATTAACTTACTGAGGAAAATTATCAATATTCCTTACTTTTACTCACTAAATAGTAACCATTTCTAGGATGTTAGTCTAGTAGGTAAGCAAGAGGGTCATTTTACCAAAGTGACGATATCACTTTAAGTCCAAGATAAACTTTGTCATCTTTATACAAGATGTTCACTAAATATTCAAACTACGCACAATGAAATAATTGCTACTGAAAGTAAATACAGCATTGAAAACTAAAAATAAGCTTATTTCAAAAAAGAAAGTAAATATAGCAGTAATAATTATCAATACTTACAAACTATAATGACTTTTCAGGTTTTCATCTTAAACTGGCAATGATTTTTGCTAAATTACTAGATCAGAGATGGAGATGGGAATTTTTTTAAGCAAAAGGCTCAAATTCTTAAGGCCTTTGCTTGTTTCTGTTTCATGTCTATCTTGTAACATGACCATAAGTGGAATTTTGAGCTAACTGTTTTACTTCAGCCATAGAAGCAAACAGTTGACTATAGACAGCTAAAAATAGTACTGGGAAGGGAGGGTGTGGTGGTGGTGGGGGAGTGGTAGTGAGCATTCTTAGGGGCAGCTGGAGTGGGATCACCCATCACACACTGTCTTAAGGATGATATGGAATCACAGAGGTGGGGGAAGCCACACTTTCTTCAGGATCTCTGCCTCTACCAGCATGCTGGCCCATTAGTCTTCAGAGCCAGGTAGTTTAATGCAAAATGTGTACTATCTGGTCCTGGGTTGGTAGGCTACTGAAGCTCAGCTCAGTCCTGCCTGGGCTAGGGTATAGTGGATTCTCACCAACCTGCTTTAGCTTCTACCAGCTAGCTGGAAGCCACTCAGAGAATTCCTGGGATGCCACAGGAAGTGGCCCTTCTCCAAATTCTGGAATTCATAGGATAGGATCCAGATGATGTCCTTGAGACACCCAGCTCATCTTCACTCTAGCCCCAAACAGCATAGGCTTACCTGTGCTGTAATTATTTCCCACAAGCACCTGTGGGATCTCTGATGAACACTCTACCATCTGCCTGCTCTTGTATACGTGAACTAAGGAGAGAAGGGAACCAGCTCCTGTCTGAGGATCAAAAGTTGTAAGCCTGTTATGTGAACTCATTCACTTGTACCAGACTCTCAGACACCATTTCCAGTCTTCCTATGAGGCCTCTGTTCCCTCATACTGCGCTTTAATCCTGGATGCTGACTCCTGCCCTTGATACCTGGCACTCTTCTCATGTTTAGCTTTATATTATCTGGACCCATCTGGACTTCTGGACTCTGACTTTGTCTTGCATACATGGATGCCACACCTTGACCTATTTTGGCTTGAGCCTTTGGACCCTGACTCCAGCCCATCTATCAGGACTCATCTTGTTTTTCCTGTTCTCTCTACTATGTCACAAAGATACACACTGACCTCAGGTTAACTGTCTGCATTCAAGTTACCCACATGGTTTCTGCTTTCTTTACTATCTGGCCTCCTATTTCTCATCTCTTTCTGATAAAATATAGTATCTATTATGATACACTAACTAAACCTTGTTCCCTAAGACTTTCAGATGGAGACAGTGGGAGAGGGAGAGGGAGTGGGAGAGGGAGAGGGGAAAAGGGGAAGGGAGAGGGGGGAAGAGAGAGAGAGGGGGAGAGAGAGAGGAGAGAAGAGAGTCCATTGAGTTCATTCAGTCAGTATTTGATCAGTACAGATCTGAGAGTTCACATCTTTCACAACTGTTTTCCTATATTAATACAGCCATCACTCTAGTTCAGGTCTTCATCACCTATTGACTAGGTCAGAGGAGTTAAAAATACATGCCTATGACATTCCCAAAGTGTGACCTGAACTAGATTAAAATATCAGATTTTAATGTTGATGTATTAATAATATACATGTATATGCATACACATATCTGCAGGACACATATTGACTAGAAACCACAAATGTTTATATATATATGTATACATATATGTGTATATACATGTATGTATGTGTGTGTTTCACAATTTGTTGTTTTCTAAGTCAATATAAGTACAGTTTAATGACTCACGCTTCTACTGGAACTTGATACCGCTGGACTAGACTATTGCCATAACCATCTAATTGGGCTCCTTTCATCTAGCCTCTTACCTAGCTAATCCATCCTACACACAGCAGCCAAATTGATAGTTCCAAAGTACAGGTCTGGTCATGGTGCGCACCTGCTCAAGAAATTTTAGTTGCTCTCTCATGCCTCCAAGATAAATACAACCTGCTCTGTTTGGCATTTGAAGCCCTTTGCTGTCTGGCTCCAACCCATTTTTCCAGACCGATAAGGCGCTGCTATGTTCCCACCAAACTGGCCTGTTTGCTGTTACCCTTACATAACATTCCATCTCTCACCTCTGTTCCGGATGTCTCTCATGTCTAGAATGTTCTCTCCTTATCTCTGCCTATTTGCCTTTGAAGATGGGGACCACCTCCAACAGGAAGCCTTTCCTGGTCAGTCGAGTTAGTAACGCCTTCCCATCCTTCCCATCCTTCATCACCTACTGAAATTACTTTGCATTTACTCTATATATTGCTATATGATTATCTTCGTACATTTCATTTGACAATGGAATGTATCACTTGTGTCCTTGGCACATATAAATACCAGCTAAATGACACTGAAGTGGTGATCCAGGGTACTTAACATTCATCTTAGCTGGATTTCTCAGATTTATGAGACACACTTTGGTTCAGATGCTTGCTTACTCTGCCTGTACATAGTTGTTTTCATTTTCTCTCCCTCATTAGACTATGAGCACCATTTTCCCCCCTTTCTTTGTATCCCTAGCACTTAGCACACACACAATAGGTACTTAAAAAAAAGGCTTGCTAACTGACTTGAAGAACTCAAATGAGGAGGAACCCATTACCTACTTAAGTAAGCAATTTTACTTGTGGATAGCACTAATTATCTTTCCCTATTTTGAGCTGAAATCTGCCTCAGTAATTTCCAACCATTGCTTCTTGTTCAAATACTTAGCATCATGGGAGTCATAGAATTTGGGGGTTGGAAGCGATCTCAGTGGCCACCAGTCCAACCCATTGAAAAAGAAGTTTCTCAGTGACATACCAAAAAGAGATTGACTAGGCTTGACTTGAACATTTCCATTTGGGGAAAGGGGCAGGGGATCCAATATCTCCCAGGGCAGCCCATCCCACTTCTGGGTAGTGCTAACTGTTAGGCAGCTTTTATTTACATCCAGCTGACATGTGGCTCTTTGTAACTTTCAGCTGTTCCCAATTCTGTCTTCTGAGGGAAAATTAGAGCAAGTTTAATAATCTCTTTTCCATAAGACAGCCTTTCAGATACTTGGAGATAACTAGCATGTTCTTCCTGAGTATTTTCTTTTTCTAGGCTAAATAGTCTAGACTTCTTAGAATCTCTTTTATAAACACAATTTCTAGAGGAAAAAAAATGTTTCTCTCTGCAGAAGTCATACATATTGAATGAAATAACCTTTTCTTATACCTGAAATTCCTCTTCTGCAGGGGGAGGGGAGGTTATGAGAAATGTCCTAGACCTGCATAGGGATTTGGAATTATATGACACATTCAAAGTTAAGATGTATCACAAGGCTTTGGGGATGGGAACAGAACTTGAAAAGAGCCCACAAGAAGAGAGGAAAAGGACCAATAAGGGAGGGAAGGGGGCCTGGCAGTAGTGATGATATCAACATTGGAGCAAATGAAAACAGCCGGGAACAGCAGTTTCCTATTTTCAAAGCGAGAGGGACAAGTGAAAGCTAAAGGGGCCACTGGCTTGGGTGACTAAGGCATTGGTTAAAAAACTGGATATTGGGGGTAAAAGAGGGGATAGGATGTGGAATACCTTCTAGTCCTTATTCTCCCCTCCCCCACCTTTTCAACTTGGTGAACAGATCCGCAATAATTTAATTTACCAAAGACTGAATTTTAGGGGCAGCTAGGTGGCGAAGTGAGTAGAGCACTGGTCCTGGAGTCAGAAGAACCTCAGTTCAAATCTGGCCTCAAGATACCTAACGAACTTACTTGCCGTGTGACCTTGGGCAAGTCACTTAACCCTAATTGCCTTGACTTCCCCCCTCCAAAAGAAAAAAAAACCCAAAGACTGGATTTTATAGATTTAATCTGACTTCTCATAAACATTTGTGACAGACCTAGGCAGATATATTTCTTGTCTTGACTAGTTCCCAGCATGAGACAAGTTCTAGGAACAATACAATAGAAGTCAATTTTTCCTAGGCCAGGGATCTCTCAGGATATAGTTAAAAAATGTCTCTGTCTTAGTCTCAGCACAATCAAAAAGGAAGAACAGAAACCAAATTGTTGTGTTGATATGTCTAACTGTTCATAACCCCAAAGTTACTAGTGGTTTGCTACTTCCTTCTCCAGCACATCTGACAGATAAGGAACTGATGCAAAGAGGGTTAAGTGACTTACCCAGGGTCACACAGCTAGTAAGTATCTGAGGCTGGATTTGAACTCATGAAGATGAGTCTTCCTGATTCTAAGCCCAGTGTTCTATCCACCTGGCTGTCCATAGACACCTAGGCCTTTAGTTTATTCTGTACTACCAGACTAAGAAGGTAACCTTTTGTTCCACCATGTAACTAAAGTATATGGCTCAAACTAAGCATAGAAATAGACATACAAGATAGTCAGACTTGATGTAGCAGTCAAATTTAAGTCTAGTCCTAAATCCTAATGGAAATAAAATTATGCTGTGTGTTGTTAAGCAAAATTGTCTCATTAGCATGGCTTTTGTTTCTTTTGAGTGGAAGTACTTTCAGCTGTTAAGTGCTAAGCCCCAGGGCCAGGGCCCTGTCAGGTGTGAAACCTGTGTGGGTGTGGATTG
>CM053622.1:148740453-148815735 GCA_028646595.1 Phalanger gymnotis | reverse complement strand
TTTTTGCTGCGGTGGGGCCTAAATAAATTCCTTGTTGTTTTCTCCTTAGAGAATCTCTCATACCTTGCGATTTCGGACCATTCAAACATATACATGATTATATTTGAGATCATAAATTCGGCCTTCCTACTACATGCTGTCAGATTATACCAGTTGACTGTATAGAGTTTGACTCTAGCCAAAGCCTAACAACTTGAAAGCAGATATGGTAAAAGACTTATCTTCCCCTAAGTCTTCTCTTCTTTAAGGCATTATTACTTCTTTTACCTGGCCCATGTTATGACAAGATCTTGAGGTCCTGTGTCATCCTGGCTGCTGCCCTCTGGATGCTCTCCAGCCTCTGGAAAAGACTAAAATCTAGCTCTCAGAACTGAATGCAATATCCTAACTTTGATCATCTGATAGTTGTTGTTCACTTGTTTCAGTTGTGTCTTATTCTTTGTGATCCCATTTGGGGTTTCTTGGCAAAGATACTGGAGTGGTTTACTGTTTCCTTCTCTAGCTCAACTTACAGATGAGGAAACTGAGGTCAAAAGGATCAAGTGACTTGCCTAGGGTGACACTGCTAGTAAGTATCTGAGGTCATATTTGAACTCAAGAAGATAAGTCTACCTGACTTCAGACCTGGCACTGGCTCCACTGCACCACCTACCTGCCTCATCTGATAATAGAAGAACTAAAGACTATTCATCTCCCTTGTTCTGGAAACTATTCCTCTCTTAATGCAACCTAAGATTGCATTAGGTTTTTTTTTGGGGTACCATATGGTCCTATTGACACATATTGAACTTGCAGCCCACTAAAACACCAGATATTTTCCACACAAACTGTTCTTGTCAACATCTTCCCCATCTTGTATTTGTAAAACTGTCTTTTGAACTCAAGTATAAGGCTATTTCTATAAAATTAAATGTTATTAGATTAAGTTCAATGTCCTTGCCTGTTGGAATTTCTCTGAATCCTCACTCCATTACCTAGCAAGAAAGTTATTCCTCTTAGATTTGTGCCATCTATACATTTTGTGAGTATACCATCTATGCTTTTATCCAAGACACTGATAAAACAAACAAGATTTATGTTTGTTGTCTATTATATTATGACCTTTTTGAGAATAAGAGCCATATAGAGTGGCTGTTAGTTTTCAGAGAGTTTTGACATGCAAAAAAAATTCATTTGACTCTCATTACAATCCTCTGAAATGGCAAGGCAGGTGGTTTCATCATTTCAAAGAAGAGGAAAATTAGGCTCAGTGAGCTTAATATGGGCCGATCAAAAGGCCAGTAAATGGAAGCGATAGGACTAGAATCTAAGCTTTCTGACTCCTAGCTACCTTACCATATACCACATTTCAAAATGTGACTGTAATTAGACGGGTGATCGCAGTGTTAATAAATATACTAGAACTGAGCTATAATTCCGTAGTTGGCATCCATGCTGCCATTTTAGTAGGTAGTAGTAGTAGTAGTAAGTAGTAAGTAAGTAAGTAGTAAGTAAGTAGTAGTAAGACTTCTAAATGACTTTTTTTGTTACTTAGGGTTATGGATTTAGAGCTGGAAGGCACCTTGGAAGTCTTCTGAGGGAGGTATAGTCTCCTTTTATAGATAAACCGAGGCTCAAAAAGTGACATGGTAACTAGTGACTTAACTCTCTTCATTTGGGATCAAAGATGAATCCAGTAACTATTTGCATCTCTTCTATTTTGCCCATATTCACCCCCATCCTCAAAAAACCCTCACTTGGTCCATCCATCTTTTCTCTCTCCTATCATCTTGTAATCTCTCTTCATTTTTGTGGCTAAAGTCCTCCTGAGAAGGCTGTCTACAATTGCTGCCTCCACTTCCTCTCCTCTCATTCTCTTCTTTACTGTCTGCCTTCTGTCCTCGTCCTTCCACTGAAGCAGCTCTCTCCAGTTACTAATGATCTTGTAATTGCGTAATCTAATGGCCTTTTCTCAGTCTTCATCCTTTTTGACTTTTCTGCAGCCTGTGACACTGTCAATCACCCTTTTCTCCTTGATATGCTCTTGTTTAAGTTTTCATGACACTGTTCTCGCCTGGTTCTTCCCCTACCTGACTCCTCCTTTTGTCTTCCTTACTGGATCTTCACTCACGTCACACCCACTAACCACAGGTGTCCTCCAAGGCTCTATTCTGGTCCCTCTTTTCCCTCTATCTCAACTTCGGTAGAATCAATTATCACCTTTATGCAAATAATTCTCAGATTTATTTATCCAGCCCTTACCTGTCTCTTGACCTCTAGTCTGCCATCTCCAACTACCTTTTGGACATCTCCAAGTGGATGTCTTACAGACGTCTTAAACTCAACATTCCTCAAACTGAATTCATTATCTTTCCCCAAAACCTTCCCCTCTTCCTAATTTCCCTATTCCTATCAAAGGTACAACTATCCTCCTAGCCACCCAGGCTCAAAACCTAAGTGTCATCCTCATTCTCAATCCCCAAGACAGTTAAGTTGCTAAGTCCTATTGTTTCTACCTTAGTAACATCTCTTGTATTCACCCCCTTCTCTGACACTGACCCTAGCTCTCATCGTCCCACACCTAGACTACTGTTAGAGGTTTCTAGTTGGTCTTCCTGCCTCTAGTTTCTCCCTACTCCAGTCCATCCTTCCCTTGGTTGTCAAATGCATCTCCCTAAAATGCAAGTGTGACATTACCTCTTCCCCTCCCTACATTCAATCAACTCTAGTCCAATTCCTCCAGGATCAAATACAAAACCTTGTTTGACCTTTAATGCCCTTCACAACTTGGCCCCTTTTTATTCTTCCTTATACCTTACTGCCTTCCCTTCCATCCTTTGTGTTCCAGTGACACTGGTTCTTCTCACACAGATGCTCCATCTCCCATCTCTAAGCACTTTTAATGGCTGTCACCCATGCTTGGAATGCTCCCCCTCCTCATCTTTCTTCCAATTTCCCTGGTTTCCTTCAAGTCTCAGCTAATGTCCCACCTTCTCAAGAAGCTATTCCCAGAGTCTTGGTGCCTGCCCTCTAACACTGGGTTCTTGTTCAGTCATTTTTCAATCGCGTCCAACTCTTTGACCCCTGGCAAAGATACTGGAGTGATGAAACCAAAGCAAACAGGGTGAAGTGACTTGCCCAGGGTCATACAGCTAGTAAGTGTCTTGAGGTCAGATCTGAACTCAGGAAGATGAGTTTTCCCCATTCCAGGCCTGAAACCACCCACTGCACCACCTAGCTGCCCTCCAAGAGTATCTCCAGGTTATCCTGTATATATCCTATTTGCATGTTGTCTTTCCCATTAAACTGTAAGCTCCTTGAGAGATGGGACTTCTTGAACTTTTTTTTTTTGCCTTTCCCCCTATTGTATAACACAATGCCTCGCATATAGTAGGCACTTAATAAATGCTTGTTAATTGAGGGACTGTTATGTTCTGCTATATGATATGGAAGCCATACTTAAGGGAATGGTTGGCTAACACAATATTATTTCAAATTCTGTTCTTTTTTTTTAAATGGCAAGGACAAAAATTACTTATTTAAAAAAATAACATCTGAATTTTGAGTATAGTATACCAATTCATTCTGCTGCTAGGACATAGGTCTAGAATAGAATCTCTACATTAGATTTATTTTGCAAATTGATTCTTATTTAAGAGACTACATTGAATTTATTGTGGGAGTTAAAAGTACCAAACCATATAATTTTGAAGCTCAAGAACACCAAGTTGTCAGTGAAAGGATATTTTAATATATGATTAAAATATACTATTTTAATATACTGTTAAAAAGAGAGAAAATGTTAAAAAGAGGTTCACAGTAGTGGAATTTTACTGTAGAAATAAATACATGGGGGCAGCTAGGTGGTGCAGTGAGTAAAGCACCAGCCCTGGAGTCAGGAGGACTTGAGTTCAAATCTGGCATCAGATACTTGACACACTTACTAGTTGTGTGACCTTGGGCAAGTCACTTAACTCCAATTGCCTTGCCTTCCCCCCTCAAAAAAAAAAAAAGCAATACATGACAAGCATTTTTTTCTTACTTAAAAGTTTTTTATTTCTTAGAGAAATTAGCTTTCAATGTATATATGTATTTTTCCCCAATACCTTTTAAACATATATTGTTAGTTACTACAGATAGTAGACAATAATTAAAGTCAAAATAGAGTTGATGCCATTAAGAATATGAGGTTAGTCAACAAAAGAATGTGGTTATTGTTCATACATACCAGAAGTTAGGCCTCCAAAGGAGTGACATTCTCTTCCAAGTAGTTCTCGATTTGAAGGCCAGTTAGACCCTATCTGTTGTTGTTTTTATTTGTTTTGGCCTGGACCTATGTGAGTTCATTAGTGTAGGGAACTCTCAGTCAGGAGACTCCCTCAACCAATGCAGGTCACTCCTGCTCTGTAACTTGTAAGCTTATAGAGAGTTGCCTGAGACCACTGAGAAGTTAAGAGATTTCCCCAAGATCACCTATTTTCCCCAAGGTCAACCAATATTTTTTCAGAGGTGGTACTTGAATTCAGTCTTCTAGATTCTGAGATCAAGACCCACAAAGAAGAGAGTGTTTTTTGTTACTATGTTACTGGAGAGCACTAAATAATTTTATTGGTTGATACACGGTAAAAAATTTAAAGAAAGCAGTGCTGGCAACACCAATCTTTTCTCACTGTGCTCTTTTCTCATTATGATTGCCTCAATTTTTCTTCTTATGCACTTAGCGATGGATTACAAAAGCCATGAATGATGACTTACCGTGAACCTTTAACATGTTTATGGATAAAATCTGCATGAAAACGTGGAACCAAAGGATCTTTCTCTCCATGTATTATTAAAGTAGGACACTTTATAAGGGGCAACAAATGTCGACAAATATTACCTGAAAAACAAATCAAATAAAAATTATGCTCTAACTATAACCAGTACTAATTATTTAGATGCTAGTCATTACAAGAGATTGATCTGGGAGCACATTGTTTGGTCTCTGGGTTTGGGCAATGACTGCAATGCTCACGTCTTGACAAACAGGAGTAAGTGACTTGCCCAGCGTCACACAGCTAGTAAGTGTCTGAGGCTGGATCTGAAGGAAGATGAGTCTTCTTGATTCCAAGTCTAGTGCTCTATCCATTGTGCCACCTAGCTGCCCAATATATACATACATGTATACACGTGTGTGTACAAACACACACATATATTGTATATATGGAGGGAGAGAGAGGGGGGGAGAGAGGGGGAGAGAGAGGGAGAGAGAGAGAGAGAGAGAGAGAGAGAGAGAGAGAGACAGGGAGAGGGAGAGGGAGAGAGGGAGGGAGAGAGGGCCTTCTGCAAGCTTTCATGGACTAACTAGATAGTTCCCTGGGAGAAAGGAGTTCAAGACTGTAGCTATGTGGGGCTTGAGATGAGAAAGTAAAAGATCTGAGAGAGCGTAGAGGAACATGGTTGGGAGATGATGCAGCTGTGGCAGTGGAGAATGGGAAGAAGAGCAGAAATTATTTACTGTGGCAGAAAACAATCAGGCTCCTCCTATGGCATCCAGCAGCATGGTCCATGACAGGCAGATAGATCTGCAGTTAATGCAACTGGAGGAAGGGCCTGATCAGCAGTGGACTACTTGCTAGTAACACAACGATTGGGGTCTTCTTTCTCCTCACCTCTGACCACCTTCCTTCCGTTTAGAACTGAAAAAAACTGTGTTTTATTTTGCCATCTACCACTGCTGCTGGTATTTTCTAAGCCTGATTCTCTTTTTCTAAATTAGTTCAATACTGTCATCGGTGGGTACATTATTTATTATGTGAGATCAGAGTGTACAGTGGGACAGCCCTTAAGGATTTTGTTATTTCATAGACTATGCTAGGACTCTGTAATCTTAGGATGAGAGGTTAACAATCCCTCCCGGAGACTACTAAGTTACAGTTGAGTTTTATGAATAATTCTCTGTCTCTGTCTCTCTTTCTCTTAGCAGCTTGAACTCAGGGCTCAATTAGATTTCCCTTGGAAGAATGAGCATCATGGTGATGCTGAAGATAGTTAAGTCAGGGGCCCAGAAGGTTAACTCTGCCCCATTACCTAAAGGGAAGAAAGTATTCCACTGTAACATTTAGAATTAAATAATTCTAAAAATAAGGTGTATTACCTTCTTCATGAGTGCAAGATAGGGGAGGTATAATTACAGAGTAGTTAATATGAAAAAGATCTGGGGTTGTTTTGGACTGAAAGTTCAGTCAGTTAACTGTGTGATATGACAGACAAAAAAATGCAATTTTGAGATTCATTAAAAAAAGCATATTATTCAAGATTAGGGAGGCGATCATTCCACTGCTCAGTCCATTCAGACAATATCTGCAGTGTTATGTTTAGTTCTGGATAACAACACAATTAGGAAGAGAATAGCTATTAAGAAGACGATATCCAAGACAGATTTTAGATTTCTGGACCTAGCAAGATTTCTGGATCTAGCAAGGATTAGTAAAATGTATTTGCTAGATTCTTGCAAATATAATCAAACAGACTTCAAACAAAAATGAAGGGAGCAAGGGGCATTTTCTTCCACACAGTTGAAACCAGGCAGAGCAGCAGATGTAGAGTACAGAGGGCTGAAAAGTCCATTTTCTGTCCCCTAAATTACTCCCCTTCACTTACTAAGTTCAGTCAAGTCAGCCAATTATTTGTATTCCAATCTTGACATTTTATCTCCCAAATTCCATGAATCTACAAGCTGCTCCTCAGCCTGGAATATACTGCCTTCCTCATTTCTACCTTTCAGAAATTTAATCTTTTTTCAAGGTTCAGCTCGGATGCCAGTCCTCCATGAAGCCTTCCCTGTTACTCCTTGTTAATGTTCTTTCTCTCCTTAAATTACCTTGTATTACACTCACCTCTGTAAATTTTACTCCAATAAACTCCTTTAGAACACAGACTGTTTCATTTCTGTCTTTGTATCCCCACTACATGGCACAGAGTTTTGCCAGGCAGAGAGCAGGTATTTCATAATCGCTTATGAAATAAAAATGAATTTATACCAAACTAATATGACTAATTTTTTTTTCAGTTGTAATTCTGCAAGAGTCTTTGTTAGGCTGAGGCTCAAGAGACACATTTACCTTCTTCGGATAACCAGGAACAGTGGAAACAATAAGAGGTCTAATCTCGATTCTGCCTAAATGAACATTTTATAAAGCAGCAAAAAATTCTGGTGCTAATGCTATATTGTGCTTATTTTTTCATGCTGTTGATTTGTTTCTAAGATTATTTGTTCTGCAATTTGAACACAGGTATATTAAAAACCCTCAAGGAAATTATTTTGCCACTAAATGAAGGTAGTATCAAAAGAAGGAAAAAAATCTATGTAAAATACAACTTATGGGACTTTAAGCTACACAGTTTTGGGCCTTGGAAAAAGTAAAGTTGCCACATTCGTGACTTGTAACTTATAGAAAAACCATTTTGGAATATCACTGAAATTATGTTTAAAAAGACTCTTGTGAATTATTGCTAGGTAATAATGGCACCTTTTCATCTCCTACTTCTAAGGGTTTAACAGGATATTTAATTTATGGTAATGACACTGTTATTAGTTTGCTATTTGTTCTATCAGGTGCTTCATGAAACTTACCATCTGGTCGGTCTTTAAACTGCAATATTCCATCCGCCCAATTCTCACAGGTTTTGGCTAAGTATTCATATCCATATAGTGCTTCCAGAGGTTTTCTTGTTCTCTCACTCCACTTTGAAACATCTCGGATGCCTGAAAAAAAAAACAAACAACAACAAAATTGTAATATTCTTGCAGGCAGGAACCTTTAACCTAAAACAAAGATCCTCGGGTCTTTGGGTAAGATTTATATTTCATTTTGTATTCCTGAATAAACTATACAGGAAAACTGTCTTTAAGTAACCTCATTTGAATAAAAGGGATTTTTTTTAAGAGTTGGTTTACTATATCTGATTACTTACTGTTTCAGGGAAGTGGGAAGGGTAGAATGTGGAACTCAAAACTTTAAAAAAATGTTGAAAAATGTTTTAATATGTAAGTGGGGGGAAAAATAAAATATATTAAAAACCCTTGAAAAATAAAAATAAAGGTGTAGTGAGCTGCCTCAGTGGTAGCAGGTTCCCCATTACTGAATGTCTTCAAATACAGGCCGGATACATACTTCAAATACAGGCTGGGGAGAAAGATTTTGTAGTGGGGATTCTTGTATTGTCATAGGTTGGCCTCAATAACTTAGAAGGCAGGGTTTCTTGACCATTTTTTTTTTGTTATGAGCCCTGTTGGTAGTCTTGTAAAGCCTAGAATCCTTTCTCAGAACAAAGGTTTTAAATAAATAAAACAAACTACATAGGGAAAAAAAAGATGTAATATTTATAGTTTCTGAAATGATAACTTTTTAAATTACAATTTTGAAATAAAATCTTAATTCAATTTTTTTTTAAAAAAGCTTTGTTTAAAGACCTGATTTTTTTTTGAGGGGGGAAGGCAGGTCAATTGGGGTTAAGTAATTTGCCCAAGTCAAGTGTCTGAGGCCAGATTTGAACTCAGGTCCTCCTGACTCCAGGGCCAGTGGTCTACTCACTTTGCCACTTAGCTGGCCCTAGACCTGGTTATTTTTATGCGGTATCTATACAGAAAAAAAGACAAAAACTATACTTCTTAACTGCCAAAGAAATACTATGGGTACAAGGCATTACAACTGTTCACAAGAGGGTATATAACACAGGTAGGCTAAATTTATAACTAAAATTTACATTTTTTTTAAAAAAAGAAAACAGGCTCAATTGCTTCTTTTGGTCTTCACACAAAGGTTCAACAACAAATTTAAGTAATAATTAAGATAATGAAGAGCCAGAATATACTGAATACTGTTAAAGCACTTCTCCTCTACCACCTGATAGTGGACAATGTCCATATGGATTCTCCATGTTACTTTGACAAAAATGTGTAAAATACACAGTACAGTACTAGTCACATAGGCATTCAATAAATATCTGAATAGAACTAAATGTACATATCTCAACATATTTTAAAGTCACTTTGTCCAAAAGTGCAATTTGAAAGTTTATTTCAGAAAAAAAGTACTAGAAGATAACTCAAAATTAAATCTTCAATGGCTAGCACAGAGATTTGCACATAGAATGACTTATTCAGAGGCAAAAGGTACTCTAGACATCACCTTGTTCAATATATATAATATATATATACACATATATATGCATGTAATATATATGTATTTAATGGAGAAACTGAATTTCAGAAAGGTTAAGTGACTTTACAAGCTTGCTAGCTGTAAATGGTAGAGACAAGATTTGAACACAGGTCTTCCAACACCTGGGTTAATAAATATTCATTAAACGGGTAGATAAATTAGGAAACCTTTTAAATAATAACTGAGTCACTGGATCTTAGAATTTATGCTATCATGAACATCTAATTAATTCATTTGTACAATACTGTCAGTTTTGAAGGTTGCTTTTCATTTAAGTATCTCAAAGCCCTTTCTTTAATGGTAATACCAGAAGGAGAATTAATTGGATTTGGAGTGAAAGCACCTGAGTTTGAATCCTTCCATCCTGGCTCTGCTATTTAGCCTCTGTATGATCTTAGGAAAATCACTTAACCTTTCTACCTATTATTTCTTTACTGATAAAACCAAGAGACTATCCTGGATAGCTTCTTAAGGCCTCTTTAGCAATTCATTTGTAATTTATAGTTTAAGAGAGTTGCTAGGGAACACCAAGAGGTTAAGTGACTCAGACACAACTTCTATGCGTCAGAGGCAGAACGTGAACCCAGATCTTCCAGCCTTCAGGGTCTGCCCTCCTTCTACTACTTCATGCTTCCTCTTCATAATTATACTTTCAAAATAAAAAAGGGGGAAACGTTTAAACTACTGACCTAGTTAAACTACCTCTTAGATATTATTTCTACTTTAAGACTGGAGAATTAGATGCATAGGTGTTAAAGGATTAATTATCACATGTAAAAATGAGATGGAAAGGGGTGAATAGCTTCAATTGTTACAGATTTTTTTTCTTTACACAACCTACCATGATAAATCACTTCATCCTCATCAGTAACATAGGCATTTGCTCCCCAAATTACCAACTTGTTGATATATGATGGGTACTTTGCTGCTGCAATGAGTGCAGTTATCCCACCATCACTCCATCCCAGCAAAGAAACTGTTTTAAATTTCAGTGTCTGTGGTTGGTAAAACAAAATGTACAGTACAAGTTATTGGTCTTTCTGCTGTATTTGTGAAGAAGAAAAATCTGCTCATTTCCAGTTATATTAGTGTATCTAAGTGCTTGGATACTTCATAAATAATCCTGAGGTAAAGCAAAAGGAATTTTTAAAAGGTGAAAGAAGAGCTTAGCATAAAAACTGTCTACCTTACCTAGAGAAGGAATTTGGAGCTTACAGAAATAGTTCTCAGATGAGGAAGCCATTTAAATCCTTGCTCATACAAGTACACATCTTTGTGAGGTAGAATAAAATAGCATTTGGGGGTTTTAGTGAATTATAATGTTTAAAAATTAGGCCCATATGTGTAGAATGTAGGATCTACCAGTCACTTTTTTGAAAAGGGAACACCACATAGAATTAAATCACAAGAGAAAACTCATCAAAGTAGAGAAAGAGGTTTTGAGCATCAATCAAAACAGCATATTCAACATTAACTTGGACTTGATACAACTGAGTAGATTACAGCTTTCTTTACAATCATCTACATTCCAGTCATTCTTTTCTGAAGAAATTCTGGGACAAATCCTAGTTTCTTTGAGTTCTAAGTTTCTGGAGTGACCTTAGTTTGTATTTCTGATAGGTTATGTTTTTGAGGCATTATCTATACTCATTAAAATTACATTCCTTGCATCATCTAACTCAGATTATTCCTATAGCTGAGAAGTCATTCAATATAATGTCTGTAAGGAAAGTCTTTGTTCTTTTAAAAAAACTTAAATTTAAACAGACCTAGAACCTCCTGTAATAAAGTAAGTAATGTATATTTGCGTAAGTGAAATTCTAATCTTCTGTTTTAACTAATTTAACAGGCAATTTTACATGCCACGAGATCATTCTTTTTCGACTCCATATATGATATTATGAAGCAAATGCCTAAAATTTCCCCTTGCCCCTAGGGCCATAAAAGCCAAAGGTTAGGGGACATGGTAAAATCATAAAGAGTGGCTCCACAGGAAATTAATTTCCTTTGATTTATGTAGTAAGGTGGCAATAGCATTAGCATCATATGTAAGGTGGGAGGAGAAGAACAAACAAGAATTTTTATTGAGTCAAGTTTTCTTTGGACAAGGAGTTTATTTCTGATAGTATCAGGTTTATGAGTAGTTCCTACTGGTAAGAGCAAGCTTTGGGAAGTTTCAGTTCCACTAATAAAAGGATACATATTAACACTCCTTTGGGTCTGAATAAATGCCTGTTTACAAAAAAAGACTGCCTGGGGGATATTACCTAATCACTAAAAGGTTCAATGTTTTACAAGAAATCTTTATCTAGGGAGAAGTTGGAAAACTGACAAGCTGGGCCTCTGGAGGGAGACTATAATTATAAGGGCAAAAGAAAATGGTTAAATCACCACATACCACTTACTGCCCAAAGAGAACAGGAATTTAGATCAAAACAGAAGCTACTAAAGATAGCTTGAACTGAATAGGGAAGTTGCCCTTTAAATGTAATCAGGGAGTACACCTACCATGTGCTTCAGTCAACTGAACTATTTAAGAGTGCGATTGACTTGAAAGTTAGGAAAGATGTGGTCTCAAAACCCCGCTCAGATACTTATCAGCTGTTCACTGTGGACAAGTCACTTATGGCTTTTCTAAGTCTACCTGGATAATCTACCTCGGAGGGTTGTGGTAAGACTCATATGCAATAATAAATGTTTAATAATATCTTTGAATATATGAAGCATTCTTTTATGGCAGATGATTTTTGCTACTTTCTGTCTCTTAAGGACAGAACTAGAGAAAATGAGTTTACCTTGCAACTAAAGGCTCCTATGGTCATTGTACTAAGAGTGATTAAACCGACCTACAATGGAGGTTGTGGAATATTTCTTCTTAGTCATATTTTAGAGTGTGACAGACAAGTATCTATCCTGAGTGGTTTGAGCATAGGCAGCTGTCTGTTTTTAAGACACAGTTGAACAAAAGTCAAATGAAGAAAAATTCTTCTTGCCTCCTCCCCCAACTCTGTTACCTTCATCAGATCAATGGCATCTTTTGCGTCCCTTTCAAAGAAGTCCACGGGGAAATCACGATTTGGGGGAATAGAATGGCCATATCCCCGAGGATCCCAGGCTACTACTGTGAATAGCTGCTTATTCAGGTTCTTGAGCTGGGGTCCAAAATCACTTTGTCCACTTCCTAAAAACAGCCACTTTGTTACTCACCAATTAACATGTTAATAATATATAAAAATTATGTTTTAAAAAGACAGTAACAGAAACATCTTTAAAATAAGGATCTGGACACAATTTAGGGTCATCATAAACAGCTATTCCCTGGCTTTTCTGTTTACTCTCCAGTCCTGCCTAGGGTTCCCCCCAATGGCTATTTTGGGAAAGGCAGTTTTTCAGACATGGGGACTTGGTGGTTCCTTAATGGCTTCCTGCACTTGGAAAGACCCAGAGTACTCACTAATCCTGATTTACTTATGTTTAGAATTATTGAAACAAAATGAAAGCAAACCTGGCGTTATGGTACTGATGTAATTTTACCTTGAAAGATTTTTAAAGTAGTCACCACGAATAAGAGGCTCCTCAATAATAGGATATGCAAAATTATGAGTAAGAATTTGACAAGAGATAGTTTTCTTCAAAATGAGAAGGGCCTCTTTTTTGAAATTTCAGACAATTTTCCTAGGCAAACTGGGTTAGCCTTACATTATCTTTTTTTTTTTTTTCTGGTAACAATGGGCTAAAATATTCAAAAGGAAAAGTTTAAGAAACTGAAGCAGATAGCATTTTCAGACATTCTTAATTAGAAAGCTGGGCAAATTCATATATGCCAATAGGCAGAATTGCACTTAGATGTTCTTGAGACTATAGTAGGGTAAACTCTTAGCATCCCCAAACTATTTATTTGGCTTTTATCACCATCTGTCAATGCTTAATACGTTAATTAGTACTAGTATAATTAATAAACACCTACATACTCACGAATGTGGCTACATTTGTGCCTGCTATACTCTTTTCATAGATTTGTACAAAGGTACAGACTGAAAGAAATCAAACTGATGTCAAATAAGAATTAAAAGTAAAACTCTATTTCGCTTCTGTGTGACCCCTCACAGGACATTCCATAAACAGGCACCAATCTCCAGATTTGAATATTCTACCAAAAAGTCCAATCCAAGATGCTGGCTATCATAGGTACCACGGGATCATTCTACTGTGTTAATCTTATCTAACCTAACTTCAGACAATCTATTTGTAGACCATGGCTGATGCCACAATCAAAGACAGATGCCATGTGACCCCTGCTACCTCAGAGCAAATCTACCCTGGTAGAGCCTGTGATCTGATTCTGTCCTAAGGGATATTCTACTTTTTTTTTTCATTCTGAGCTAAGGAATAGTCCACATTTTTTTACTCTGAGAAAATGTATTTCATTATATTACATATGCTTTATCATCCTATCTGAAACTGTGCCAAAAAATTCTCAGGGTAATTCCAATTGGCATTCACTTAATATCAATTCCCAAAAAGGTAAGTTAGTTACTGCCTGACACAGATATTTGTGGAACTTTGGTCTTTTTTCTTTCACATTAGAAGCCTCAAAAGCTGGTATTAAAACTGCTCAAAACACTATTTAAAATCAGTATGGTCAAGTATTGATCTGATGATTACTTTTGTGGAGTGTCCCATAAAATTAGAGCTTCATACTATACACTGATCAAAAGCAGCAAAAGCAAATCTTAAAAAATGGTCAGGGCTTGTAATAATCATGGAATTTTAGTTTGGAAGGATTCTTAACTTAACCCTTTTACTACATGCAGGAATCCCCTATGTATCATCCCAATAGTATGAATGCTTCCAAAGACAAGGGACTTACTAACTTAAAAGGTAGCCTATTCCTTTTCTTCATAGGATTTAGAGATGGAAGGTACTTTATAAGCCACCTAATCCAACATCCCTACTTTTATAAATGAGGAAACTGAGGCTTAGAAATGAAATGATTTGCACCCAGACAGTATGAGAGGTGGGATATGAACTCAGGTTCTCTGACTACAGAGCCATTGCTATTTCCCCTGTCCACTGAAGAGTTAAGATTTGAATCCCTGTTGTCTGATGACAAAATCTAGAGTTTTTTCCACGGCACTAGAAATTCTAATCATCAGAAGGCTCTGTCTTATATGCACCAAATTCTAGTTTCCTCTAATTTCCAGCCAGTGGTCTACCTTCTAGATCTACAGAGGTTCAAGCCTGACTCTCATTCCACATTACAGCCTTTCAAATATTTGAAGACGATGTACATGTCTCTTCTTATCCAAGCTAAATATCCCAGCTCCTCCAACCATTCTTCTTATGATATAGTTGAGTCCATCCTGGCCATCTTCTTTGTTATGGCTCTTCCTAAAACATAGTGTCCAGAATGAAACAGCATAATGAGAAGCAATGGTGGAAAGTATGTCGAACTCAGAATCATTAAGACCTGGGTTTGAATGTTTCCTCACGAGACAAGTTACTTAACCTCTGAGTTCATTTTCCTCATCCATAAAATAGGGATAATATAATACTTGTAGGATCTACTTTAAAGCACTGTTATAAGGACAATCTTAACAAATCTTAAAGCACTACACGAAAGTAAAATTTTTCCAAATTTACCCTCCCCCTTTTTATATAAGATTATTGTAAGAGGATTTGGAGAATGGTACATTGAAATAAATGATTAAAAAATAATCTGTAAGACAAGACTTGGAAATTTTTGCTTTGAAACTAGAAATAGGTTCCAAAATTCAGAAGCTAGACAACGTCCTCTGCCCGGCCCCTCCAGACATCAAGGAGGAAAATTCAGCATATTGCTATAGGGGCATTGCATCCTAAACTTAGAGTCAAATAAGAGTCACCAAGGACCTTAAAGGTCTTAAAGGGAACCTCAGTGAGGGAGTTAGCTACATCTAGTCAGCATGCTTTCCAGGTCACATCTGGGAAAACGACCCTGTTGGCCAGTGATATCTCACCAATAGCCAAGCTCCAGCTATCACTCTAGAATGGAAGGACAGCAAGCTCAAGTATAGCTGTTCACCAAGCAGTGCTGCCTGGTAGTGATAACTTGGATTCGAGTCATCGAGTCATCAACAGTAAGAATGTGGATAAACATGAAGGATAGAGAAGAACAAATGCTCTTCTATGGTATCAGATAACTCTGTGCCTGAACTACCAGGGAATCTGGTGAAACTGCTAGGCAGCAGGATTTGTTAAGCCCTGTTCTAAGGTCCATTATGGGTTAAGTATATGGTTCAATCTACTCTACCTTCTACAAATAAGATACTCCCATGAGAAAGTATGTGGAATTAAATTATCCTGAGACACTCTCTTTGTTTTTTGTAACTTTTTTATTTTTGGAAAAAATTTTATATTTTTTTCCAATTGTGTGTATAAAAGTAATTTTTAACATTATTTTTCAAAATTTTTGAGTTCTGAAGCATTTTCTTTAACAAAAGAAATATGCATTACTTCCATTACTTTTCTGGAAAGTCTAATATTTTAGATTTTCAACAAAGGCTGGAACTGAAAGGGTTTGGGATTTAACCATTATTTAAATATCAAATTTAATTAATTCTAAATTTCTATTCCCTTTCCCAGAAAGAATTCTAGACAGAATGTTTTACTGTATTTGCAAAGTGTTCAAAAAGCCTCAAAACACTCTAGAAAATGATATATTTTTCTAAAACATTAATTTCACAGCTGAGAGCATTACCAAAAAAATTCTATAAGATGCTGAAAGGAATAACCAATATTTGGCAAACTATAACTATATTGTGTTTTGAAACATGCAAGCATAAGAATTCTAATGAAAGTCCAAATGCCACACCTAACATTCCAGGAAGTAGCAGAACTGCATGTTTTCCTTCTCCAGTCTGATGATAATGGAGGTGGACACCATTCACTTCCACTTTAGCAGAGGTTACTGAGGTACTGGAAGAACAACCCCCAACCCGCAAAAGAGAATTATTCATTAGTGTAAATTTAACATGACAAAATTGCTATTTTATAGAGTATAGTAATCACCAATCCTTATTTTTCTTAGCAAGGTTAATCCTTACCTTTTGAATCTAATTCTCTTCTCTTAATATAAGAGCACTGGGGACCAGTGACAGACTTCCACTAGAATAAGAAACTTCCAGAGCATTGCTTTATTCACTAAAGAAACATTTCCTAAGCACCTACTACCTGTCAGGGCCCATTTTAGGCACTGAGAATACAGGGATAAAATAATCCCTGCCCTCTAGGTGCTTAAATTCTATTATGGAGAAACATATACATAGAAAATTAAATGCAAGATAGATATAAATTTCTAAAACGAGGGGCAGAGAGGAATCGGGATGGCTTCTTGTAGTTGATTAAGTCTGAGGTAAGCTTTGAAGGATGCTAAGGATCCTATTCTACCTAAGGGGGAAAAGAGGGAGGGCATTCCAATAAGAAGTCCAGAAAGATAGCCTAAGCCTATCCTTCACAGATGGTAAGGGACTTTAAATGTCAAACTGAATTTATTTAACCTAGGAGTGAGAGGGAACCTGTTGAGTTTTTTAATCGAGGAAGTGATAGTCAGCCTTTGTTTTATTAGTATTGATCTGGCAGCTGTATGGAGCATGGATAGAGAGGAGCAGACTGAAGGCTGGGAGACCAATTAGACTACTACAGTTTTCTTGCTGACAGGTGAGAAGGGACTGAACCAGAGCACCGCTGTATATAAACCAGATGCATGTGCCCCAGGCAGAAACCCTGAGGAGGTTCTTGACAGACAGGAATACTTGGGATGAGTTTGAACTGGGACGCACTAGGAAACACACTAAGTGCCACAATCACTATGATGATTCTCCTGGGGACCAGTCAGTCCAAGCAACCTGGAGGAGGGGATTAGGGATTTCTGAAGGGCTCTGGGTTATCTGTAAGGTCCCAGAATGATTTAGAGGACAGCTCCAAAGCAATGACATCCTTATGCTAAATTCCAGAGTGACAAATTAATGGCTCTACCAGTTTCAGTGAAAAGTACATTATGGATAGATTTACCCAAAGGATACAAATCCAGCTGCTTTAAATGTAACTTTCTAGTCTTTATTCCTGTCACAATTGGAACTTAACAAAAGGGTAAACTGAGGCAGATTGACGGGGAAGATAACATTTGGTGGTGGTGGGGGCAGTGGCAAGCTGCTTGTCAATAAATGGGTCAATGGCTTGCCTCCATTTATGCCAAAGACCCTGAGCAAAAGGACAATCCCCCTTTTATAGGTTTGGGGAGTACAGAACAAAGAATAGAGCAGGGTGTATGACATCAGGGGATTAAGAGCAACATGACTTGTTGGAAGTTTGGTAATGGGGGCTAGCAATGCCCCCCCCCCTTTTCTCAGGAGACTAAGAAGTATTCGTTGCTTGAGTCCAAGTGAGAGATGGTGGCCCAGACTTTTGGACAGCAAACCAGACATTGAAGGATAACTTGTAAAGGGCAAGCAAAGATATCAGGCCTGGCTCCCTTGCTTTCTCACACATTCCCCAAGTTTAGCAAAATTTCTTGAGGCAAGAATAGATTGGTGATTAGCAGGAGAGCTGGATTTCTAATTAACCTGTTACAGGACAGCTAAATTCTGAAGTATGTTCAGGGACAAAGAACCATGACTGAAGCAGTTACAGGACAAAATCAAAAATTGTAAATAGGATCAATAAGCAAATGGTACAGGATCAATTTCATCATTTCATATTTCTCCTGTTTTCTTCCTATTTCTGTCATGTTTTCCCCCTATTATTTGCCCCCAAACAATTGCTGAAATAAAATATATTTTTAAAAATGAAACGTCATTTCTTCTCCTAATTTCAACTAATTCATTTTGAAAGTACTGGCAAGTGCATTTTCACAGAAATTTTTTTTTTATTAAATAATAGTCTCAGGAAAATTACCAAAAAGAGATGACTTGAGAGTAATGGATAATGAAGTTGAGTAAATGACTAAGAGTTCATTTTCTACAGAAAGTCTAAGAAAAAGTTTTTTTTCAAGTGACAGTAATTAACTTAAACTACCAAATCACTAATTATCTAGTCTTCTGATCCACTCCTTCTATGTGCTTTGACACGTTTTATAAAATTAACATTAATAAATGTTTGTTGAATGGAATTGTTTTGAGAGCTTCAAAGTTAATATAAATAAAACACTTTACAATACCATAAGGATTTCAAAAGCATTTACAATTAAATGCAATGTATTAGATACAGAAAACTATGACAGGAAAAATTCCTAAGTTAAAATATTATTACATTAACTTTTAAAGTGATATAAAAATGTAAAATAGAAATATGGCACCTTTCCAACAGGTAATTCAAGATTATTTTAGAGCAGAAGTTCTTAGCCCAAGGTCCACGAACTTTTAAAAACTATCTTGATAACGTTATTTCAACATAATTGGTTTCCTTTGTAATTCTACATACTTTATTTTATGCACTGAAAAACATTCTGAAAAGGGATCCATTTATCACCAGACTGTCAAAGGGATCCATAATACAACAAGGCTAAGAACTCCTGCTTTAGAAATAAGATCCTGGTTGAAATGGTTATTGGGACATTGAGTAAATGTTACATGCTAGTTAAAATTAAAACATGCTCAAGATGATAAACTTTCATTAAAATCAATTCAAACATTAAGCACCTGTAGAACACTGTTCCAGGCCACTGTAGGAATATTAAAAATTTAAAGCAGACAAAAGTTGGGTCAGATTCCTTGTCCTCATGGGATTTATACAGGTATGTATGGTAACACAAAACATAGTGTAAGTGCATTATAGAGGTGTAAACAGAATGTTATATGAAGTCTGAGGGGGGCATGACATAATGAAGGAATGGGAGTAGGGCATCAGAGAAGACAAGCTTTATGCGGTGGGCAGTATATAAAAAAGAGGCTTGGAGAGATCCTCTAGAAATAGGAATTAGATAAAACAAAGGCAGAGGACCAAGGAGGGCTTGCCATTACACAGAAGGACTAGTATTCAAGAAGACCACAAAGGTAGGGTACGAAACGATGAAAGACAATGGATACATAGAGAAGAATTTAAATTCTCACTGGCTCCACAATCAGTGTTTATTACTTTAACACATGATACAGCAGAGGAAGCACTGGTTTATAAGATACAGGAAATGAGACTCAGCTCCTGCCTCCTAAACTTAATGCCTGTGTGAGCTTGGGCAAAACGCTTAATCTCTCCCGATGTTTCGTTTTCCTCGTCTGTAACACGAAGGGGTTAGACTAGATAGCCTCTAATGGTCCCTTCTAGTTCTGAATCTATGAGAACACATATGAGACATCCAATTTTCTAAGTAGGACAAAAGAAGGGGAGGGAACACATAAAAAAAAGTGATTTCCCCCTTTCCCTTTTTCTCCTTCTGCCTCTTTTTTCCTTCCTCTCTTAGGATTCCATATTTTGAACCCCATCAGTTTCGCCCCGCTCTAATTCTCCCCGGCTGGTCACCCACACCCCCTGTCATCTCATACTAATGATATGTCCCTAACAGTTTTGGGAATAGGAGGAACAGCTTGCTGTACAGCCTTACAAATACAGACTGCAGAAAGGCAAACTCAGTCCTGAAGATTTTTACCTTTAACCTCTCCTACTCCCTGTCTTTACCGTAGGTCAAGAGATAGAAAGCTAGGGTGTTTTGTGACTAAAAGAGGGAAGTGAGTAACAGCAGCTGCCGTTTATCAGCATGTTGGGTAACTGTTGAAGAGACAATGTTAACAGAACTGGAAATGGGGAAGAATACTGACAATCTGAGGAAGATAATTGCAAAACAATTCCCAGAGCTGAGATTTACAGTTTTTCGGAGTTCTAAAACTAGAATTTTATATAATAACAATAGAAGTGAACATCCATGGATTCAACAAATTATTTATTGAGGACATACTGAGTGGAAGGCAAAATGGGGGATTTGTATTCCCTCACAGTTTAAATATTCATTAAACTGCTTGCCAGCAACTAGATTTCTTTTAGGCTTAGGCTAGTTTATTTCAGACTACTGAACCTGTCTTAGAGGCTGTGAAAGAGCACCAGACTTGGAACTTATTTAAATTCAACAAATGTTCATCAATCGTTTACATATAAGGCAATTAACATATGCTAAGTAGATGGAGCTGGTCTCTGGAAGACCTGTGTTCAAGTCCTGCCTCCAATGCATATGCACTCCCCTTCTAGTTAATATGCTAAGTGTATAAGTAGCTAGTATAAAGTAACAACAGCAAAAAGTTAAGACCGCAAAGGGGAACCTAAAACTTATAGTCTCCCACAGATTAAAGGAGTGTAATGGTTACTTGCAAACTGTCTCATAAATTACTAAAAGTGAAATCCTGAGACAGTGTGCTAAATCAGGGGAAGCCAGCTAGTCCTTACTGTAAGGGTCCCTTGTTTCTCCTAACTGCCCCAAAATCCTGTAAACCCTTTCAAAATTCTCCCCCTCCCCATATCCTCCACCTCTTCGAAGTCCATGCTGCTTAAGTGTTTCCGACGTTGATCCATGATTCCATGACTCTCCATGTCCCTTTTCCTCCCCGTTCTTTCCTGTGCTGCCTGCCTACCTCTATCTTTCCATTCCCATGTCCCCACACTTTCTGCCTTTGTTCCCCTGTACCATTTGTCTCGGTACACCCTGTGCTTTACTAAAGTGTGACTGAAGCATTATATCTACCTTGCTGCCATTGTGGTCTTTCCCAGTGAATATCCAAGGAACCAGGGCTGCCTGCTCCCCACTTAACCCAAGGATCTCCTTGTGGTCCCATTCCCTTAGTCCCAATAACTCCATAAATTAGCAATTCACAAGTCACTTGACCTTTAGTGGCCCAGGAAACTCTCATAAGGACAAATTGCAGAACTGCCAATCTGAATTGGTAGAGGGAGTTTCCTCACCAAGAGTTCCCTACACCACTGAAATCCCAGCTGTGAGAGAGACTAGTAAAAGCTAGGGAAAGTTAGGTTTCCACAGATGTTACTTAAGTTCCACAGAATAACTAATGAAGTGTCAGCTTGAACAAAGAAGGGAGTAAAAATTAACCAGGATGAGAGTCTCTAGCCATTCAGAATAAAGTTTGTGGTTTTGCAGAAATCAGATTCAGGAGGTTAGGAAAACTGGTCTAAACTGGCCAGAGAATGGTCAGGGTTGAAGAGAAAACTGGGTCAAATGACTACCACGAATGCTTAATTGGCTAACTGAATATTACCTTACACACCCACAGGGAGTTTTCTGCCATTTTTGAACATGGGGCATATGTGGGGAGGGGGGGGGGATACCAAGGAGTTGCACGTGGGGGGCGTGTAGGGAGATTGTAACCCAGAAGTGAACCAACCAATCCGTTCTTTGAAAGGAGGTAATGAGCTGATGGTGCACAATTTTTGTCAGTCCAACAGAATAAAGTTGGTCTCACTCTTGTATTCTCCATTCCCTCTTCCTAAAGAAGGGTGGAGTCCACTCCTGGCCAGGAACGTTTACCAATTCCTTTGGATTCCTCAAAAATAATGAATTGCCCTTGATACCTGAATTTCAGTGTCAAGAGTATTTCTAACAGCCCATAGCAGGACACTCAATTTCCTTACCAGTAAAATGACAGAGTGGTACTAGATGATTTCAGAGATACAGGCTTAACATTCTATGATCCTAAAACATCCCCTAAATTACTTTCTGTGGGCCTAATCTGTAAAATGAGAGGGTTAGACTACATCAAGAGTCCTTAACTTCTGTTCCAAACTGTAGAACTACGTCAATATTGAGATTAATAATATTCTATCAAGTTATAACATTTACCAAATGGAAGCAATAGTAATAAATTTAGTAGATGGCACACTAAGTTTCTGTCCTTGGAGGATCATTAGAAGGGAGTATTCCAATCTTTACTTGGGGGATATACAATTACAATATCATTATGTTTATAATTTCATATTTTAGGAGAGCCTCTTGAGCCCCAGAAGAGGGAGATGAGAATGTGAGACTACCACCATAAATTTTTAGAAATGAGCTAACTGAAAGCAGTAGGCCCTATGATATAGGGTGCTGGAAGCTAATGGTCCTTGGGAAAACTGAGATTTTGAATGATACTACTTGTGAATGTAAATTCAGATTTGATTTGATTTGTCCTAAAACTAAATTGTTTAAAGTTTAAAGTTAAATGTGTTCTCCTAATTGGATAATTGTTATGTCTGATCCCCTATAGGTGGATCACAACTAAATGCAAAGTATACTTGATAATAGGCATTAAAGCAATGTGTTTTGGAAACTTCGTGAGCAAGAAAAATTTGTTTCATAATTTTCTACAATTAGCATAGAATGTTGAATTGATATATGAATAACTTTCCGTGTAAGAGGATTCAGAAGCACTTTCAAAAAATTGATGTTATTTGACTGGCAATAAATTTTATGTTAGTTTTAAAATCCATAATGTTATTTTTTTATTGTTAAGCTTCTAATTTTTCTTGTATGATGATTTTGGAGAAATCATTGTATAAGAAATGTTACAAACCAGAAAAATGATACCTAGAGAGTGATGTAATTGTAAACTTATGAAATTAACTTTTCTTTTTGTTCTAAATGCTTAGTTATTATCAAAGGAGCTGTTAGAGCTGTTTGAACATGCTGCCATGTTCAAAAACTTTTAAGTATTTAATTCAGTATATTTTGCCTTAAAATTAATAACTTACCGATTGAAAAAAGGACCACAGAATTTTTTTCCCCTTAACTGTGAAGTTCTTTGGGACTTACCAGGTTTCTTGGGACCTTCTATTTGGGGAAGAGTCAAAAAATTTAGCCTTGCTAACAGCAGGCTGTGAAATTCTACTGTAATGAAGTAGTTTTAATGAGAAACTAGAACCTCTCACACTTGAATAACAGAGCTTACAAGTTAATTTTATAATGATTACTTTTTTTAATCTAATAGATTGGTCATTGCTTATGAAAATTATCATATTGTACCTGGAGAATGAGTTAAAGTTATTTCTTTAAGCCAACTAAGTCTCAACAGACCCCAAATTTTCAAGACTGTATTTGTTTGCTTTAGAGGTTAATATGCAAGATATGGATATCCATCAACAAGGAAGCTTACAGTGGCCAGTGTAACTCTGGGTTTTGAATGAACTAGCAAGTATTCACTGTATGTATGAAATTAAAGAATGTGATTATTTTCTTAATTTCTAAAGGCTGATTTCTTCTTCAGGATGGATTTAAAAAATCTAGGAAGGATGAATAAGATATGGCCTTTTATGTGCTTATTGTTATTTGCTGTTGCAACAACATGAGAGAAATAATGATAATGATTGTACCTTGTCCTAAGCTATGATTAGTGAAGTTTGCTATTTGAAGCACGCATTCTTAGGACTATATTTTATTATTGTTCAGAGTTTGGATTTCAAGAATGATTACCTGAATTATCTTATTCACAACCCACCATTCAAGGGAAATGCAAAGTGCTGTTCGAAGGGAACATGATTCCAAAACCGTTACAGATTGATGTTTGTTCTTCAGAAGGCTGAGGGAACCTTGCAATGTGATAGCAGGAGTCTCTTGATTCAGTTTCCCCACTGCACTATTTCCTTTCTGAAGGGACAGCCTTAACTTTTTCTTTTTCATAACTATGTCTTCCTTCTTTTCACAATAAAATTCTATAACTAGGGCAGGTGAACTATAGTTTTTTTTAAATGATGAATCTCATTACATCTCTACTATAATAGGATGCAAGTATAAAAGACCTTAATGTTTTTAATTTTACTATTTTGAATTTATGATCACTCTTTATTTCAACTTCAATGGGGAAAACTAGTCAAGAGCATCCTACTGTCACACAAGCAAGGTCATTTTGATGGAGCAGTAAACTTCCCTCTAAGAAAAGCATTAAGATTAGACGTTTCCCTAAGAATTAAGATGGATACACACACACACACACGCCCGCGCGCGCTTTCAAATATTTCTATTAAGAATAACATGAAGGAAAATGCTATCCACATCCAGAGAAAGAACTATAGAGTCTGAATGCAGATCAAAGCAAGCTATTTTCACTTTTTTGTTTTTTGTGGCTTTTCCCTTTTGTTCTGATTGTTCTTTCGCATGACTAAGGTGGAATTATGTTTAACATGATTGCTCATGTATAACTTCTATCAGGCTGTTTGCCATCTTTGGGAGGGAAAGAGGGAGAAAAACTTGGAACTCAAAATCTTACAAAAAATGAACGCTGAAAACTTTCTTTACATATAATTTGGAAAAAACAAAATACTATTTACAGAAAGAACAATGATAAATGGACAAGTAAACATGATGTTGCTTGGCGATATAT
The DNA here is from genome assembly GCA_028646595.1 of Phalanger gymnotis. Lineage (NCBI taxonomy): Eukaryota > Metazoa > Chordata > Mammalia > Diprotodontia > Phalangeridae > Phalanger > Phalanger gymnotis. Next base: position 148,791,221 of record CM053622.1, on the reverse strand, counting down.
TTTATGAGATATATTTAAAAAATTTTTTTCTTTTGATCTTGAAAGTAATTAAGAGCAAGACTGAAAAAGTAGAACAAGTATGAATATCCTTTAAGTTCAATTAAATACACACATAGTTGGGTTTTTTTTGAAAAAAAAATTTTTTTCTGGGATATACAGACTTTGATTATATTTTAGTAATAAGTTTTTGAAACTGGATTAAGGATTCTACATATAAAATTGCATTAATACCATGATTTATTTCAGGTACATGGTTCTGGTAAAAATAGAATGAGTATGTAGCACATAAAAACTGAATTTCTCTGAACTTCCAGGTGAATTATGGGTTTCTAATTTGATGTTCTGATAACTTGTTAATAAAGTTAGCTCCATGATATTTGAACTGACTTTTAACTACATGAACTAGTTAACTTAGAGAACCTCTAGAAGTGACTTAGAACCAGAGAAACAGATCTATTGGGAAGAATAATTCTCCAGAACCTCCATGGGAATGAGGCCTATTCCAGAATCTCCAAGGGAAAATGATTCCAAGAACCAGAGGGCTACTAGGAAAGCTAAGATCCAATGTGAAATAAGCTGAATGAATGGACATTTAGAGTGGGTTGCTAGAAACAAACCGGTCAAGGAGACTTTTGAGTTATTCAATACTGATGTTCATAGTTTGCCATGTATTTCAATGTTCATGTCTGCCTGTAGTAACGTATGCACGCGTAAGGAGAGTTGAAAATATGCCCAGGGCAGAGATGAATAGAATTTACAAGAGTGATCAAAAAGAGGTATTGCAGACCTAATTTTTTTATTATTCAGAACTCAGGGCCATTTCTCCTTCAATTTTGGTTAACTAAAAGTCTGTCTTCTCCTGTTAATATTAACATTACCTGACCGAAATCTGACTCATGAAATAAAGGAAGCCTGGCATTTCTCAAATAGAAGCCAAAGTGATTTTTTTTGATGTTAGCTCCCCTAGCTATATTGAAGGATTTCCCTGACATGTTTTCTTGGTTATCTTGGTGACATGTAAATCTTCACCCTAAATCAGCCTATTTGTGAACCTTCTAAATGTAGTTTACTCTATAACCTGACTTAGTTTACCTATAGTTTGTTTGATGAGGTTTCTTTCCTTAATAATCTCCTGTTTGAGATTATAAATCTGTTTAAATTTGTTAAACTTCTATGATGGGATTGTGCATGGGATTATGAATCTATTTTTTCTTTAACTTTTATGACCTAAGAGGAATGTACATGACTGCAATATGTAAAATAATTATTTATGTCACTCTGATATAATTTTGCCTACAGAAAGCCTTGTCAGTATTCTAGTAATAGAATTCTAAAATGTACTTTTAAAATAAGAAGATTCAGAAAAGGAATAGTGATTTCAACAAGCCAGCATGGCTTCATCAAACACTGAACATGCCAGGTCAACTTCATTTCTTTTTTCTGACAAGATTACTAGACTGGTAAATCAGAGAAATTATGTGGATAGTTTACTAGATTTTTAACAAAGACCAAGTTTCTCAGGCAATCCTCCTGGAGAAGATGTAGAGATATAGGAGAAGCAGTAGAACAGCTTGGTGAATTTGAAACATGCCTAACAACTACAACCAAAGAGTCAGATACCAACTTCAAGTAGGTCTCTGGTGAAATTTCCCAACGATCCATGCTTTTATATATGCTGTTCAACATTTTTGTCAATGACTTGGATACAGGCATGCATCTCAAAATTACAGCTAACATAAAGAGAAAGAGCTTTTAAAAATGGCTAAAGAGTGTTTTCAAAAAGATCCTTAACTGTTACTGGGCCACATCTATTATGATGAAATTTAATAAGGATATATGTAAATTCTTCCATTTAAAATAAAAAAAAACATCAATTTTTACAAATACAAGATGAGGCAGGCATGGCTAGACAGCAACTCATTTGAAAAAGATCTCAAAGGCTTAACAGATTGAAAACTCAATGTGTAATATGGCCATCAAAAACAGCCGATCCAAATTTGGGCTGCATTGTGAGGCAGTGTCCAAGACTGTTGTACTCTGACCTGGTCAGACCATATCTGAAGTATTATGCTCAGTCCTGGGCGACAAAATTTGGACAGATACTGACAAACTGAGCATATCTAGAAGGCAATCAGGATGGTGAATGTCCACACGTTCTTAACGAGGGCTGGGGAGCAGATTGCCACATAGCTTTACGAATAAGACTGCAGAAAGCCCACTCAGATATAAAAATTCTTACCTTTTACGTCTCCTCAAATCTCAACTCTGTGGCAAGCCATGAACTAGAAATCCTGAGCATTTTGTAACTTAGAATGAGGAAAAGGAAAAAATTGGTAATGTTTTAACAGAAGAGATGATTGAGCAGGTGATATCAATTAACATTAGGTGCCTACTATGTGACAAGTGCTACTTGAAGTGTCTTCGATACAAACATGAAATATTCTTGTCCCTCAGGAAGCTCATATTTTATCAATTATATCTATATATCTATATATATTTATCATATTATACTCACGTAAAGGACAAATTTATTGTTCTGTTTGGCTTCAGGGCCAGAAGTAGAAGCAAAAGGTAACAGTGCAAACAGATAAATTTAGGTTTGATATAAGGAAAGTTTCCTAAAAATTAGTCTGAAGAAGTAATGAATCACTTCTCACTGGAAGAGGATTTCTGTTCTGCTATGGATCACATGATCTCTAAATTTCCTTCCAAATAGGAACTTCTCTACATATTGTGTTTTTCATTTATTTCAGTCAATTCATAAACATTTATTAAGCACCTACTGTGTGCCAGGCACTGTGCTAAGTGCTGGGGATACAAAAAAAGGCAAGAGACAGTCCCTATCCTCTAGGAGCTTACAATCTAATGGGGGAGACAACATGCAAACAAATATTTACAAAATAAACTATATTCAGGATAAAAAAGAATTAACAGAGGAAAGGCACTAGAATTAAGAGGGTTGGAGAAGACTTCGTGAAGTTGGGATTTTAGCTAAGCCTTAAAGTAAGCTGGGGATATCAGTAAGTAGAGTGGGGGAGGGAGGGTGTTCCAAGTGCAGGGGCCAGCCAGAGAAAATGCCTAGAGATGAGAGATGAAATGTTTTGTTTGTGGAACTGGCCAACAGGTCAGTGTCACTGAATTCCAAAGAACATTAGGGAGGAACATGTAAGGAGAATAAAAAGGTGGGAGAGGAAGGGCTTTGAATGCCAACTAGAGCATTTTGTATTTGATCCTGGAGGCCAAAGGGAGCTAAACATGATCAGACCTGCGCTTTAGAAAAATCACTTTAGTGACTGGAAGATAGATCAGAGGGGGAGAGACTTGAGGCAGGGAGACTCGAGCAGGATAGGTAGATTTGAGAATGTCAGCATACAGTTGGTAATTAAAAGCATGGGTGCTGATGAGAGCAAGCCAAGGAGTAAAGAGGGAAAAGAGAAGACGGCCCAAGATAGAGCCCTGACAGACACCTGTGATTAGAGGTGTGATATGAAATGAGGGATGATCCAACAAAAAAGGCAAAAGATAGGAGGCATCAAAAGTGGTATCCCAAAAACCAAGAGAGAAAAGAATATTAAGGAGGACTCATCAACAGTGTCAAAGGTTACAGATATGACAAGAAGAATGAGATTTAGAAAAGGCCGACGGATCTGGCAATCATCAGTAACTTTGGAAAGAGCAATTTTGGCGGAGTGATAAGGTCAAAAGCCAGACCATAACAGGTTAAGAGTGAAAGGGAAGTGGAGGCACCTATAGGGGATGGCCTTTTTGAATACAGCCACGAAGGGCAGAAATGATATAGGACACTAGTTAGCAGGGATGGAAGAATCAACTGAGGGAGACATGGGCATGTTTATACAGACAAAAGGAAATGAACCAGGACATAGAGGGAGACTGAAAATAAGTGAAAGAGTGAGGATGACAGAGGGGACAATCTGTTGGAGGAGATGGGACGGAATACGATCGCTTGAACAAGTGGAGGGGTTTGTCTTGGTAAGGAATAAGGTCACCTCATCATGTGAGCCAGGGGTAAAGGAAGAGATAGTGGCAGAAGGAATCTGAGTGATAGATGAGGAAAAAGGGAATAGAAGAAGTTTACAGTGAATGGCCTAGGTAGGTCCTCAGCTGAGGGAATGGTGCAAAAGGCAGCCCTGGGAGGTGTGAGATGGGATTAGGAAGAGTTGCCGTCTAAAGGGAATAGTGAGCTGAGAAAGGAGGTATAGTGTGATTGCCTAGCAGTAGTGAAGGCCCAGTTGGGATCATGTAACATAAATCTGTAGTGGACCCAATCAGAACGGTTATTTTTTTTCTCCATCGTTGTTCAGCAACAAGAGTATAAAGTGAAGGTGACAAATGGTTAAGAGTGATCCAAGACTGAGGCTTGGTTGATTGTAATAAAAAATATGATAAGAGGCCTGGGGAGTTGAGAGGACAGTGTAGAGCTGAATTGGTTCACCAAGGAGTCAAGGTGGGGAGAAAAGAAGAGAGTGGATAGTGAGGACAGACTGCTTAAGAGAGAATTGAAGAGGCAGAGGATTGGAGGTAACAGTGTGGACAAAGCGTGAAGACAAAGAGTTCTGTAAGGGAAGGCAGAGGAAGAGGTGAAAAGTTAGTAGATTATGGTCGGAGAAGGGAATTTCCAAGTTCTTGAACACAGAAGTGGATGACAGCAAGATCAAGCATATGACCATATTTGTGTGTGGCTGAGAGGGAATGGAGGAGTGTAAACTGAGAGTTGTAAATGTGGTAAATGGAAGGTGTGTAAGGTTAGGAACCGAGTGGTTAGGGTATTTGGGGGAGAATTAATATGTACACTTAAGTATGTTAGTTTAAGGGCAAGATTTGGGGAGGATAGAAAAATTGGGACATACGAATAGCGTGAACTTCAAAGAAAGAGAGGAAGGGGGAGAACCTGAAAGTGGCAATGGGGAACAAGGAGTATTCCAACTCTTCCACCTCAACCAATAAGTTGAGAAGAGTGAAGGTGCAGTCAGTATTGTAAAGGGTGACCTGGGAGGCTGGAAGAGCTGGATGGAAGGAGTGGAAAAGGAAATGATTTAAAATGAGGTTTGTTGCCCATTTAACCAAAATTCCAGAGAGCACAGTAGAATGGCTGAAGTCAGGTTGAAACTCTGGAGTGATTTAATTTGGCATATCTAATTCTCTGAACTATTAGTTATAATGAAGGAGGGAGTATTCATTTCTAAAAAGTTCAACAATTTAGTTTGTACATATTTTCCTTTTAAACTCCTAAAAATAAAATGGGAAAAAAGTTCACACTGAACTCTCCTGGCAATACTTTGTCTAAACTACCTAGTTCCTACTTCATTAGGCTGAAATAAACATCACATACAGGAAAAACTTTCCTATGCTCCTATCAGCTCCTAGCTTTGTGTTAGAATTACATATAAAATTGTATAGAAAAGCAAACATTTATAAAATGGTTAATTCCAAGTTCAGATGAATGTAGTTTTAGGAGCTATTTTAGAAATAAGAGATATTAAGTGAAAATCTATTGTGAAAGATTAAAGGGCATGAGACCACACTTTAACCATTACAAAACCATAGTAGTTTAAATATTCACATAACCATGATAGTACTTAATTTAAAATCTATTCAATGGCTACTTAGAGGGAAAATGGACTTTTTTTTACTTTATTACTTGAGGCAGTGCATCCTAATGTTTTTCGAGTTATATCAAGATAGGAAAGTGCCTATAATTTAAAAATGAGTTTACCTCCTAGACAAAAAGGTATTTATGAAGCTGGTTAATTTGTTATGATATGAAAGGAAAAAAGAATTGCCTTTTTTCTCTTTGTAACTTTCATGTGGGAAAATCATTCTTCAATACTAATCAGAAAACATAATAGATAAAAGCTTAAGGCCTCTTGTTGTTAGGTACTTACTACTATAAAATGATCAGTGTGATAAGTGGTGCCTGGCATAGAGTAGGCACTTAATGTTTATTGATTGACTGAAATGGATAGGATATTCGACTCTGAGTCAGGAAGACCTGGGGTTTAAATCCTACCTCAGATACTTCCTAGTTGTGTGACCCTGGACAAATTACTTAGTATTTGTCTACCTGTTTCTTCATCTGTAACATGAAGGTGTTGAACTAGATGGCTTCTAAGGTCCCTTCCATCTCTAAAAGTCTGTAATCAATGACCTCTCTTAGGAACCTGTGTAAACTTAAAACAAGATCAATCATTAGTAGGATGTGTATTTTTAACATTTATCCAAGAGTGGCAAAGAATTCATTCAAATTTATGCCTCAACCAAAAGCCACAAATTTAAACTAATTAGGGATTAAGGGTCCAGTTAGTGGTTATGGAATAAAATAAAACCACCTGGTACATTTGGAGATTGAATATGTTACCTTTAGCTTCAGTAGCACCACGATCTATTTTCATCAGTTAACCAGCCACAGACTCAGAATAAACAGAACAAAGGTTACTTTGGTTGAAATGTAAAAACAGTTATACTACAACCCCAACAATTTATAATTATGAAAATAACTTTGGGGGAATACTTAGGAAGTATTGTGGTCAGCTCTTAGTCCCCAAATATTTTTCTTTGGTGGATAATAGGTCTTGAAGATTGTTTCCACCTTTCTAAGTGGACAGGAGGTTTTTCTAAACAGGGTATGAGCCAAGATAACTGAAAAAATGTTAATGAAGAGTAAGAGAAGTGGCTAATTTTTCTCCCAGGGAATATTCTCTTCACTCAGCTAAATCCTAACTATCCTCTGGTAATGTCAGATTTGGTAATGTTCAGTTTACAGAATTATTTTAGAACTGAAAGTGACCTTAGAAATTATTTTTTGTGTATTCCTCCTGATCATTCACTTTCCACAAAGTTTTACGGATCAGGAAAACTGAGGTCCATAGAGAGTAATTTACTCAAGGCCACACAGCCTATCAGTTGCATAGCTATCCCTCCTGGGCAGATCACATCTCAGGGTTTTCTCACCTGTAAAAAAGGGATAATAACACCTGTACAAGTTACCTCACAGTGTAATCATGAAGACAATAGCTGTATAAGTGTATAAGCCTTAAAGGGCTATATAAATGAAACCTCAGCCCTCGTGGATCATCTCCTTTGAGCTCACTATAATCACTATTTGTCACTTGATCCTTTGGTAATCATAAAGTATCTTTTGATACGCTTTGCTATTAACTTCTCAAGTTTTCATATTTCATCTCCCCAACTAAATAGTAAATTTCTCCAGTTTGGGAGTAAGAACTGACATTTTTTTCTATCCCCCCCCCCCCCCCGCAAGTATCTTATGTGAAGATTCATTCAATCTGCATTTGATACTTAGAACATAATGGAATAAATGATGGATTAATTCAGGAAAGACATACCTTATACTTTTGGGATTATTCAAAGGCCTTTTTTCTTTAGGCGTAGCCACATATTACAGAAAACCTATCCAGTGCCCTCTCTACCAACCCAGAAATTACTTTGTATCTATGTGACTTATCTGTGTACACATTCTTTCCTCCAAGAGTGTAAAGTCCTTAACAGTAGGGACCTTCCTACCTAGCACTGTGAGGAGCACATAATAGATACTTCACAAATATTTGTATGAAATTTGGCTGTCTGTCCCAACGATTTAGTTAAGTCAAGGTCTCACTACAAGCCAATGAATCTCAGTAATCTATCTGTTATGGGATTCTGTACTCAGTGGAAGGTTTAAAAACAACTCAGTTCACTCAGGTTCAAACTCTTCAAAGGACCATCACTTAATGAATTCATTGCACTAAGAGAATTAAGGGTCAGGATAGGCCTTCTTTCAAATTCTGGCTCAGATACTCCCCCTCTCCTAATCACAATCTTCACATCTGTAAAATGGGGGGAGGTGCTTTGTATACCTTAAAAAGAAATGAACTGAGGTTGGGAAAGACTGAAGGAAAAAGGAAAAGTGGGCAGCATTAGTTGAGATGGATGGGCACATGCAGACTTGGGAGAGATAGCGAGGATAGAAAGGCCTGGCCAGCTATGGTCAGGAAGAGTCAACACAACTGAATGTCTTAACAACCACAAAAGCTGCAAATTACTGTAATATCGTTACTTTCAACAACAATAGCCAAAGAAATTTAAAAACCACAATTCCTCTAGGAAGAAACTCAGACCTCTTTTACGGTTAAAATGCCTATCATATTAAACTGTCTTAAAATCCATCTCTCCCCTACAGGTGTTTAATGTAGAAAAAACAAAACAAAAAAATTTACCTGACTGCCTTCCTCCTCTGGGAAGCGATATCTAGGGCAAAGACACACAGGGCAAATCGGGCAATCTGTCCTCTCATTTCCTAAATCACAGATCTAGGGCTGGACTGGCTCATAAATCATTCTGTACCACCCCTTCATTTTACTCGCAAATAAAAGTGAAGCCCGGATTACGCGTCTTGCCCAAGGTTACAGTCAGCCAACATGCATTTTATTAAGCACCTACTATGTGTCAGGCACGAGGCTAAGGGCTGAGAATACAAAAAAAGGGTTCCTGTTCTCAAGGAACTTACAGTCTAACATGCAAACAAGACCTACTGCAGTCAGCATTTGAATTCAGGCCCTCTAGCTTCAACTCCTGCGGCTTTACCCATCTCCGTACCACAATTTGCATATCTGAGAAATGCAACTAAAACGAACACAAAGTACACACAGAAGCAAACAATGTGCCCCAGAGAAACACTGCCCCGCAGGGGGAGGTGCACGCGCACTGCAGGAAGGGACACCGCCCCCTCCCAGGTCTTCCAGGATTGGCGGGCCCGCGGCCCTCCCTTTTCCTTCCAGCAGCTGCACGAATCGGAGAGCGCGCGAGGGGCGCAGTTCCCCCGCCCCGCGTGCGTAACGGCCCGTGCCCCGGCGCCTGCGCGTGATTGCGGGCGCGAGGTGGGGGGCGGGGGGGAGAAGGAACTGAACCGCCCAGCCGCACAAAGCTGCCCTCCCCAAACCGCAAGACGGCATAACCCTTGCCTTCCTCCCCCCCAACTCTGGAGGACGCAGGCGTGTTTACCCGTAGGCGGCAGCAGCTACGGCCCTAGGCTTTAGCCAGGAGACGAGGAGCCGCAGGCGGAGGGAGGCCCGGCTAGCTAGTGCCGCCATGTCTGCGCTAGGCTCTACGAGAGTGTTTGCGCATGGCACGCCCTCCCTGCCCCGCCCCCGGCTGGCGGGTCCATTACTCTTCACCACCTCCTCCACAAAACAAGTCTGAAACTAACCCCACCAAGTTAGACAAGCTGCAGTCAGGCTGGCCTATCTTGGGAGGTTTGGCTTTCGCCCACGGGCTTTTTGTTGTTCCCCGCCAAGTATCAGCCACCATCTATCATCCGAGGGTTTTTAAAGGAATTTTCTCTCGCTCAGTAACGTGCTACGGCTTTATTAATGGCTGCCGGAACGGACGAATGAAGCAGGAAGCTGGAGAAAGTGATCAGCGAGCCGGAGGAAGTGAGCCGGAAACGGGAAGGTCACGTGACAGGCACTTCCGCCGACCTCCAGATTCTAAACTCAGTCCCTCTCTTCGTTCCCTGGCCTCTTCCTGAGGGCCGCTTCAAAGAGAAAGCCTTATCTGAAAGTAAGCGTGGTTTGTTAAATAGAATAAGCCCTCAAGGAGTTTCACAAGCCATTAAGGGGGCTATGACACTAGTATAATACAAAGCTAATTATGCTGTAAATGAGAAGCAGCTTGGTTAAGTAGATAGAGGCAACCTTGGGTTGGGATGTCTTGGACGCCTTAGGGCGACTTGTCCTGCCTCTGAGACTACTACTGGCTGTGTGATCTTGGGCTTAATGTCCCTGAGCAGGGGATTACCCTTAAATTCCTGAACTAGTGCCTCTCTGCCATTGTTCTTCCTTCCTTCTCCAAGAGGACTAGGACATCAGGAAGGTGATGCTGTGACTTGCAAGTGAAGTGGATTTTTAAGTGAGGGATAGAGGTGTGAAGTTACCAGCCTCACTTTCTCCTCTGGAGCCTGCATGAGTGATAGGTGTCTCCCCCGCCCCCCTTAAAGAAATCACAGGCCCTCAGGGAAAGGAGAAAGTAGAAGAGGAAATCTAAATATCATAATGAAAGCCAAAGACTGTAAGATTTGTATTTGGGAGGAACCTTAGAGATCTTTTCATCCATTCTCCTCATTTTACAGATGAGAAAAGTGAAGTGACTTGCCCTGGATTACTTAGATGCTTCTGTAAGATGTGAATTGCCCACATGAGGGTATATCTGTGTCAAACGAGTGTTTGTCTAAATGTGGAAGATATGAATAGGTATCTCAAGATCTCACTCCTCCACAAGGGTGAATTTGGTTCATAGCTGAAGGGCAGCAGAAAACTGCAGCATCTAGGCTGGCTGCTTTGTTCTCTCAAGAGAAGGGATACCAAACTAGAACATAGGGGAAATGATTTTTAGGGTCAAGCTATTTTCCTAGTTATTCCCTCTTAAGAAGACGGAGTACCCCAGGCTTATAGCTAAGGCATTGTCCCTTCTCACTAAATGTTAGTTTGAGAAATGACCATGGCAGAACTTATCCATGCAGATAATAAACAGAAATCAGAAGTTATACAGATTAGAACATACTAGACAACAGAGTGAATGAGCTCTTCCATTGAGAGGTAGGTAGCCTATCTCACTATGGGGAAATTCTCCAGAGTCCGGGAAAACTGGAAATAGAGGACTTGTTGCACCATTGGCTCCTTAATATGTCTGTTGCTTCCTGAGGTCTTTCTCTTTTCACTTTTCTTCCCCATAGGATCTAGAGGCATGTATTCTGTAAGAAAGAGGAAAAGTCATTCTTTTCCTGATGTTTAAACAAATTCCTCACACAAGCTTGTTGGTTATTGTCCTTTGTTCTTGAAGAGGACCAAAATGACATCACTATGCTAGAGTCAAGTTTCAGTGTGTCCAATTATGGCTGATCAGACCAATACTAGTTTGGAATGTTCTACCACAGGTCAGGCACAAAGAGTCCATGTGAACATTTGGGGTGTATTCTCTAAATTTGTGCATCTTGTGTTTCTTTTGAGTGATTTCAATTCTCCTTTGCTCATAAAGCACAGCACCTTCTCTGATGTGGGCATGCCATGTTAAGTGGTCCTGTGCCAGTGTCTCCCATGTCACAATCAGTTCTAAAGTTCTTAAGAGAGACCTTGAGAGTGTCTTTTTATCACTTCTTCTGACCACCATGTGAACACTTGCCATGTGTGAGTTCTCCATTAAATAGTCTTTTTGGCAAGTATACATTTTGCATTCAAACAGTGTGGCCAGCGTTGTGCTCTCTGAAGTAGCGTTTGAATGCTTGGCAGTTTAGTTAAAGAAAGGACCTCAGTGTCTGGTATCTTATCCTGCCAGGTGATCTTCAAAATGGAAGTGATTCAGTTTCCTGGCATGGCACTTGTATGCTGCCCAGGTTCCACAGGCATATAACAATGAGGTCAGCATAATGGCTCTGTAGACCTTCAGTTCGCTAGGCAGTCTAATACCTCTTCTGTCTGACGCTTTCCTTCGGAGCCTCTCAAACACTGAGCTAGTTCTGGCAATGCGTGTATCAGCCTCATTATCAATGTGTACTTCCCTGGAAAGTATACTACCAAGGTAAGTAAACTTACCCACAGCATTCAGCACTTCTCTGTTTGCTGTAACTGATGGTTCCACATATGAATGGTGTGGTGGTGGCTGATGGAGCCCCTGAGTTTTCTTGATGTTAATTATTAGACCAAAATTAGTACAAGCAGCAGAGAATTTATCCATATTTTGTTGCATCTCAGCTTCAGAGGTTGCATTGAGTGCACAATAATTTACAAACAGAAAATCATGCACCAACACTGCCTCCTCTTTGGTCTTGGCTTGTAGCCTTTTTAAGTTGAAGAATTTACCGTCAGTGCAGTAGCTGACCTTGATGTGCATCCTCATTGAAAGCATTTGACAACATGGCTGAAAACATCATGCTAAAGAGCATGGGAGCAAGCACACAGCCTTGTTTCACTCCATTGGGAAAGCACGAGAGCATTGTCCATTATCTAGAACCTGGACAAGCATGGCGTCATGAAATTGACGTACAGTGTTGATGAACTTCTCTGGGCAACCAAATTTTGACATAATTTTCCAAAAGCCTTCATAGCTGACAGTATCAAAGGCCTTGGTCAGATCTACAAACATAGTGTACAGACCTCTGTTCTGCTTCTGGTATTTCTCCTGAAGTTGTGGAGCAGCAAACACCACACCCACTATTCCTTGGCCCTTTCTAAAGCCACAGTGGCTCACAGCTAGGTGACCATCTTTCAGGTGAAGGATCAGCCTATTAAGGAGGACTCTGGCAAGAATCTTTCCAGCAATGACTAAGAGAGAGATACCCCACTCCCCCATGATTGTCACAGGACAATCTGTTTCCTTGACCTTTATAGAGATGGACAATGGAGGCATCTTTGAACTCCTGGGGGATAACTTTCTCTTGCAATATAACCTAGAAAATTTCAGTCAACTTTTGTATGAGCAATGGACCCCCTCCTCCCCCAGTAAATCTCAGCTGGAATAGAATCAACACCAGGTGCTTTGCCACATGAAAGGAGCCTACTGGCATTCAAAACCTCTTCTTCAGTTGGAACTTCGGCTAGGGAGGGACTGACTTTAACTTTAGGGAGGTAAATGGTCAATGGCTACATCATTGATTGATGATAGTCTGTTGAGAACACTATGGAAGTGTTCAGCCCATCTCTCTAGGATCATGTCCTTGTCACTAATCAGTGTGGCTCCATCAGCACTGAGTAGTTGAGGTACACTATAGGTCTTTTCCCATAAATAGCCTTCAGGAAATCATAAAAGCTTTTTGAATTGTTATCAGCATAAAACTGAGTTTTATCTGCCTCCTTACTGAGCCAAGAATCCTGCATCTTTCTAAACTTTGCCTGTACTTTACTTTTGATGGAATTAAATGCTGCCTTCTTAGAGATAGATGTCCTGTCCTGCTGGCAAACCCTGTGGAATTCTCATTTTTCATTTAGAAATGAATTTCCCCATCATTTTCATCACACCACTCTTGATGTTTGCAAGTGTTCTGACCCAGATGAGCAAATGCAGTGCTGTACACCAAATTTCTGAAAACTGCCCACTCCTTTTCTGGTGATGGCTCAGAATGCAGTGGATGACCTTGGCATCTTCGATGTCTAACTAAGCTCTAAGTGTTCCACACACAGTGCCTTCTTCAGCTGCCTTCATGGCCGTTGAAACAGATTGTTCTCATCCATCCATTCTACCAGGGGAAGTCTTCACGTGTTTGGGGTAGATACCCTGCTAACTCACCAATGGGTATGAGACCCCTTGGTTTTCCTCAACCTGGTTTAGCCCACCTGCTGAAACGGTTTCCTGGGGTGTAGCCACTGCGCATGCTACAGCTTCTTGGAGCCACAGGTGAGTTAGGTGGAACAGGTAGACACCAAAGGTGAAAGCAGCCCTGAAAAGGGCTCATCAGCCATCATACCAGAGGTGCTAGTTTTCCCTGGACACCCCCTACACCTCATACAGGCACTCAACATCTGAATAATACTTCTCTCCACCAATTAGAAGAGTCTTATGCAAATGGACTAAGCTTGAACCCCTAATCATACTCCAATGGGTCTCTTATCTCATCAACGTAAGTATTCTCTCCAGTGGTTCAGACTGTACATCCTGTTCCACTCTTCATCCCGTTCAGTTGAACATCCTATTCAACTCTTGTCCATGTTCAGTATAGATCCTAAATACTATATAGGTGTTTATGCTATGTCCTCTCACAATTACCTAACAGGAGGTTTCCTTAACATTTTAGGGTTTCCCTTTAGATCCCTTAATATTATGTAGTTACCAAATGAACATACAGGCTTTACAGAGTTATCCCTCACTCTTGCTACAAGACTGGCCTATCTTTTTTTCTGGTGATACAGTGCTATGATGACATTTTTTAAATATCTATTCTGTGCAGTTTTTCCTTGGCAATGTTATGTAAGCCTGATCATGGTTACCATGAACCTCTCCACTGCCCATTGGGTGACCCTCAACTTTAATTTTTTAGTTAATGTATTCCATTTCTTACAGACATACAGTATTACTAGAAGTATGTTGTTAAAAAGTTGGGCCTGGGGCAGGTGGTGGCACAGTAGATAGAGCACTGGCCCTGGAGTCAGCAGGACCTGAGTTCAAATGTGGCCTCAGTCACTTGACACTTACTAGCTGTGTGACCCTGGGCAAGTCACTTTACCCCGATTCCCTCGCAATAAATAAAAGACAGGCTTTTGATGCAGGGTGTTACAACACTCTGACCTGGGCCCTCTTCTCTTTATATTCTGTTTTAATCATCTCACTATTATTTCTCTCCTACACCACTCCCACACTAAACCTTCCTCCTCGAAAGAAAAATAAAAGCTCTCTCTTAAAAAAGTATAGTCACATAAAACAAATTCATACATTGTGTCTAAAAATTTGTATCTCATTCTGCACATCTAATCCATCACTTTTGTGTCAAGAGATGGTTCGTCACTGGTCTTTTGAAGTCTTTATTGGTCATTGTATTGATCATAGTTCTTTAATCTTTATTCTGTAGTCTTATTTTTCTTTACAATGTTGTAGTTACTGTATAAATCATTCTCCTTGTTCTTACTCTATTCTGTATTAGTTTATACAAGCCTTCTCAGGTTTTTCTAAATCCATACTACTTTTTCATTTCTTATAGCACAATAATGTCCCATTATATTTTATACTATAATTTATTCTTCCATATCTCAAACTGTATGAACCATTTCCAGTTTTTTTGCTAAAACAAAAAGTGGTTGTTATCTCTTGCTTATACTCTTTTAATAGCCTAATTTAGGATTTCTCTGCTTCCAGTCTCTCCCACTCCACTCCCTATAATTGATCCTCTATACAACCAGCACGCAATCTTTCTGAACAAAGGAGTGGGAAACCTATAGCCTCGAGGCCACATGTGATCTTCTAGGTCCTTGGGTGCAGCCTTTTGACTAATTTCAAATTTTACAGAACAAATCCTTTTATTAAGGGAATTTGTTCTGTGAAGTTTGATTC
Organism: Phalanger gymnotis; assembly: GCA_028646595.1. NCBI lineage: Eukaryota > Metazoa > Chordata > Mammalia > Diprotodontia > Phalangeridae > Phalanger > Phalanger gymnotis. The sequence goes on along the minus strand of CM053622.1, from coordinate 148,776,173 downwards.
AGTCAAAGGGCCACACTGGAGGACCTAGAGGGCCACATATGTAGCCTAGAGGCCACAGGTTCCCCACCCCGTTAAACCAAGAGCCGGGCAGCCAAACAGAATGGCTGTGTCTCTCTCCTCTATTTCTTTTTTAAAGCTTCCCTCATCTCACATCCCATACCTGTAGTTCAAGCTACCTAACCAATCCAAAAGATTTCTTCTCACAATGTGGTTGGAAAATTGGTATTAGAAAGAATATCTACTCATGCTCAAGTCTCTCCAAAGAATTTCCATTACCCATCACCACAACTCTATCTGAAACAGGCTCTCTGGCCTCTCTCGCATGGTAAAATTACATCAGTAGAGCATGCTGATACATTCTGTGCATGTGCTGGTTTCTCTTATTTTATAAATTATTTTGTAATTGCAGTCATGTAGTTACTGCATGTATTTTGTTAGGTGTATTCCCAAAGAGCCCATAGGTTTTTTGTTTGTTCGTTTGCTTGGTTTTTGTTTTTGAAACAATTTCTTTTGAACATTAAACGTCAATACAAGTTGAACTTGCTTTGCAACTATTGACGTTTAAATACATGAATTTCTACTTATAAAATGTCATAACAAATTTTCACTCCTTCCAAGTTTTACTAATAGACTTATGCTTTTTTGTTATTTATCCATTCATTCCCATTACTTTTTTTAAAAAATGCTTTATATGCATTCTCATTTGATCTCATTGTACTATTTTACATTTTTATAATGCCTTAGTTTTTCTTTTAAAAATTATCTCTTCGCCTTACTATCCTCTTAATTGAACAATTAAAACAAATCGTCACCTCACGACTAGGAATAATCCAAAAATACCCAAATTCCCACATTTAGCACAAATGGTTTTAAGTGGGATTTCAGTCAGGTGAATTCCCAGGCCTTTGAAGAATATTTATCTCCATCTCTTAAATAAATATCTTAATCTTTCATAACATATAGCATGATGGAAGGCTATGTAGTATTTAATTTGGGAACTTCTCTAATTTTGGAACAATTCTGCTCAGCACATCAATATATTTATTATTTCATCATTTCTTCAATGGAGACAAGTTTTCCCAATCCACTAGAAGTAAAAAGTTCCCCAGACATTTTTGAGGTGGTGTTTTATAATCTGATGAAGATTCTAATATAGTTTCATCTGGACTTTTTCTGACCGTGGTTTAGTGTAGCCTTCAATGAAAACAGTGAGTTTCTTCAGTAATAATTTCCCTTTGCCAATCTCTGGTACTTTGCTTTGTCTTGGCCATGACAAGCATATTTTTTTTTTCCCCCTAGCCATGATTAGAAGTTATTCTTACTGTTCTTATAGCTATTCTTCCAGCTTCAAGAAGTCCATGCTACATGGTGGAGGAATTAATAACAACCTGTTCAACTACCAAGTTCTTCAGGAAGTCTTTCACTGTTTTCTGATGGCTAATTAGGCCATTTTGTAGCAAGAGTTTGTCAGTTCCTACTATTGTTTTTAATTTTCGACCACATTTTACTTTGCAGCTTAGTAAAACTAATCCTGTTTCGCTATAGGTTTAAGTAATCATGGAAATGCTTCACTTCCCCATACCAGCAGCTGCAGCAATATCTCATATCATTGAAGTATATTTTTTAGGAACTATAACTTTTCCATGTTTCCTTTAACTAATACTCATTCTTTAAAACCACACTTAAAAACAGCAAAATAGAACAATTTGTCTATGGCACAAAATCTAGCTTTAGGGTGACAGAGGACCAGCTAACGGTGGGAAAACCAGTTCAATTTAGTTTTAACTGGTTATGGTCAGCCTTTCTGAATTAGCCTGGTCTTGGTAGAAGTACATAGGTATGACCATTACCAGTACAAAATTAAACCAATTAAAAATGATTGCCTGTCCCAAATTACACTTGACTGTATGCTTCTTGAAGGCAGGGACTGTTTCATTTATGTCCTGACATTATATAGTAAGTGTCTGATACATGTTGAATATTTTGACTTTCCTGTAGTCTGTATTTACTAATCTGGTTACTGTCTTCTTCTTCTTTAACCCACTCTGGTCTCATAGAGAGGGAGAGTGCCCCAATGGCGCCAAGCTCACTCTTGTTTTTTACCTTTTTGTAAATGAACTTTCAGAAACAATACATCTCTATTGTGGGGACATTAATACTAGTATCAGTTAATTCACAATATTAACTACATCATGATGCAATATATGCCGAGTGCTTTGCAACCTTAAAGCACTAATAATTGTGACTTGTTATTGTTTTATTAATAGTGTTTTACTTTTATGAACATTTAACTTTTATCCTGGCAATGTGACAGTTCCAAAGCAAGCAAGAAAAAATATAGTTAACAACCATTTTTCAGTTTGGAGAGCCTGAAGCATATGTGTATGTCTGCGTTGGAATTTGCTTATGATTTGGCCAAAATTTTGTCCGCAGGGCCTTTGTGCAAAATCATCAGCAATTCTCACAGCTACGTTAGCCGGGAAGCTGTGCCAAAGGAAACCCACATCCCTGTGTGCCAATGACATTGCCTTCCTGCTGTTTCAGTCACCGATGCTAATTCTAACTATGCACAACAACTCTATTTATTTTTAGGTCAGGGTTTCCCAATCTTTAGTGAAAATAAACTACTTTTTCATTTCCCTGAAATCTTGAGGTCGTTGGCCTTGGGGGAGAGGGATGAGGGAGAATGGAGGAACATTGCTGTCAAGAAAGTTCCTGAGTAGACTGGAGGTCAGATGCTACTGAACACTTTACTCTTGGGCATACTGGCAAATTGTGGTTGAGGGGAGAGCAGGTTGTGGTAGAGGTAGGTGGTAGTAACCAGTTTGGAGCCCTACCAGGTAAGGTTTCTAGATAGAGTGGCAGATTCTGGAAGACGAATCCTCTTTTAAGTTAAGGTGATCAGGGTTTTAAGGTCTTCAGTCTGATCCAAGTAATGTTGATTTTCTTTTACCTTTCCAGAACAACGTATGTGCTAAACATTTTTCAATTGGTGCAGCTGCCAAGGAAGTGCCATGACATTGTGGTGTCTATTCCTATCTAAAATTTAAAATGTCTAGGAAGTGAACTTAGTTCCCACAATAGTTTGGGTAGCCAATGCTAGGGGGAGAACTGGTATCTAAATAGTATCTAAAGCATGGAGGTAATGGGGAACTGGGCAGCTAGGTGGCAAAGTAGATAGAATTCCCAGCCTGGAGTCAGGAAGACTCATCTTCCTGAGTTTGAATCTCAGATGCTTACTAGCTGTGTGAGCCTGGGCAAGTCACTTAACCATGTTTGCCTCAGTTTCCTCAACTGTAAAATGAGTTGGAGAAGGAAATGACAAATCATTTCAGAATCTTTGCCAAGAAAACCCTGACTGGGGTCACTAAACAACAATTGAGGACTACTTAGACATTGTTCAGCTGCCACTTAATCCCTACCCACATTAGATATATAAAATGGTGGGAGAGTATGTGAGTTTCTCACTTATTGAAAGGTCCTTCTATCCCTCTCTGTCCCTGGTGGTCATAAGAAATAACAAGAGCCCTCTAAGTCAGCAACACAATCAATACCACATAACAATCTCACTTATCCAAACACAGACTTAACTAATTTTAAAGACAGACATTTTAAGAATATTTCTTTTGACTTGAAGTTTAAAATTCTATTAAGTTGCATCCCCATCTCTGAAGATTTTGTTCACAATCAGGAGCCTTAATGGGGGTATTCAGTGAAACATTTAAGTCCCTATAGGGTAGAGTGAAAAAGAGCACAGGCTCTGGAGTCAGAGTACCTGGGTTCAAATTCTATCTCTTATACTTGCTACCTGTGTGACCCTGGGCAGTCCCTTAACTTCCCTGATTCCTGATTTGTCAAATAAGGTAGCCTCTTAGGTTCCTTCCAGTTCTACATCTATAGTTTTGTGTACTTGTATTGGGTAACTTTTCCAATACTTGCTAATTGTCACTCCTGTTTAAATTTTTTTGCTCACCTCTTTGTGATCACTCACAGACCTAATGTTGCACCTTCTTCTAGGTGACTGGACAAGTCTTTAGGTTTCTTCATTTTAATCTGAGATTTCAAAGTGAACTCTTAAAAGCAGAGCATGAATGTCAGCAAGGCAACATGGTATAGTAGAAAGAAAACTAAATTAGGTACCAAAAAGCCAGGGCTAAATTCCCAATTCTCCCACCTTACAAGTCCTGAAATCTTAAGAAAATGGACCTTAATTTTCCTGTCTGTAAAATGAAGAGATTGGACTAGATGTCTCAAGTTCCTTCTTTTTCTAAAGGTGTATAAGTTTATGATAGTGGCTAAAAGGCAGGAAGAAATCTGGGAAAAAACTTTTTTAATCAAAAAAGAAAACCTTTTAAAGTATTAAAATATGTAAAACTTGATAGTTATAAAATGTTTTACAATCATCATTACTATTTTTGGCATAACAACACAAAAAGTTGGTATATTTATTACAGAAATCTTTAGTCTTGTTCAATAGTAACAAACATATCATGACAAGCAGTGTGGTGTAGTGGTTAGAGGACAACCTTAGACTCATGGATTCAAGTCTTGCCTCTGACACATGTAACTGCACAAGTCATTTTCCCTCTCAATGCCCTAAGCAACTCTTTCAGATGACAAATTATAGGTTGGTTGCAGATCTGCATTCAGAGAGAGCCCTACACCAATGAAATCCATAAACCTGAACTCTCTGAAATTCACTCTGTCCCCAATCTCACTGGGTAATAGCATAATGGAGCCCTTGTAGTCTGTTGTGGAGTTACCCTACCTCCCCTTGCAACATTTTCATCAGATGCTTATATTTATATCAGGTCAGGTTGTGTAGTAGAAAATCTCCTCAGGCCTTTTTTTTTTTTTAAAACTATACTTGTGGCAAAGTATGGAGATGAGGAGAGCACAAAACTGAAAGTCTGATGATTTATATTCTCCAGACTTCTTCAGTCAGATTGCTATATTTACTTGAGCAAAACACCAAGGTTTTAGATAAATGGCATATTTGAACACAACATTTTGTGAAGAGTTAGTTATAAAGCCATTTACTCCTCTCCAAATCCTCTTTTTCCTCCAAATAAACTTCCGTCATTCTTAACTTCACCTTTTAAAAAAAAAAACCTTCAGCTTTTTTCTTATTGGTTGGTTCTAAGGAATTTATGCATGTTCTTTCCAGAAGGCAGTCTCTCCTTTTTTCAACTCTACATATGTCAAATGATTAGAGACAATTGTTAAAAGAAATCTTCCTTTGGGCCACACCGTGATTTAGAAGGCAACTCAGGAAATAAGACAAAAGGAGTTTATCGCAGCATACCGAGGCAGCAGCATTGGGCGAGCCCGGCCCTGAATTCGAACTGCCCAGTGCTCTTATAGACAAGAGTAAAAAACCTTCCATATAAAGGAAAGACAATCTTGATTGGTACATATTTCAGATCAGATGGGGTTAGTGCAGGGCTGGAGAACCTGTGGCCTCGAGGCCACATGTGGCCCCCTAGGTTCTCAAATGTGGCCTCAAGGCTGCAGGTTCCCCACCCCTGGTAGTGCCACCTCATCTCCTCTCCGATTATAGCATCATAAGGAGATGAAAATAGTATGAAAGAGTTGGAATTATTGCACATGTGAGCTGCCCTTTTCTGGAGGTTAGCTGGCACCTACCCCAAAGGACAGGCAAAGTGGAAAGATGGAGTCACTCTGACTGACTCAGCAGTAATGGCTAACAATGCCCACCCTAAATGCAGCTGGGCAGGTAAAGGACTGATCTCAAAGAGACGTAGTTCAGACAGCGTACTTCACCATGAGTTGCATAGTTTAAAAGGGCATTTACATACATTTCTTTCAATTTACCCCCATCAGACTAGTCTTGGCTTACAGATATCAAAGTATTGAGAAGGTCTATTCTCTGGCACTCATAGAGGGCTCTGGCTAGCTTTCCAACAGTGGCGCCCTTGTTGCCTTCCCTCATCAGCCACTTTTGGATCATCTGGTAAACCTTTTCTTTCAGTCCATCTCGATCATAGTCATGGTCAATTTCATCAATCTGGGATTCAGTGAAGCCCAACCTCCGGGCGCATTTTTTCCAAATCCTTCCAAGATTATCTCTTACTGGATCCAGATGTTTATCAGTCAGACTAGTGGCATCACCTTCCAAAGGAAAAAGAGAAGCATTTAGATATAATATTCCAAAAAACAAATTCCCATGCCTCCTAAAACTGATAATCATGCTCAGGTCAAGGGAGAAGGCTGGACTAGTTGATCTCAGAAGTCCCTTACAGCTTAAATTTAGCATTCTATGATGCTAAATGTGCTAAGGGTATAGAGTTTTATGTTAGAAGAGAGAAAGGAAATGCATTTTGTTTCCAAATTCTTCTCCTGAACCCAGAAAGATTCTTGAAATGTACCCTCTCCTGGATATAGAGGGGAAGAAAAATGCTTTTACTTATCTCCAAATTATCCTGTACCTATCTTGTTTGTACATGGTTGTTTGCATTTTGTCTCCCCCATTAGACTGGGAGCTCCTTGAGAGGAGGGAATGGTTTTTGCCTTTGTCTCCTCACAGCACCTAGCACAGAGTGTTTCATAAATGCTAGCTGACTTGATTTGACTTCCTTCCTGAATCAAAGAAGCCTTGACCACTATTGTCATTCATTTGTTAGCTCTTTATTCCTGCTTCGCTACTCTCTTGTTCAAAAGATGCATAGTGGAGTCAAGCAAAGTTAGGAAAAGACATCTGTGTGCCCTAGGCAAGGTTAAAAATTGTTATTTCCTATACAGGCATACCTTGTTTTATTGTGTTTCACAGATATTGTATATTTTAAAAATGGAAGGTTTGTGGCAACCTTGGGTCAAGCAAATCTATCGGTGCCATTTTTACATGTGCTTACATCATGTCTATGTATCGTACTTTGATAATTCTTGCAATATTTCAGATTTTTTCTTTATTATGTTTCTTATGATGATCTGTGATCTTTGATGTTACTATTGTAATAGTTTTGGGGTACCACAAACTGCAAACTTAATCGATAAATGTTGCGTGTGTTCTGACTGTTCCACTGATAGGCCTTTTCAGTCTCTTTCCCCTCCTCAGGCCTTCCTATTCTCTGAGATAAAACAATAATAAAATTAAGACCACCTAATAAACCTCTAATGGCCTTTAAGTGTTCAAGTGAAAGGAAGAGTCAACTGATGAAGCAAATGTCAGTGTTGTCTTATTTTAAGATATTGCCATAGCAATCTTCAGCAACCACCACCCTGATCAGTCAGCAGCCACCAACCCTGAGGCAGGATGCTCCACTAGCCAAAAGATTACCGCTCACAAAAGGCTCAGATGATAGTTAGCATTTTTTTTAGCAATAAAGTATTTTAAAATTAAGGTGTGTTCATTGGGGTTTTTTTAGACATAATACTATTGCACATTTAACAGAATACAGAAGAATGTAAATATAACCTTTGTATGCACTGGGAAACCAAAAGAATTCCCATGACTTGCTTTTTTGAGATATTTGCTTTATTGAAATGGTCTAGAACTGAACACACAATATCTTAGGTATGCCTGTGTATGATGATACTATAGAGGCTTTGAGCCTTCACTGTAACATACCTGACTTGAATCCACAAAATAAATAGGTGCCACAGCAAGTAGAATTTTTTGACATTAGCAACATTTGCATTTAGAAAAAGGAATAAGAAAAAAAATATCCCTTATTCCTTCTCCTTACCCTGTGTAATGTTGTGCTCTAAATGTCTGCCTACTTCACCTTCTCCTAGTTCCATCTCTGGAGTCAATTATCATAGCAGAAGAATCCCCTCATGGACACATTTACTAGGGCCATACCCACTTTGGTGATGCATTCAGGGCAATGAGCAGGCATTTTTAAATTTTAAAACACTATGCTGGATATTTCATTACATTTATTATCAGCCTACCATCACCATATGGCACAAAAGAATCCAGCCCCAAGTCTTTTAAGCTCTAGGGATCCAGTTTCCTCAGGAGGTGAAAGATAGAGATGATGACAATAATGTTCCCCTAAAACATGCTTTGAGGACTAATTAGAAAATCTAGTTGTAAAAAGTTAAGTTCTTTCTAACTAACAGACAGCTAAATATTCCGTAAGGCACAATATGTACCTGGAGATCTCTGCCAACAAATGTCTCCTTGTTTCGAATTTTTTCTCTTTGGGCTTGTTTTTTCCCTGTCACCACTCCTCTTTCCCTCCCATGCAGTTTATGTGTTTCTTTATTCTTTCTTTCCTGTGGCTCTCACTTCCCTAAGTCCCTTAGTTTCATTTTGAAGTGTCTATTCTTTTTTTTTCTCCCACTGGTAACTATCTGCCACTACTTTTCCCCTTTTATTCCCCCATCTCTCTTGATTTTTACTGAATCAAAAAATGGGTCCACTCAAAGTTATGACTACTGTAAGGCTCCTAAATTCCTTGGGATCTCTTTGGATAGTCAGAACTTTTTCTGTTTCCTTTTTAGAATCTCATATCTCATTCCTCTCTAAGTAGTATTCTAACTATAATGCCTCAGCTCTTCATCTGGAAGCTCCCTCTGGCCATGGAATTCATACATTGATCATACCCTCTGATTGGATGGCTCCTCCCTGAACCTCTATTTAGGGAGCCAGCCCAGTCTTATTCCTCTGCAGGCTACACTCTAGATTTCCTTTACCGTGCCCAGGAACCTTAGTTTGCCTCTTCGTCTCCCTTTTCAGCTTCTCTTTTTAAGAGTTGTCTTTACCCATTTAGAATGTAAATTCCTTGAGGTCAGGGATAATCTTTGTACTTGTTGTAGTATTTCCAGTCCTTAGCACAATGCCGGTCACATACATATTAGGTGCTTAATAAATACTTGTCAACTGATTGACTTTTGTCAACTTTATACAATCTATGACGAGCCAAGAAATAGCATTTTGAATGTCAAAGCATTGAATGCTTTGAGTCACCCAGCACTCCTGGAAGCTGGTCTGAATCTGAACAGCTGTCTGGAGGAGTCCTCTGCAAGCCAACTTGAGTTAAAACACACACACACACACACACACACACACACACACACACACACACACACACCTACAACACTAGGTTACTTTGGGGATTATCCTATGGTTTGGATACTACTTGGTGAAGGTAGGCAGAAGAAAGGTGAGAGGAAAATAGGGTATTAGAATTCTCTTGAAAGAGAGAAAACCGTAAGTAATTGAGGAAAAGTTTCTTCAAAGAGATATTACCAAATATATGTTGATACTTGGATTCTGGCTCTTGTGGAATGTTTGTGAATATGGTTTCAAGAGGCAGACTGCTGTCGTCAACCACCATGTAATTGTTGTTTCCAACCTGAATGCCAGTACTGCTGACAAACTTACATTTTATTGAGTCTCCTAAAAAGATACCAAGATTGGGGAAGGGAAGAGGGAGGGGAAAATAAACATAGTTAAATGAGTATAATTTTAAATGAGTAGAAATACACAGAGTGGGAAAAGGGTTATGTATAATTAGGTCAATTTCTCATTCTGTATAACTCTCCCAAACTCTTTACAAATACCTATGTCAGTATTGTATAGCCAAGTTTCCCCAGCCCAGTTTCTCAGCAGTTAGGTTTCCTTTACCATCATCACTTTACTAATCATATCATTCTTAAAACAGATGAAGTAGAAGAGAATGCAAAAGTTTGAAAAAGTCAGTAAAAAGTTAGATTTAGATAATATCTGGCATGCTTACCCTGTGGATTTGAGTGAGTGTCTAGTGAATTATCAACATTTATCTTTGGTGTCCTGACTGAAAGTAATAAGGACAGTCTAGGACAATCTAAGAATAGAATTATTCTTCAAAGTACATTATGTTGCACTGTCTTTTTAGAACCCCAGCTATGACAAGTTCTGTTCATATCTACTAGGCATTTTGAAAAAGGTGAAATATAGGGAGTCTTCCACTCTTCTCATTTACAAATTAAAAAATAGGAAGGAAGCTATCTTCATAAATTTCTACAGACCTCTTAGAAAGCAAAATATCTTTATGCTGCTGCCTTTAAAATTGTTACATTAGAAACCACTCTTAAGGATGGCGTAGTGTTAAAGGCAAAGAAAAAGACATGTTCGAGTTTGGAAGCAGGATGGAAAATTGTTTCCAATAGTCCAAGTTGACTATAAAATAGTTTCAAAACCTATGCAACTTGGCAGGATTCGGAGAATTATATAGCAAATAAACTCTTAGGCAATCTTTTATAGGAAAAAGTACTTACAATATGCACAGACTTTATAGCACATGAGCAAATTAGAACTTGGAGTCAATTGTGATAGAGCTCTAACTGAAACTTTTTATCTTATAGAGTTGTTTGCAATTGTCAATGTCTTTTCTGCATAACTCTCTTTTAAACCCCCTTATTGCTGCCATTTAAAAGTACAAAACAGTTGTGGCTCTGAGGAAATCTGCAGTGGTTCTGAGATAGACAAACTAATATTCATATTGTTCTTTCAAAGACTACAGGAGGCAGTATATGAGAGGTACAAGTGGGTGCCACTTAATGGAAGTCATCAAAATTTCTCAGGAAATACTAGCAAATATTTGATGACAAATGAATATTAAATTAGAATCAAATCACTTTTGAAGACAGTCAGGATCTGTTGTCAACTCTATAACTATTACCTGGGCCTGTTGTAGGTACAGGAAATGAAGGAACAAAAGGGAAATTCTTTGTCATGGGTTCCATTCCTGTTGCTTGACCTGTATAATGACAAAAAAAAAAAAGGACAATCTAAGTCTTATTCTTCACCTTCACTAAACAAAAATAAAACAGAAAGCCATAACAAATTCTTTCCTATTTGTCATAGTTATATTTAAAAAAATAATACTAATGTATACTTCAAGGTATGGAAAAAGAGAAAAATATAAAGCCAATTAGCAAGAACTAGGTGGCTACCAAGATTCCTTCCAAAGCTAAATATACAATCCCATAAAAATACAGGATCAAGCATTTATAAGCCAAAGCCTCCTACAGGCCAAAGAAAAGTCTAATCTGGAGAAATAATAAAAACAATATTTAGCAAGTAAGTATCTACAACTATCCTCTAGACAGGGGACAATTTTCACCTACTCGAATTACTTTTAAATTTTGTTAAAGTCAGATAGAGTATCAGTGAGAAAAATACTCGTACCTCTTATGCTAATGAACCCAACTAGAACAGAAAGGAGTGCTCTAAGGGGAGATGAGTGTGGGAAAATGGACACATCTAGGCTTTCCTGTGTTCATATATGATTTACAGAACTGGTCTCGGAATATGATTAATCTTTTGAAATATATCACACTTATTTATAATATTGTGAATTATATTATTTCTAGGACAGTGATTCTTGGTTCTTGCAATGTGGAAGTACAAAATATACCAGCTACAAAGATATGCTTTTCTTTTAAGTATATTTTTCCATTGTAGACTTGAAGCTACCAAATAAACGAGAACTTTAAAAAAAAACCTAACTTAATTTAATAATTGCTTTTACCCTAGTAAACGTTTTGCGAGTTATTTTGTAGGGGATTTGCATATGGGAGCTGGTGGAGTAGGTAATAATTGCTAGAGTCTTATGCCCTACTAATGTGACCCTGTGATCTAGTGTATCCTTTTTGATGATTGCCATTTGTAAGCTTTCTCTACTTTAAAAAAATGTGCTTAGAAATCTTGGAAATCATCACTTATCTTTGTCCATAAGATATGAAGTAAGAATTCTTAAATTGTCAAAAGTCGGGGTTTTTCTGATCCAACCTTTCTGGAGAAGAATTTGGAACTATGCCCAAAGGGCTATAAAACTGTGCATACACTCTGATCCAGCAATACCACAGTTAGGTCTATATCCCATAAACATCAAAAAAGTGGGGGTGGGGAGGGGGAAAGGGACCTATTTGTACAAAAATATTTATAGCAGCTCTTTTTGTGGTGGCTAAGAATTGGAAATCAAAAGGATGCCCATCAATTGGGGAAATGGCTAAACGAGCTGGGGTATGTGATTGTGATGGAATATTATTGTGTTATAAGAAATGACAAGCAGAATGATTTAAAAAAAACCTGGAAAGACTTATATGAATTGATGCATAGTGAAGTGAACAGAACCAGGAGAACATTGTACACAGTAACAGCAATATTGTTCAATAAAGAACTGTCAATGACTTGGCTATTCTCAATAATACAATAATCCAAGACAATTCCAAAGGACTAGTGATGAAGCATACTATCTGCCTCCAGAGAAAGAACTGATATTGACTGAATATAGACTGAAACATGCTATCTTTACTTTCATTTTTTCCCTTTTATTCGAGTCTTCTTATACAAAATGACTAACATGGAAATGTTGTACATAATTGCACATGTATAACTTATATCTCATTGCCTACCATCTCAGGGAGGGAGGGAAGGATAGAATATGGAACTCAAAACTTTAAATAAAAATGTTTTTAAAAATTGGAGAAAAAAGAAGAAAAGAGAAAAACAGTAAAAAAAAAAATAAAGTAGGGGTTCTTAATCTTTTTTATGTGTTATGGACCCAACTGGCAATCCAGTTGGAACTCTTAACAGAATAATTCTATTAAATGCACAAAATAAAATACATAAAATTACAAAAGAAACCAATTATTTTGAAATTACTGTTGTTATCGTAGAGTTATTTTTAGTCCTGTCTGACTCTTTGTGACCCCATTTAGAGATTTCTTGGCGAAGATACTAGAGCAGTTTGCCATTTCCTTCTCCAGGATGTTTTACAGATGAGGAACTGAGGCAAACAGGGTTAAGTGATTTGCCCAGGGTCACACCACTAGTAAATGTCTGAGGCCAGATATAAACTTAGAAAGATGATTCTTCCTGACTTCAGGCACTCTATCCACTGTGCCACCTCACTGCCCTATACTGAAATACAGTTAACAAAATATATTTTAAAAAGAAAACAAGTTAACAAACCCTAGATTAAGAACCCCTGCTTAACAAATGTTCCTTGGACCAAAATCCAATTTACCTCACCCTAAATAGCCAGTTCATGGTTCCATGCACTTGGCATTTGCCAAATGTTAAAAATACAACTGTTCCCCCATATGCATATGAGCCACAATGGAGTCAGTGTCAACTTTACTTTCAGGAAACTACTAGGTATAGGAAAGAAGCAGCTAAAACAGTCCAAGTCAAAAAAGTGGATTGATTACCTGTTGTACTGAATGGGAGAGTTGGCATGTTTGCTCCTGCGGTAGACTCAGGCACAGATATATTAAAGGGGATAGATCCAGTGTTTAGATTTAGTCCATAGATATTGCTTGTTCTTGGATCTATTGACCTCGATCCAAAAACTTGATGGTTATTCAACACTTGTAGTGGGGTAGAAAGGGGTACTTGTAGTGGGGTAGATGGCTCTGCTGGTTGCTGTAATAGATTGCTGTGATTGTTTGCATTGGGGTGACAAGAGCCCATACCAGAAATGAGATTATTCTGATAAAACCCATGCTTCTGAGGCTGAGAAGGCCTTCCTATGAAAGGGTCATGGGAGACTCTTCGCCTCCTTTCTTCTTCTCTTTTAGCTGCAACAAATCTAGACTGACTATTTGTCAGTTTATCCATTCGGCTGCCAAAGATATGGTAGTTTGCCTCTTCCTGTAACTTGCTTTGTAGGCTCAGGGCCTCAGGAGAAGCCTCATTCTCCACTGGCTGATTGTCAGGGTAGGGAGCGAACATGGACTCATCGATACAACCAGTCCTGAGGTCCTGGGAGCTGTGGAGTGAATTGGGCTGTTCTGTGGCATGGAAAGAAGTAGAAGTATTAAATGAAAGCATCTTGACACATTTTTTAAAAATATGATATATCTTAACAATGGCATAAATAATAACTGATATTTACATAAAACTTTAAAGTTGGTTTGCAAAATGGTCTACATAACATTATCTCAGATGAATCTCACCATCATTATATCACTGAACCTTACCAAAACACCATGGAAAAATTTCAAAACAATTACAAGAAATCTATGAGCCTCTTCTTTCCTTTAGGAGTTAGATAATAAGGGATAATTCATATATAGGAGGAAGAGTACAATATAAAGAGACATCCAAAAATAAAAGTACCCCAGTTAAAGGAGGAATGGCTAGGAATTGTTTCTGCTAATAGTGATAAGAGAAAGGAGGAAGCTTACCTCAATTATTGAAAAAAGACATGTTGAAAGGAGAAAGAGGAAAAAGTGCTAAACTTTATATTGTCATGGTAAAGCTGAAACTTCTTATGATAAAACTCAATGATTTAGGTTAAAAGATCCTTTTTATCACCATCAGGTAACTGATAATGAAAAAGCACCTTTTCACCTATTGTTCTAAATAAACATTGCAATGTTGCACCTAGATCACTTATCCTCCTTCTAAACCCACTTCACAAGCATTTCTACGACCTGAAATAATCCGTATCCTACATATAACATGTATCCTTTCGACTGTTAGAATTTAGTTATAGAGTGGTTTTTAAAAAAGAGGGTAAATGTGAAAGTATCTTCACAATCTTAGTATTTTGTGGCAGCTAAGTGAGGGTTATCTGGGGCCTGTCCACCTGGAGGATAACAGGGACCATAGCAAGAAAGGAAAAGTGTGGCAGGGCCCAGAGGTTAACAGAGGACAGGTGGGGGCACGCAGCCCCATAATGTAGGCTTGGGAGAATTCTGCTTGCCTTGTAAGGTCAACAGCTTTGATACTGTCCTTCTGGCTAAGGTTCTTGTGGTCAACATTTTTTAGGGAAGTAGAAAATGGGAAGACTGCTATCATATTCTTGGTGAACTAGTAGTAATTTTTATGAATTTTATGAATTGCAGAGTTCAGGTATGAGAACAGGAGGAGAGAAGCATATGTGGGCACATCCTTCCCAGTGGTCATTTCTGTGCCATCTCTTTGAAAATAGTGTCAGGAGAATTATCCTGTCTGCATTCCTGAGGAGTAGGAAGTCCATATTTTTTGTTACCCAGCAGTCAAGCATGTAGAAAGAGGGATTGTGATGAAAACATGTGGCCAGGGTCTGTGGATGCTATGCTATGAGAACACTCTCTTAGAGCCAGTCTCTCTCTATGAATGGGTGTTTATTCCACTGGTTCCATTACCCTGGCTGTCAGAGATCAGGGAGGTTCTGACAAATGGGAAGCTGATTTCAGATAGTTCTAAGAAGGAACAGTGATGATAGGAAGAAGATAAGACAGGACATTTAAACACTTATCGTCCATGCCATTTTTTTTGGCATTCAATCACATTTTGCTTCTGGTAACTTTTATGTTTTTACTTAAGGTTTTGGGCATATATGTTGACTCCCCAAGAAGACTGTGAAGTCTTTGAGAGCAGAGAACAACTATTGCATTTCTTTGTATCCTGCTTTGTCCCGAGAGCTATTTTACCAATAGTAAACTCTCAATAGATGTTTGTTAAATGAATGAATGAAAGTACAAATAAAGTGACTTGCTGGAAGTTACCTGAATTTGTTCTGCTTGGGGGCACTGGTACTGAATCAATCTGGAGAGACTGCATCCTTTTCACTACTTCATTTGGGGCAGGATATGCTTCCTAGAGAAAAAGCCCAAAACAAATAGCAATGCTATTGTAAGCAGCAAATACAATCCAGTTATGGAAAACATAAAATCATATAAATTATCACATTCACAGTCTGAGATGAGAGAGACCTTTGCCATTATCTAGTCTAACCCATTCTTGAGTAAGAATGCCCTTTACAACATCTTCAACAAATTATCATCCAATCTTTGCTTAAAGACTTGTAGTGATAGACAATCCATGACCTCCCAAGGCAGCCTGTTATACTTACGGAGAGCTCTAATTGTCAGAAGGCTTTTCCTTACATTATGCCTAAATTTGTCTTTCAGACACTCTAAGCCACTGCTCCTAGCTCAGCCCTTCATAACTAAGCAGAACAAATCTAATCTCTCTTCACCATGACAGCTCTTCAAATACTCAGGATCATGGAAGGATAGACTTAGAGCTGGAAAAGACTTGAGAAGTCATCTCATCAAACTCTCTCATTTTACAAAGGAGGAAATTGAGATCCAGAGATGTTGTGACTTGACCAAAATCACACAGGCAGTAAGTGGCAGAGTCAGCCATTGAACCCAGGTCCTCTGGCTACAAATTAAGAAATCTTAAACATATCTGACGTGTCATCCCTAAGTCTTCTCTTCTTTAGGCTAAGCAACCCCATATCTTTTGACCATTTCCCATATAACATGATCTCTAGGACCTTCATCATCCTCTGGATGGCAACACATCTGTCAGAAATGAACACAACACTCGAGGGTATGGTCTGACCAGGGCAGAACATAGCAGGGCTGTTACCTGCCTCATTCTGAATTATTTATCTTTTCACATAACCTAAGATGTCAATTGGGTTTTTTGGCCACTACCGTTACACTACTGATTTATATTAAGCATATAGTCCATTACTCCCCCACCCCTGATCTTTTTCACAGTTAGTCAATTATATGATGCCTAACTAGTACTTATAAAGTTGATATTTTTTAATCCCAGGCTAAGACTTTACATTCATCCTTATTATATCTCACCATTTTCTATTTATTCCATTGTTTTAAACTGTCAAGATGCTTTTGGATCTTGATTTAGTCATTCCAACATATTAGCTAGGCCTTCTATTTCTGTTATTTACAGACATAGGAAGTGTGCCATCTATACCTTCATGCAAGTCATTGATAAAAATGTTAAATAGTATGGGGGCCAAGGACCCATCCCTGGGATATTCTAATAAAGATTTCTTTCCAAGTCGACATTGAACCTTGAATTGCAATAATAACAGCTCACATTTATATGGCATTTGAAGGCTTTCAAAATGTTTTCCTCACAACAACTTTGTGAGATAGGCAGGGAGATGTTACTATCTCCATTTTACAGATGAGAAAAATGGCACAGAAAAGGTTAAACGACTTACCCAGGTTCGCCTTGCTAATAAATGTCAGAGCAGGAAGTCGAACCCAAGTACCCTAACTCCGAGTTGAGTCCTCTCTCCACTACATCATACGACCTCTTCTTATAGCACTTTTTGGCAATTCAGCATGCTCTGAATACAGCTAACTAGGCTATCATCTAGTCCACTTCTTTCTATATTCTCCATAAAGACAGCATGAGAAATTCTGTAAATACTTTGTTGACTTCTAGAGAAACCGTATCTACAGCATTCTTCTGACTTTAGAAATCCCATCAAAAAATGAAGGTTGGTCTGACACGACTCTATTCTTGATGAAGCCACGCTGATTGATAGCTATTTGTGATCACTGCATCCTTTTCTAGATGTTCACTAACTGTAAATTTAGTAAAATGTTCTAGTCACCAGGATGAAGGTCTCTGGTCTATAATTTGCAGACTTAACTCTCTTCCCTTCTTTGAAAATTGGGACAGCATTTGTCCTCCTTTGGGCCTGAGTACCTCTTCTGTTCTCCACCATCTTTCAGAGATCACTGGCTCAGCCATTATAGCTACCAGTTCTTTCAGTACCCAAGGATCTAGTTCACCTTGGTCTGGTGACGAATCCATCAAGGACAGCCAGACGATCTCTTACTATCTCTCTACTTATCCTGAGTTTCAACTCTCTATTAGCCATTTTTTTCTATCCTTTCCAGTCCAAAGATCATTCTCTGTGACAGAGAGAAAGCAGAAATAGAGTAAAAGTTGTCTAACCTACTCTTAGCTTTCCCTTTCCATTTTAATTGTTCAATCCACCCTGAGCTGAGGAGTCCTCATTCCCTCTTTGATCCACTTTTCCCTATCAAGGAAAAAAAAAAGGCCTTTTGCTTTTTAGCATTAAAAAATTAACCCCTTTGTAAAAGAAAAACAAATGAAAACTCAGCAGCTAAGGTTCATTTTTGCAGTCACCAGGATGAAGTTATTGGAAAAACCACAGGAATGGTAATGCTATGCCTCCCTGTTATTTATGTTTAAGCATACAAATATGTGACATAACTGTCCATTTTTGAGCATCCACTACTCTACTTACTTTTAACTTCTTCACATCTTCTTCTACCTTTTCTTCAAATTGTTCCAGGTAGAAAGGTCTGAATTCTTGGTTGATTTCTGTGAAAAAAAATTTTTTTTACAGGTTTAACATTTTTTAGCACAAAAATAAAAAAAGTTGATTTGTCATCATTATAAAGTGAAATGATCCTAGAGTGATTATAGAGTTGATTAGAAATGGGGGGGGAGGAAATAGTCCCTTAATAAAGAAAATTAATAAGAAAGTTGCTAATAGGGTAGGCAGGAAGTACAGCATGCTAGGAGACTCTAGGAAGCAAAGGATCTTGGGTTGCTATGGTCTTTCCTAGCTTCCCCTTCACAGACCAGAGCAGACTGACTTAGCACTTGTTTTGATTTACCGCTTCAAGCGGTTTGGTAACTGTGGATCCTTGACTGCCAAGCACCACCAATGGCATAAATTTGATTCTTGAATGCACAAGATGACAAAGTTCAATGTACAAAGGCAAAGCAAGTGAGCATTAAGAGTCCTACGTGGACAAGTGAGAAGTCACACATGCTCAGGGTATCTTTGACTCTTCTGTCTTCACTAATTAGTTGCTAAGTATTGTGAATCTACCTTCTCTCTCCAATCTTCCTTGGATCCCTTCTCTTTTTTATTCTCCATGAAATGACTTTCCCTTCCTTAGAGCTCTTTCTGCCTCAGTCTCTCCCTTTTCCAACTTGTCTTTCTCTAGCTGCCAAATAAAATTCTCATTATTGTATTGTTCTGACCATTATCAGTCCTCTGCTCAAAACCTTCACTGGCTTTTCACTGCTTACTGAATAAAACCTGTATTCCTTATCCTGCCGTTCATTGGGGTTCATTACTGTAAAACATTTGTCAATGTTGTCATCTTTACAAAGTGAAATGCTCCTAACAAGTGATTAGAAAAAGGCGATAAAATGAAATCATTCTTTGATAAAGAGAATTAATAAGAAAGCTGATAACAGGCTAGACAGAAAGTACAACATCCTAAGAATCTCCAGGAAGCAAAGGATCTTGAGTTGTTACAACCCAATGTGTTGTGGCCTTCAGCCTCAGACATTTACTTGATGTGTGACCCTGGGCAAGTCACTTAACTTCTGTTTGTCTCAGTTTCCTCATCTATAAAATGGGGATAATAATAGCTCCTACCTTCAAGGGTTGTTCATAAGAATTAAATGAGGTAATAGTTGTAAAGCCCTTAGCATAATGCCTGGCACATATTATGATCCATATAAATGTTAGTGATTATTATTATTAGATATTTTCCACAATCCAGCTCCACTTTTCTGCCAGACAGGACTACTCACTGTCTTTAGTTCTCATCCTGCTCTTTCCCATTTCCCCGCCTTTGGTCATTCTTATTTGTCTGCCTTTGTCCTTTTCCCTCCCCACTTCCTCTCCTTTTGAAAACTTCCCCTTCTCTATGTCCTAACTCAGGTAAGACTTTCCCAATGAAGCTGTCTCTGATTGCCCTCTACCACACTTCTCTACCCCTTCCCCCACAACAAGCAAAAGTGAACTTTCAAATTTATCATAGAACTCTGGAAATTTCTTTCTCCTTCTATCATAGTTTCAGTGTATATGTCTCTCTCACCCCTCATTAGGTCCTATGTTCCTTAAGGTCTGGTACTATGGCATTTTGTATCCTTAGGGAAAGAATAATCATTTCAGCTCCTTCCCTCCTCCTCTCTTTTATGCATATACTTGTTCCAAACACACACACACACACTGCAAATATAATGAGATTTGCCAATAAGCCTGGTCCTATAAAGCCTGCACAGAGTACAACAACCTGTTCAGGACACCTTCAAAGAACTTTAATTGGCTTTGCCTCTTGCTTTCTTGGTAGGGCCTCCACTCGTGTTGATAGTGTTGGGTGAGACACAGTGCTACAAAGGGGAGAGGCCTTGGTCTGGGAGTCCTGCAGCCTCGTCCAGTGCCAAGCTTGGCAGCTAGCCCATTACCGATGCCCTGAGCAGCAGAAAGTTGGAGACGACTATTTTTGGTGTTTCATAAAGTCAGGAAAGCAGGCCTCCTGAACTCCCAAGACTTTGGGTGTCTTGCTTTCCTGACCTTCTGAAACTCACAAAGGTCACCAACTTCTTTCACCTAAAATGAAAGAGAACAAGTACCACGGCAAACAACTTAAACCTGCATTCTTAGGCCACAGGAGAGAGATAGCCTGAAGCCTTTCCTCTCATATCATTGTCTCTCACCCAATACCATCGGTCAAGGAGTCAAACCAAGATCAGAACTCCAACTGAGAGAGGAGGAGGCTGAGGCCATCTGAGGCTTTTTCAAAATGGCCTCAGTCACACAGCTGCAGCCAATTAAATAAGCTACTGCCCATCATGTGGTTAGCAGATAAGAATCAATCAGAATATTTATGTATGCTCGAAGGCACTTCCATGACACATCTTTGTGATTCTCCGGAAGCAGGGACTCCAGCCCCTTTCCTAGGCAATTATGACAGCTAAGCATGCTGATGTACGCTATGTATGTGCTGATTTATAAGGATTGCACTTATTGGCCAGTCACTCATCAAACAAATGTTAAACAAACTAGGAGAGGGAAGAGAGACAAAAAATAGAAAGAAGATATTTGGCTTTGTTATTGTGAGTGCTTAAGAAAAAGCTGTTTGAAAAGATCTGGAAAATCAATTCAAAACTAGAATTTAGGACTTGATTTTCTGAGCTCCTATCAGCAGCATCCCTGAAAATCTTTATATAGGGTATAGCTCAGGCTCATAAATATCTTACCATTAAAGGTTGGTCGATTATCTGGATTCCCATTCCAGCAGCGTACCATGAGGTTAATAATCTCTTTTGGACACTTTTCAGCAATTTCTTCCACATTTGGTCTGTTTCCATTTCCAATACATGTTATTATCTGCTGTTCACAAATAGCGTCTGAAAGGCAAAGATAAGCTTCATCACTGCCCCTCTTCTTTCTCCTATCTCCCTTCGTAAAAGTACTCTACAGCAAAAGGAAAATATTTAACAAAGTTTTTACCTTTACCTGTACTAGGGATTACTTTTAGTGTCTACAAGGGATACAACTACTAGGAAAGGCAGAAGTGACTCTTTTAACGTAAGAATATCCCTTAGCTGGAAGGGATTTCATAGGTCATCCAGCTTCAGGGGATGAGATCTCTGAAGGCTGCCAGCCCCCAGCTATACTATTATACTTGTCTTTCCTTCTAAGTCCTCAGAATTTAGCTGGGAGCAATGGTTTGTGGAATCTCTATAACATTAACATTTTATTTCATATCCCAACCTTTCTGAACTTTCGAGGGACTCTTTCACAGTCTTCACCTGGCTTACTAGTCTACTCCTAAACCTCCATCATCCTCCTTAGTAACTTTAGTATTTACACTAATGGTCCTTCCAACACCCTGTCTTCCTGAGATTCATCAATTTCTTATGATCTCCATCTCCACTCTTTATTCACCCAGTGGAGTAGTCATTACCTTAAACCTCACCATCACTTGAAAGTGCTCTGCCTCCAAGATCTTGAACACTGATAATCCCTTCTCTTAAAGACAACAGAATGTCCTTTTCTCAATTTACTTCTTCTAACACCAGTCTACTTTCATCATGACCCCTTGTTCCCTTAATCTCTCTTGGCCACTCCCAGAAAGTCATCCTTGTTCTGGCTTCACTTTCTTCGCTTCAATCTTGTTCCTATAATTTAATTATCTCAACCAACACTGCATTTCCCTCTACCCTAAGTCCTTATGTCAGTATCCTGGGTCCACTTTTAAAAACCATAGGGATAGTCTCAGAAGGTGTTGTTGAGATTCGGCTGCAGCTGATTTTGTGACACAGTCAGCTTTGTTAAGCTCTCTGGTGTAGACTGTGCCTGATGCCTCAAGCAACTTTCTGAACAGCCCAGTGCTGTCACTTTCCTGGTGACATGCATAAAACAGGGAAACAAATACAGATACAAGGGGAAACTACTCAGGTAATCAGAGCTGACAGACCTGCACTGCACTGCCCCAGTGAAGTTCCATCTAACTCACCTTTCTTCCTGCCGACACTTAGCTCTGTCATCATAGTATAATGGTTATGTTAGAAATACCAGCCCAGAGAACTGGGCTGACTCTGTTTTTATATGGTATCTATAGACAGCCTCAGACTAAAAGAGAAAAAAAGATGCTTTTTAAAAAAATGGCTATTGGCAGCAGCTACTACCTTGTTGTTTTCACAGTTCACTTGCCCTACTTTTCTGGTTGTGGTGGCACCTTGTTCCTTTGCCCTTTTGCTCATACCTAATCAGTCACTCTTATTTGCCTTTTTGGCTTGGTGGCGAGTTGTCTGAGCTCTACTGGTGTCAGGAACAAAATCATGGTGCCTGGGTTCACTTGGTTCTTACCACTTCATGGCGGTCTTTCTGTTTAGCTGTGATTGACTCCCTTATCTCCAATTCACCTGTAAGTCAAGACATCACCTAGTGATGCCTTTGGTCCTCTTTGAAAATGAAAGACTTCAAATAATCACATTTCCCACAGAAATTGTTCTGAACCTTCTCCTTTCTCCTCAAACATCCAACTATACTTTGCCTCAGCATGTGACCTTGCTTTTTATTTTATTGAGAATACAGAAACAATTCATGATAAACTCTTTCACACCTCTCTCTGTCTTCACTCCTTCTGCCTTCCTTTCCTCAGTCTTAGAGGATGAAGCGGCTCTCCTCTAGCAAGGCTAATCTATTTATCCTTGATACTGTCTTCTCAAGGACTTTGTTCTGTCGATCATTCCCTCTCTCTAGGTCTCCCTCTCTACTGCTTCCTTCCCTTCTGCCTACATATCTAGGTATTTTTTATTTGAAAAGAATCTTCCCTTGTTCGCCTACTACTATCTCAAGCCATCATACTATTTTTTTCCTCCCCTTCCCAGGCAAACTCTAGAAAGAATAGCCCGTACTTACTGTATCTACTTCCTCATCGCCATTCACTTTTCAACCTGCTGTAATATAGCTTCTATCCCCATCACTACTGAAAGTGGTCTCTCAAAGATACCAACAAACTCTTAATTTTCAAACCTGAGGGTGTGGGATTTTTTTGTTATTTGTTTGGTCCTTGTTCTCATCGATCTTCCTCCAGTTTTTGCTGGGGATGGATCATCCCTCTTTCATGATACTCATCCATTCCTTGGATTTTCTTGCTCTAGTCACTCCTCATTAGTCTCCCACATGGTTGACTACTCCTCAAACCCCTTCACTAACTCATTTTCCTCCTCCCACTCACTAAGAATAGCATTATCTGAAACTCTGCTTTCTTCCCTTTCTATCACCCACAACTTTATCTGCTTACAAGGTTTCAATTATCACCCCATCCTTCCAGCTCTTTTATTGCTTTTGTTGCAGAGCCATCTGTTTAGTTACCCAAGCTTAAATTCCCATAGACTTCATTAACTCTTTCTGTACCATCATTTCCTATAACCAGTTGCTCAAACCTATTGACTCCACATCAGCAATGCCCTGCGTTCATTTCCTTTCCACTTATGCTAGTTCAGACCCTCGTTGTTTCTCACCTACACTACTATAATATCCTCCTAATTAGGCTTCCTGTATCCAGTCTCCTCTCTCCAATCCATTTTCCATTTATTTCAAGGTTCTGTGACTCCGCTGGTATGTGTATTCACTTTGCTGATTCAAACTACAAGTCCTCTATTAGCGTGTAATCTTAGTGAGATTCTGTGGCCAAAATATTAATCAACCCATGGCCAAATTGGTAGTGGGGCTCTACACAGCTACACTGACCCTTGGACATAAAACGTGCCTTTGGGTCCATACTTGGGCCATCGTTATCTTCATAGGACACATCAGAACTTGTGATCCATTAGCACAGACTTCAAAAATCCCAGGTCATCTCCACGCCATGATAAAGTATTGGAGCGTGCCTTTAGTGGAGGTCATCCTCTGTAAAACTACCAAAATAATCTTCCTAATGTAGAGGGCTAATTTTGTCACTCACCAGTGACTCACTATTCTTTATGATAAAATCCAAACTTGTTAGCTTGTCATTTAAGGCCCTCTACAATGTATCTCTTTAGTCATGTTTTTGTTCAATTCATTTTCCCATACTATGTGTTCATCCAGACTTGACTGTTTGGCACTTCCCACCTCCTTGCATTCTCACAGAGCATCTCTTCTTCTTGGGGTGCCCTTCTTCCACATCTCTGCCTGTGGAAATTCTTTCTCTTCTTGGGAGGCCTCTCTCAGGTGCCACTTGTTGCTTATTGGTATCGACCCAACTGAAAGTTGGAGCTCCAATTTCATAGGACACTTTCCCTTGACATCTCAGAATCACAGAATTTCAGAGTTTGAAGGGACCTCACTGATTATCCAGTCCAACCCATGCCTGAACAAGAATGCCCTCTGTGTCCCAACAAGTGGTCATCCAGCTTCTCTTTAAATATTTCCAATGAAGAAGAATCCACTCCGTCCTGAAGCAGTCTATTCTGCTTCTGAATAACTGTTAGGAAGGTTTTCCTTACATGAGGGGCATTTAACATCTACCTATCACACCTAGTTTTGCTCTCTGAGGCCAAGGAACACAAACCTGATCCTTCTTTCACATGACAGGCCTTTAAAAGCCAGAAGATAGCAATCACGTTGCTTCTGCATCTTCTTTTTTCTTTGCCCCAGGGTGAAGATTCCCCATTGTCCGACCAATCCTCATATGTCATGAGCTTGTGCCCCTTCACTATCCTTTACCCTCCTCTGGATGTTCTCCAGCTTATCAATGTCCTTCCTAAAGTATGGTTCCTAGAACTGAACATAATGCTCCCGTTGTGGGCTGATCGGAATAGAGTGGGACTATGACCTCTTTTTCCTGGATACTATGTCTCCAAGTACAACATAAGATGTTAGCTTTTTTTTTTTAAAAAACTATAATCCATTAAAATCTCTAAATCTTTTTGAGAACTGCTGCCTAGCCTTGCATCCCCCATCTAGTATATGTTAAGTCAACTTTTGGAAACTTAATAAAAATGCCCTTATCCTGTTCTACTTAGTTGTAGTCATTCAGTCGTGTCCAACTCTTTGTGACCCCATGGACCACAGCATACCAGGCCCTTCTATCCTCCACAGTCTCTCAAAGTCTGTCCAAGTTTATGTTCACTGCTTCCATGATACTGTCTTATCCACTGCTGTCCCCTTTTCCTTTTTCCTTCAGTCTTTCCAACATCAGAGTCTTTTCCAATGAGTCCTATCTTCTCATTATGTGACCAAAGTATTGAAGCTTCACCTTCAGTATTTTACTTTCCGGTGAGTAGCCAGAATTAATTTGACTAGTTTGATCTCCTTGCTGTCCAAGGGACGCTTAAAAGTTTTCTCCAGCACCACGATTTGAAAGTGTTTATTCAATAGCGCTCAGCTTTCTTTATAGTCTAACTCTCACAGACATACATTGCTACTGGAAAAAAACATGTTGTAGTTCAGTTGTTTCATTCATGTTTGACTCTTTGTGACCTTGTTTTGGGAGTTTTTTTGGCAAAGATACTGAAGTGGTTTGCCATTTCCTTCTTCAGCTCATTTTACAGGTAAGGAAACTGAGGCAAACAGGGTTAAGTTATTTGCCCACAGTCACATCACTAGTAAGTGTCTGAGGTTCAATTTGAACTCAGGTCTTCCTGACTCCAGGCTAGGAACTCTCTCCACGTGACACCTAGCTGCTATGGAAAAACTATGGCTTTGCCTATATGGACCTTTGTTAGACAGGTGATATCTCTGCTTTTTAGCATGCTATCCAGATTTGCCATAGATTATTCCAAGGAACAAGCATCTTTTAATTTCATAGCTGTAGTTGCAGTCTACAGTGATCTTTGAGCTCAAGAATATAAAATCTGACACTGCTTCTATTTCTTCTTTCTCTATTTGCCAGGAGGTGATGGGGCCAGATACCAAACTTTTAGTGTTTCAGATGTTAAGCTTCAAGCCAGCTTTTACATTCTTCTCTTTCATCCTCACCAAGAGGCTCCTTAATTCTTCTTCTTAGTTTTATGTGTACATATGTGTGTAGTTATATATGTATATGTGTGTGTGTATCTTAACTTCCCAATTACATTGTAGGCTTCTCAAATCATGGAACAATTCCCATCCCATCCCCCTCTCCCACCAACATTATAAATTCAATTAAAGGGGCAGCTAGGTGGTACAGTGAATAGAGCACTGGCCCTGGAGTCAGGAGGACCCGAGTTCAAATTTGGCATCTGACACTAGCTGTGTGACCTTGGGCAAGTCACTTAACCCTGATTGCCTCACCTCCTCCCTCCCCCCCCCCAAATAAATTCAATTAAAAAACAATAAGTGAGATTCTGTGAAATGGTTATTGTGCCTCTATTCAAAGTCTTCCAGTAATGGGGAAATCACTACACCCTATGTTAAATTTGCCTCATAACCAACTGAGTATTCTTCACTAGGGGTGGGAAATTGAGAGCAAATTCAGCTGGTACAATCCAAATAGGACAGGCTGTATTTAACCAAGTTTCATTGTTCTGGTACACACCATGTGTGGACTTTGGAACAGTATGAACCCAAAGCCTGGACACAGATATCTATGAGCATCTGCTTGCACCCCAATGACAACACAAGGGATGGAGACTCAGTCTCAAACACAACAGATGCCACAGGTACACTGTACCTTCTCTTCACAGCATATTTTCTACTCACTCTCACCACTATATCAAGAACGTTCAATCCAAAAGCTATTGGGTACCCCTTAAAAGTTTGCAGTTCCCAAACTATCAAATTCCATTAACTTTGGCTGTTTCCTGCAATAGTAGGAACATCTAATGGGAGAGTGTTCCATGGTGCACCTGTTTTCCCTTCTACCCCCCCCTTCTAGATTGTAAGTTCTTTGAAGACAGAAACTATGTTTTATACAACTTTTTTTGTCCATCAGAGACTAGCACAGCAGTTTACTCAAGCTTTGTTAAATACACAAAGCCCCTTTTGTTGAAGACTTTAAGAATCCATCCAAGGTTTGGATGAAGTATTAGGATTTTTTATCAGTACTATGAATCTTTTCTTTTTAGCCAAAGTTTCCTTTAAATTGTAACTAATTTTCTTAAGACAAATGGGTCTTAATTTCATGGGACAATTTGGGTTAATCATATGATGTTCTCTCATATGTCTTACTTTCATATGGTTCCTTGTTCGCAAAAATCGCCCAGAGTACTATGGCAAAGCTGTACACGTCTGACTTGTCAGTGGGCTTTGCGTTGATGTCATTCAAGTGTTCGGGGGCCATGTACAACAGAGTGCCAGCATCTGCCCTAGCCATAGTACTCAGGTGGTCAGCGTTCACCTTAGCAGCGGTAGTTATTTTCCTCTGCCTGTTGTTTTCCTCTTTAGTCAGTTTGCTCCAGGTCTTAAAGGAGGCAACACCAAGATCTGCTATCTGCAAATGAGGACAAAGCCAGAGATCAGACTACAGAATATACAAGTGAGGTAATCTTGGAAAGTGATCACTCCCTCTTCAAGTTTTCTTATAATACTTTGTTTGGCTATCTCCTTTGTTCCTACTACGTTCTACCTAATATGTACATGTTATATCCCCCACTAGACTGTAAGCTCCTCAAGAGCAGAGACTGGGTCTCCACTGCCTAATATAATGCCCTGAACACAGCAGGTGCTTAATAAGTGTTTGTTGGATTGATTTAAAATGGAAAGTACTATGAAATCTTGCAGAAAACTTTGGTTTTATACAAATCATTACAGATCTACATGAATTTTTAGATAAATATGGCATATAGGATACATAGAAAAGAGGGGTCAGAAGTTGTTGTTTAGTTGTTTTTCAGTCATGTCCGACTCTTTGTGACCCCATTTGGGGTTGGTTTGCCATTTCCTTCTCCAGCTCATTTTGCAGATGAAGAAACTGAGGCAAACAGCTTTAAATGACTTGCCCAGAGTCACATAGCTAGTAAGTGTTTGAGGCCAGATTTGAATTCAGAAGAGGAATTTTCCTGATTCCAGGCTGGGCACTCTGTCCACTTTGCCACCTACTTGTTGTGGTGTATGGGGAGTTCAGGGAGCACTAGCACCTCAGGGATGAAGACTTACTGAGCCCTTTTCAAGGCTGTTCATCCACCTTTGGTGTCCACCTTCACTCAAGTCTCGCCTCTGGCTCCAAAAAGCTGTAGTATGTGTATTGGTCACCCCACCCTTCATCCTCTGGTAAACTCTCTCATCAGAAGGGCTAAATGAGGTTGAATGTAATTGACAGGCCTCAAACCTGTCAGTGAATTAGGGGGATGCCTACCCCAAACATGTGAAAATTTTCCCCAGAGGAATGAGATGAGAAACAATTTTTTTCCAATGGCCATGAAAGTAACTGAAACAGGCATTGTGGAGCACTTAGAGCTTGGTTGGGCATCGAAGATGACAAAGCCATGTATTGCATTCTAGGCCATTGCCAGTTATCTTGACTTTTGTCCTACCACTAGACTTCAATGACTCAGGAAGAGAGAGTGAGGCTGATGACCTTTCATAGCTCTGCCTCACTTAAATCCAATTCACATGCAAGTCAAGACATCATCTTGTGATGTCATTAGTCCTCTTCAAAAACGAAGGACAAACAACATGAATTTTTTTTTTTATTAAAAATGGTAGCACTCAGATGAAGCTTCATTTTTTAGGCAAGTTTAACTAGTAAAATTGCAAAAAAAAAGTTCTGACTACTTTACCTAAATAAAAGATGTCTTCCAATAATACATTATTAAGTTTTACATCATAGATTTAGAGCTGGAACAAATGTGAGAAGACATCAAGCCTAATCTTCTCATTTTAAATACAAAGAAATTGAGGTTCGAGGAGATTAACTGACTTGCCTAATGTCATACAGGCAGTAAGCAAATGGCAGAGCAGGGATTTGGATCAAGATCCTTTGGCTCCACACTTAGAATTCTTCTATACCACACTGCTCCACTGATTTTTCAGGAATCTAGAAATTCCTCTGGAAATGTCCCTTGGAAATTCATTTCCTCCTTTTGGTCTTTTATCTTAATTTCTACAAAAAGTTCCAAAGCAGCTGTAAAAAAGCTAAAGGCAGTTTTTGATAGGTTCAAAGGAAGGATAAAAAAAACCTGCTAAAATTTCCTACTTTTTTCCTTTTGTGTTATTCAAAAATTTCTAGGGGCAAGGAAAAATGTGCTTTTGAGCAGACCTCCTGCCTGAGTAGCCAGCAGATAGTGACCTGGGGATGTGTACTTTATATTTCCCCTAAGTAATGTCCACTGGTCAGTTGATGCAAGCTGTTCCACATACCCAGAAGTTTCATTCAGCAAGAGACACCCTGAGGAGAGGGCCATGACACTATTTGTTGTGGAGTCACTGGCCAGAACCTAAGGGAAGGAAGGAGGAAGTAAAGAAAATACAGAGATCAGAAAGAAAACACAAAAAAGGGAAAATAAGAGAGAAAGACAAAAATGTACAAATGAGACTAAGTCAAAGGGAACAATTTTATTTCTGCTTGGGGGAATCCATATAGTTCTGGTGTGAACAGAATAAGACTACTAAAGGTTGCTCTTAACCTGGAATCAGTATAGGAAATAGGAGCAAACATTTCATCCCCCAACTCTACAATGTTGATCTTTAGGGAAAAAAAAAAAACTATAACCAGTGCCAACAAAGGGCTGAGCTGGTTGTTACCCAATATCCTGTATACTGACATTACTCTACGGCACACAGAAGACACATGCAGATCAGAGTGGATAGAATGCAGTAAGTACAGAGGGTGATCCCAGCACTCTGGGACCTCCATCATCACCTTAACATGGAAGTCATCATCCACAAGGATGTTTTCTGGCTTTAGGTCTTTGTGAATTACACCTTCTTTATGTAAATAGCACATTCCTTCAATGACCTCCAGAATGATTCTCCCTTTCACAGACAAGGGGATACTAGTCTAAAACAAAAATGACAAAGAGTTCTAGTGAATAAAGGAACAAAAAGGCAATACAGGGCAATAATTGTGTCATGAATCAGCTTCCTGGAGAGCAGAACACTAAAAATGATGCCATTTAATCACAGGAATGTCTCCTTTTAGCAGTATCCTGGAAATCTGAATTCTTTTTGCTACATTCTTACAACCATGGTAATAATAAAACATTTCCACTTCCTTGAAAAATTTCTCTATAATTCAGAAGGCAATTTTGTGACTACCATATTAAAATCAGTGTATAATTTTTTAAAACTACATGGTTTTACATATAGGCGATGCATTTTGATGCTTCAACATGTTTTTGATGGTTTTGCATACAATCTTCTTGTTCTTTACACACTGATATTTTCATTTTTATTGATTGTTATAAAGACAAAAATTTTTTAAAGTTTCTCTATGGATTTTCAGAGCATAGATACTGTATCACATCAATGGAATGCTAGACGTTAATGCTATGTCTCTGTTGTTTCATGGAGACAGGACTGGAAAAGAGAAAGATTTAAACCTTTAAAATAATAATAAAAGCTGACATTAACATAATATATTCCATACAGTTTTATTTAAACCTCACAATAACCTTGTGCGGTAGGTGCTACTGTCATCCCATTTTATAGCTGAGGACCCTGAGACTCAAAGAGGCTGCATCACCTCCTCATGGTCACCCAGCTAATCAATACCAGACAGAACTTGAATCCAGATCCTCCTGACCTGAAGGTCAGTGTTCTGTCCACTACACTATGCCGCTGATAGGGAGAGAGCAAGGACATCATGTGGAAGAGGTCTGATCTATAAAATGAACATAGGTATGATTTTGAAGGTATGCAATTCTTTCTTTAACAAACATGCCAGAAGATTTGAATTTCTTTTGGTACTTCTTATAACCACAGTAATACAACATTTCTACTTTCCTTGAAGATTTTCTCCAAAGTTCGTTCAAGTCGTTCTTTTCAAAGCAGTTATTTTGGGAGGCTATGTACATACAGTATTCCAACGATGCTTGCAATTACTCCAAACATTACTGGAACTTCTATTTGAGATGAAAGCCTGTAGCATATTCTTGTGCCTACCCTTGGGTATAAAATTCTTGTTATTTGACAATGGATTTTTTGGGGGGAACAGCTAAAAGTCCTCCAGAGCTAATTTTAGCGAATGAGGTAAGTGATCTGTAGCTTTTTTTGTTTGATGTTTGTTTTTGTCAAAGGTGTAACTATAAAGCAATGGGGCTGACCTTCAAGTGTGACTTGTATATTGGATCTAAAGGAATTCTGAAAGCAGAATTCCAAAGCAGTGTGCAAAGGGGCAACATCAATGAAACAAGTTAGTGGAGAACCTCCCTCCCTCCCAAGATGGCGACTTTGGAGGGTAACATTCATCAGTTACCAAGTCTTGGCAGTTCCCTCTCTGCAGGATCTCTTAGGTGCATCTGCCCCTTTGTCTTCTCACTGCCACCAACTGAGTTCAGACAGTGATTCCCAGGTACAACTGGAGTAGCATCCAAACAAGACATCCTATTTCTGCTTTCTTCTCCCTTCTCCTAATCCCACATCTTATTACATCCTTCACACAACTTTCATTATAATAGAAAAGAGTCTTGTCACTCTTTGCCAAAAAATATCCTCAGTAGTTCCTTTTTTTGTATGGAATAAAGTTCTAGTTCCTTTGGCTAGTATTTAAAGTCGTCCACAATCTGGCACCAACCCATTCAGATTTCCCTCATACTACTTCATATATTATGTGCTAGAGCCCAACTGGACTACATTCTGTCCCCGAAAACACATGCATTTCACTATACCTGTTTACACTGTTTACTAGTCTTGAAATATCTCTCCTTTACCTGCTTCTCAACTGAATTCCTATCTATCATTTAACATCCAACTCAAAGGCCATCTCCTCTATGAAGCCATTCCTAATTACCTTCTCCTCTGTTGGTAATGATCCCCTTTGGGTCTCACTTTATTTTACATCTCTCCAATGTGTGTATCATGTATTACTGGATATTATAGTTACTTGGATATGTATCATCCCCTTGTTAGACTATTAGTTTCTTGAGGGACTGGGACCATGTCAGCTAAACTTTGTCACTCCTTCAGTACCTGAGAGAGTCCTATATACACAGCAAGTGTTTTCTAAATGCCGGCTGAATTTAAATGTTTGCTAAAAGTCAATCTAGTTTCTTTATGGTTACACTTCCTATGCCATATACTGAAAACCAATTTTCAGAGAATTGGATGTGATATTCTCATTCAATTTTAAGCAATGTAAGTAAGGGAACTAAGATAGACAAAAAACATAAAAACTCCTTTAAAAACATAAACCAGAGAGGGATGATAGTGGCTTAGATTTGTCAACTCCCTTTTCTTACACTCATTCAATTAGGTTGCTAGGAACAAGTAAGGTTACATAGTTGGCATAAAAGAAGTGGTCTTTCATTTGGTTTATGAAATGATATTTGTCATGCTATTATGTATTTTACCCAGTTCATTTACATTTCTTCACCAAAAGGTTAGCCAACAGGTTATGAAATTTTTGGCCATGGTATCCCATAAGACATTAAGGTTGGTTTATTTACTCTATCAATGGAGAGAAAATCCACACCAAGAAATCATGTTTCAAAGAATCAGAGTATAGGTTTACGTTATTAATAACCTAACAAATATTTACTGAGCCCTTACTTTGTATAGGGTCCTGTACTGTGTAGTGAGGCACAGTGTCTGCCCTCAAGGACCTCATAGTTTGGTTAGGCAGGTAGATGTATGCCCATAAAAAAATAGACAACACTATATGATATGGGAGTTTTGAAGAGAGAAAGATCACTGTGGGGTTGCCAGAAAAGGTTTCGATGAATTTTTTCATAAGTGAATCCAAACTATTTGTACTTTTAAAAGGCACTTGTGGTTCTAAAATCCTATAGGTGAAACTTTATTGTTAAAGGGAAAAAAACCCCAAAACTTAAGAAATTTCTAATCCAATCTATATGCAAAAAGACATCAAAATAACCATAATGGAAAACCAGCTGCAAAAGCTCAACCGCAATGTCTAAGCACATGTATAGGAAGCGCTTTACTTACCGTCTTCAGCACCTTCATTAGGTTCCCCTTTTCCATATACTCCATTACAAGAGCATAATTCCCATCCTGTAAAATAAAGCCGAGGAACTTCACTACCCGATTATGCTTCAGCCTGTGCATGATCTTCCCTTCTTCGAGGAGAGCAGCATTATACCTGTTGGAGGGGAACGTGCCAATGAGAGTAAGTGCTAGTTTAGTATCCCAAAACAGCAACACTGCCACCAACAAGAAGTCAACATCGTTCTAGACAAAGTAGCAGAGAAAACACTTTCCATAACCATTGTGTAAAATGTGACAGAAGAAAACCTGCTTTCATTGTTATTTCTTGAGTTAATCGATTCTTCTCCTGTGGCTCCTATGAATGAGATGAGGAATATGAAGGAGAGAAGTCATGTATTAACTTATTTGGTGAACTATATCAAGTCCCCAAATAAAACTTTACTGAACTCCCATCACAATGCAACTCTTATGAGACCTTTCTGTTAGACTAGGGATTCCTAATCTGGGGTCTAGGGACCCCTTAGGGGTCTGTGCATAGATTTCAAAAGATTTATAAAGTCGGATGGGGAAAAATTTTCATCTTTATTTTCACTAGTCTCTAACTAAAATTATTTCTTCTAATTACAATTTTAAAAATATTCCAAAAAAGGGGCCCATCAGGCTTTCCTAGACTGCCAAAGGGGTCAGTAACACAAAAATGGTTCGGAACCCCTGCATTAGAAAGTCAAATCTCTTGTCAATGAATTCAAATGAAGGTATAATTCCTCCAGAGGTTTTTTTTTTTGTACTCTAAGAGAGAGTTCTCTTGTACCTTGAATATACTTCTCAAGTTCAAGGCTGGCCCTTGGCAGATTTGTGAAAAGTGTGTGATTTTTCTTTAACAACCATCACTTCCTCTTCTCCCCTTTCCTTCCTTGCTTTACATATCTTCTGCCCCAGGGCTGCCACAGGTCTTGCCTGTTAGACAGTAAATTCTCTTATTGAGTTCATATTGAGATGTCATTCCTCATTTCTGCAAAAGTGGTCTGCATTTTTAAAAGAGATTCACAGGAGAACTGTTTAACCCAAAGGAAAGGATCTTTACTGGCAAAGTTTCAGGCAGTGTAACCAGCTAGTAGGGAGATACATTTGAAGAGAAAGATTTTTCAAGCGTCTTCAAATCCTACCACATAGGAAATTGGCTGCTGTGGTTATAGGAAAGGCCAGCCCTGCATACATTTGTCTATCCTATGAATATTTTTCTTCATGTTCACCTGCTGTCTTCCAACAAAACTTCATGTGTGAATGAGATATGAGGCATAGAAGGATAGAGACTATGCATGAACTCACTGGGGAGACCCTACCCAGGCCCGATATGACTTTTCTGAACCAACCCCTATCAGAAATACAACTCCTATTTCAAAAAGAAAAATAACCCCCATCTAGGCCTGTGTGTTAACTGGAAGCGTAGTAAAATGGACAGAATGCTAGATGTGGAATCAGGAAAACCTGGGCATGAATTCCAGCTCAGACACTTACAGACTTTATTCTTCTGGGATAAGTGATTGAATCACTCTATGCCTCAGTTTCTTCTATAAAATGGGGATAATAAGACTTACCTGATAGAGCTGTTGTGAGGATCAAACAAAATAAAATACTTTGAAAGCCTTTATGGACCATATAAATTTCATCCATTATTTTTTACCCACTGTTCAATAATGGCTTTCACTTTACATGAAAGGTAATTTTGCTGAGCCTCTAATTCACAAGCATTGATAGAAATACAGATACTAGCCAGCTAGACCAGCCAAATCCTAAAGGAAACAAAATTGTACTCTAATAATAATAATGATAATAATAGCTAACATTTATATAGAGCCTACTATGTGTCAAGCCCTGTGCAAAGCACTTTACAAACATAATTTCAATTGATCTTCATGACAACCCTGGAAAATAGGTTCTATTTGGCCAAAATCTAAAAGAAATTAGGTGGTAATTCCAAAAAGCTCTCTTTCTCTCAGTACCTTGGGATGATGTGGGATTGAGAAGGGGGAGACAGAATCAAGTACTACTATTTGTATGAGGAGACTTTCTCCCACCTTTCACCATTGCTGGGACAGCTGGACAAAAAAGTAACTTATTACAAATTCTAGGGAGGTGGGAAAATTTTGTGATTGTCAGACAGTAGCCGGAGCATCTAGTTGTGAAATGGCTGTAAGCTCACCTAGGTGTAAGCAAATACAGATATAGAAAGATCAGCCAGACAACATGGAAGTTGCAAGCCTGGGCTTTGGTGGTCCATTTGGGGCAAAGCTTGATGAAAGAATAATCAAGAGTAATTAGAGAGAGTTAATAGTAGAGATGGAATGTGGGAGTTGAGCTGTAAAGGTACAGCCTCAGAGCCAAGGAGCATACCGAGAGTTGAGAGAGAAAGGTTTAATGGGGCAAAGAGGTTGTGTGCCTTTGGCCCCATAGGGCTTGCTAAGGACCACTTTCCAACTATGCCCTATGCACAGTATGACCTGTGACATGGTTGACAGTACCTCTTACCCTCTCTGTGCCCATTTTCTTTTTTTTAAAATTTTTTTATTATTTAATATATTTAGTTTTCAGCACTGATTTTCACAAGAGTTTGAATTACAAATTTTCTCCCCATTTCTACCCTCCTCGCCCACTCCAAGATGGTGTATATTCTGGTTGTCCTGTTCCCCAGTCAGCCCTCCCTTC